>SJYW01026569.1:128795-171007 GCA_006410735.1 Raphicerus campestris
GGCAAAGTAATGTCTCTGCTTTTGAATATGCTATCTAGGTTGGTCATAACTTTTCTTCCAAGGAGTAAGCGTCTTCTAATTTCATGGCTGCAGTCACCATCTGTAGTGATTTTGGAGCCCCCCAAAATAAAGTCTGACACTGTTTCCACTGTTTCTCCATCTATTTCCCATGAAGTGATGGGACCGGATGCCATGATCTTCATTTTCTGAATGTTGAGCTTTAAGCCAACTTTTTCACTCTCCTCTCTCACTTTCATCAAGAGGCTTTTGAATTCCTCTTCATTTTCTGCCATTAGGGTGGTGTCATCTGCATATCTGAGGTTACTGATATTTCTCCTGGCAATCTTGATTCCAGTTTGTGTTTCTTCCCGTCCAGTGTTTCTCATGATGTACTCTGCATAGGAGTTAAATAAGCAGGGTGACAGTATACAGCCTTGACGTACTCTTTTTCCTATTTGGAACCAGTCTGTTATTCCATGTCCAGTTCTAACTGTTGCTTCCTGACCTGCATACAGATTTCTCAAGAGGCTGGTTAGGTGGTCTGGTATTCCCATCTCTTTCAGAACAGTCAAAATCACTTTTTGTTGTTGGCTTCAGGTTTTCTGATGTGTGTGTATCTTTCTGTGTGTGTGTGTGTGTATGTTTAGTCGCTCAGTTGTGTCTGACTCTGTGACTCCATGGACTGTAGCCTACCAGGCTTCTTTGTCCATGGGATTTTCCTGGCAAGAATACTCCTCTGTTCATGAGATGCTTCTGGCAAGAATACTGGAGTGGGTTGGCATTTCTCCTCCAGGGTTTCTTCGCAACCCAGGGAATCTAACCTGCGTATCCTGCATTGACAGGTGGATTCTTCACTGCTGTGCCACCTGGAAATCCGATGCATGACCTTTCCACCAACTAAAAGTGGTAGCTTCAGTGGTTTTGCTTATTACCTTATATTACTAAATGGATTCAGTAGTCATGAATGGATGTGAGAGTTGGACTGTGAAGAAGGCTGAGCGCCAAAGAACTGATGCTTTTGAACTGTGGTGTTGGAGAAGACTCTTGAGAGTCTTTTGGACTGCAAGGAGATCCAACCAGTCCATTCTGAAGGAGATCAACCCTGAGATTTCTTTGGAAGGAATGATGCTAAAGCCGAAACTCCAGTAATTTGGCCACCTGATGCGAAGAGTTGACTCATTGGAAAAGACTTTGATGCTGGGAGGGATTGGGGGCAGGAATAGAAGGGGACAACCAAGGATGAGATGGCTGGATGGCATCATGAACTCGATGGACGTAAGTCTGAGTGAACTCTGGGAGTTGGTGATGGACAGGGAGGCCTGGCGTGCTGTGATTCATGGGGTCACAAAGAGTTGGACACGACTGAGTGACTGAACTGAACTGAATGATTAAAAATAACAATAATACACATAAGGATGTTTATCTGTCTCTTATACACATCTTCTTCTTCTTCTTCTCCTTTTCCTTCTTCTTCTNGGCCTGGCGTGCTGTGATTCATGGGGTCACAAAGAGTTGGACACGACTGAGTGACTGAACTGAACTGAATGATTAAAAATAACAATAATACACATAAGGATGTTTATCTCAGTTTTATTTATAATAATTGAAAAATTCAATGACCTGCAGCAGTGTCTCCAAACAAGAGGTTATTTAGCTAAGTTATATCACAACATTAGCAGAACGCATCCTTAAAAAGTAGTGATATACAAAAATCACACAATAATGTGAAAAGATGCTCACACTATACACTGCTGGGTAAGAATGGGTTAGGGTGTGTCATAGGCTTGTTGGGATGATTATAAAAAGTAAGAGAAAGCCTGAGGATAAGAAACTAGGAGAAATGTTCCAAGTCGTTTCTGACTCTTTGTGACTCCATGGACTGTAACCNTCCGAGGGATGGGTGGGCGGGGTCGGCAAGGAGCACATTGGAGGGATTCCCCAGTGTGGGTCCTCATCTGTTCAGTCACTAAGTCCTGTTCACTCTTTAATAGCGCTATGGACTGTAACCCATCAGGCTCTTTTGTCCACCGGGTTTCACAAACAAGAATACCGGATATGGATTGCTGTTTTCTTTTCCAGGGGATTTCCCCAAGAAGGGATCGAACCCGTGTCTCCTACTTTGGCAGGTGGATTCTTTATCGCTGAGCCATCAAGGAAGCCCCTAGTTCTTCACTGGGAGCATCAAACCATCTGGTTAATCTCAAAAAGCTGCACGCTTCAAAGTGCTCTCCAAATGTAAGCAATTTGGCAATGCATTGTTCTGCCCTCTGGAGCATCAGGACATCTTTCTAACAAGATTTTGGGGGTACTGGGCACCATTTTCAGTCTTTCCTCTATTGGCAAAGTTGATGTAATTTTCAAAAGACGTCTTGCTATGTGTGTTCTCCATTTCCTCAAATCTCACTGGGAAAAGTTGCCAGAGGTGCACCAGGTTAGGCCCACTTCTAGCCTCCAAGCCTTTAGGGGGCGCTCCAACATCTGGTAACATTGCTCACCCCGCTGTCATCAGCATCTCGTAACAGAATCAGGCTGTCAATACGCTCTCGGGTGGGAATGGGGGTGGGGCACGATCCCACAATTATCCCCTAATGTGGACACTGACCTTTTGTCCATATAAGCGGAATGATTCATGCCTAGGCTGTCGTTACAAACTTTACACCTAAGAGCTAATGCGACAGCAATAAAATTCAGTCTGTATAGAAGGAACACTGGGTCTTTGAGGCACTTGGAGTTCAGCGTTTTTATCTGGGTGGCAAGCTCCAGATTCTTACCTTAAGGAAAAACACACTTCTCATGTTTCAATGACCTGTGTTTATGCAACAGAAGATAAGAATGTAGAATTGTTGGAATTTGGCCTTAATATAAATCCATCTTTCTGTATTGGCACTTTATGAGGAAGCTTGATGAAAAACAAACAGATACAGTATTAATAGTCCAGAAACAACAGAACAGATTTATGGCCATCTCATGCAGCCTAAACTTCAACGAACATTTGGTAAAAGGTACAGGAGAGAAAAATGCCCTGTTATATTCAATGCTTTTGAGCTCATTCTCTTTCAGCTACATAACTATCTTGGCTTCACTATATCTGTAAGACCATGTTTTATAATGTTAAATGTGTAGCAGAACAAATTAACTATAATGATTGGCCACATCCACTCTGCCCTGTTTTCCACTATAAAGATACACCTCAACACTTTCCACTAAGGACTTGAAAAATACAAAAATGTTCAAATCACTGGGACAAAGAAAATCTGTATGTTCACTCTTGAGAAGTTTGAAATCAGTAGGAAAAGATGCAAAGATGTCAAGTTGCTAATTAGGACACAGAAGTTGTGAAATTTGCTTTACTTGTCATATTTGATATACTAAATTTGAAGTATAATAACATTGAAAAATATTGTTATTTATTATAGTATAGATTTTTCCAGTTGAATTTACNTAGGAAAAGATGCAAAGATGTCAAGTTGCTAATTAGGACACAGAAGTTGTGAAATTTGCTTTACTTGTCATATTTGATATACTAAATTTGAAGTATAATAACATTGAAAAATATTGTTATTTATTATAGTATAGATTTTTCCAGTTGAATTTACTTTCCATTAAATTTCATGTTTGTTATGACTGGACCTTTAGTCATATTCTGAGAATCAAAACTGAATTGTAGAGTATACCCTGCATGCCATAGCTTAAATATCAGTAAATTACTTTGAAAAAACTGAAAATGTTAGTTGCTCAATCATGTCTGATTCTTTGTGATCCCATGGACTGTAGCCTGCCAGGCTCCTCTGTCCATGAAATTCTCCATGCAAGAATATTGGAGTGGGTTGCCATTCCCTTTTCCAGGGTCTTTTCCCTTGGATCGCCCACATTGCAGGCAAATTATTTACCATCTGAGCCACCAGGGAAGCCCCTAATTAACTTGAATGCTAACCTTTTCCTCTTTATCATTAATGGGAAAACACATATGGAAGAAAATTTTTTTAAAAAAGAAAAAGACTTAAAAATTTCAACTTTGCTTAATCTGCTAGATTCTGTAGCTACCCCTACCAAAAGTTATTTTTTGACACACTTTTATTATTTTTGCCAAATTTGCCACAGGGTTACCCACTCTAGTACTCTTGCCTGGAAAATCCCATGGGCAGAGGAGCCTGGTAGGCTGCAGTCCATGGGGTTGCTAAGAGTCGGACATGACTGAATGATTTCACTTCCCCTTTTCACTTTCATGCATTGGAGAAGGAAATGGCAACCCACTCCAGTGTTCTTGCCTGGAGAATCCCAGGGACAGAGGAGCCTAGTGGGTTGCCATCTATAGGGTCGCACAGAGTCAGACACGACTGAAGTGACTTAGCAGCAGCAGCAACCACAGGGTTTTATTTGTTAGGGACAAGGCTGTTGTTGTTGCACTAGACGCTAAGTAGTATCCAACTCTTTGTGATCTCATGGACTGCAGCACACCAGGCTTCTCTTTACTCCAGTCTCCCAGAGTTGTTCACATTCATGGCCATTGAGTCTGTGATGCTATTTAACCAGCTTATCCTCTGCCACCCCTTCTCCTTTTGCCTTTAATCTTTTCCAGCATCAGTGTTGTTTCCAATGAGTTGGCTCTTCACATCATGTGGCAGAATTATTGAAGCTTCCACTTCAGCATCAGTCCTTCCAATGAATTTTCAGGGTTGATTTTCTTTAGGATTGACTGATTTGATCTCCTTGGAGTCCAAGGGACTCTTGAGAGAGTCGTTTCCAATTCCACAATAGGGACTGATTACCATGAGGGGTTACACCTAGACCTAGTTATTGCTACCAGTGAGTTCTGTGACCGGGCCTATCTGTAGACCTTACTCTCAAGTTTCCTTATGTTNCTCTTCACATCATGTGGCAGAATTATTCAAGCTTCCACTTCAGCATCAGTCCTTCCAATGAATTTTCAGGGTTGATTTTCTTTAGGATTGACTGATTTTATCTCCTTGGAGTCCAAGGGACTCTTGAGAGAGTCGTTTCCAATTCCACAATAGGGACTGATTACCGTGAGGGGTTACACCTAGACCTAGTTATTGCTACCACTGAGTTCTGTGACCGGGCCTATCTGTAGACCTTACTCTCAAGTTTCCTTATGCTTAGATGGAGGAGTTAACACTAGATTGGCTGAAAAAGTCACTTACTCTAACATTTTATGAATTCTTACTCTTTTCCATGTTTATTATTTCTGAAATTTGTACATTTACAAACACAGATAATTTTTTTTACATGAAACAGAAGCCTGAGGTGTCTGAAGCAAACCACTACAGGAATCTGACACTATTATACTAAATCCCTGCCAATGTGGGCCAACTACAGTTGTAGACAGACCCTTAAGAGTCCTAAAACCCACTAACCTTTGAAAGTAACTTTTGCAGCATCAAATCTTGGGGATTCTTGCATGTTTCACAATCCCTTCAAAGGTAGTAGAAGTGAAATCTCACTTTCATTACTTTGTGCCTTGAATTCAAGAGACTCGCAGCAGTATGAATTTTGTGACAGCAAAATTATTCTCTTTTCCTAACAGGCTTTGGACTTGGCTTTGCTTTGTTCTTGTAAGCAAAGATGCACTTGGATTAGCTGGGTCATTTGGGAAAGAATGTCTGACAGATGTGCACTGTAGGATTCAGCTATTGTTATTGTTGAAGACATACTTTTTTTTTTTTTCATCTTCAGCAAGTTTGACAGTTGAATCCAAACACATTTTCATTGATTGCTGTATTTGTTATATTTCAAGATACTTTAAGAGCCCCAACGATGACTGTTTCATAAAGAGTTTCTTTTTCCTTCAGTAAGTTCTCGTAGGGCAATGATGTTCTTCCCCAAGGAGTGCCTGTAGAGATGGAGTGATGCTGTATGCTCAACTTCTTTTTTGAATTGCTCATTCTTAAAACAGCTGCTAGAAAAGACAACAGATAGATGTTTGTAAACTAAGAAAGAACTGACTTTTTTTGTTTGTTTGTTTCTTAAGTGAAATAGTCAGGACTCTCTGAAGACCAAAATTCACTTGTCTTTGTATATCAAGAAGAATATTTTTTTGTTCCTCTTCTACCTAGGGGTTATCTTTGTCTAGTGCTGTGTGATTTCCCAGTTGCATGGGGTCATGAGTGATTTGTGTAAATGGTATAAATATATATTCTGGAAATAGCACAAATGTTTGGGATGGTAAGTGATCTCTCTAAGACTCAACCTGTGCATCTGTGAACTTGACTTTTACTGTCCTCCCAGCATTCCTGTAGGAATGAAATGAAGGCATGTATGTGAATTCATAGAGCAGTGCCAAGCAAATACAAATTAAATGATTATTTCGGCATGGAGAAACATCCTGTTAACTACATTGTCTGAATCATGCTAACCATTTAAATTAATATTTTATAATCGAATTTTAAAATGTTTGTAAATAAAGATTTGACAACATATATTGCTCTGGACATTTCCTTTTTTATTTTGGGAACAATGCACTTTAATGTGGAGAAGGAAATGGCAACCCACTCCAGTGTTCTTGCTTGGAGATTCCCAGGGATGGAGGAGCCGGGTGGGCTGCAGTCCGTGGGGTTGCACAGAGTCGGACACGACTGAAGTGACTTAATAGCAGCAGCAGCATGTTAATGACCAACTGATGAGTGAACTTCGTATGGGTCATTGGAAATGCCATTTTTCTCCCCTGTTCTTGGTATTAGAAAAAGTTTTAAACTCTTTCCTTCTTTTTAAAAGTATCTTAAGGGCAGATAAGTGTAAATTAACTCATTATTACTTTGTAAATTCTTATTACCAATGTAATTATGGCTTACTACATTGACACTAAGCATTGAAACATAACTTTTAAACCCAGTAGCCTCCTCTGGATGCCTCAGGGGAAATTATTACATGCTAAATAGAAATCTCAGTTTTTTTAAGATTAAAAAAATATCAAGATACATGCTTAGAGCTAACGTGAATGAGACATTATCAGAATCAGTGACTCTTTAGTTATTCCAAAGCACAAACGACATCCTTTCATCTTTATAGGCTTGACAAAGTTCAGACAAGCTGAGTTGAAATCTTTACAGATAAACTTTCTGAGGTTTACAAAGTTTCAGCCAATAAAAAAAGCTTAAAGGATTATGGGAAAACCACTCCCCTGAAAACATTTCTAAAATAAATCTGTCAAATGTCACTTGGTGAAATTGTGTTTAACGTAGGCACAAAATTTAAGAGGCTGACTTGTCCCTGATGCTGAGAAAGATTTAAGACAAGAGAAGGGACAGCAGAGCATGAGATGTTTAGATGGCATCAGCAACTCAGTGGACAGGAATCTGAACAAACTCTGGGGGATAGTGAAGGACAGGGAAGCCTAATGTGCTGCAGTCCATGAGATTACAAAGAGTCGGACATGACTTAGCTGAACAACAACAGCATTAGCCACTCATCAAATAAGGATCAAAGATGTTGTAAGACTGGGTCTCAGGTGAGGCTGGAGTGTGCCAAGGGTAGTTTATGGGGTATATTAAGCAAAGATTCCTTTTAGGAGAGTAGATATGAAAATAAACTCATTTTTAAGTTTCCCTAGTTCCTCATAGAAATTGAGAAAGTAGGGCAGGAGAGTGGTTCATGTCCAGTGGTGTGTTGTTAAACACTAAACAGCTGGCTTTCCAAGTGGGTAATAGGGAGGCCCTAACTTACAGTGTTTGCTGACTTCTATGAATAATTCACGTAGCAGGATTCATGCTATTAGAGTGAAATCACTGAACACGTAGATGAGTAGAGACTTGGAGAATTGGTTCCTGCAAGCTGGTGTCACTGGGCTCCAGCACATCACTGACTCTCCGAATAATGCTGGCCTGTCTGTGCCTTCCTCCCTTGTTGCTGGTTAGTTGCCCAGGCATGTCTGACTCTTGCAATCCCATGGACTGGGAATTTCCAGGCAAGAATACTGGAGTGGGTTGCCATTTCCTTTCTCCAGGGGATCTTCCCGACCCATGGATCAAACCCATGTCTCTGGCCTGAGTCTCCTGCATGGCAGGCAGATTCTTTACCACTGAGCCACTAGAGAAGCCCCTACTTCCTTGCTGGCTCATCATAAAATGGAAACTCAGGGACATGGCAATAAATTCGGTTGAAGCTGATGGCTCAGAAGCGGCACACTGCATACCTTGGAGGGTGGCGGCCGTGCCATTAGTGCTGTAGGCTGTGGAGGGCGCCCCCGAGGTTGCGTGGGTGAAAAGCCTGCACAGCCATATATGCATATGGAAGACCAGCCACAGGCTCATTTGCTTCACTTTACTCCCTGCAAACACACTGAGCAACTCAGGGACCTCACATCACATCTACTGCTCTGTGCCAGGATGCTAGGCCAGCCCACTCCCCTCCTCCAATCTAAACTTGCCCTGCTTCCTTCCATCTGGGCTCTGGTATTCCTGGCTCTCTTCATGGGCTGTGTGAGCAGAACTAAAGGTGAATCGAGGTCATGGGGGCATCTGATAGCTGCCTTGAGAAGTGTAAAAGTGTTCCAGGAAACAGCCTGGGAGGGAGGCTGGAGAATTCGCAGGGTGCCCACAGCCCTGACACCAGCTGAGAAGCCGTCAGGCACAGCATCCATTTTCTGGGGAAGGAAAAAGAATTAATCAGTGCCCCACGTGCAGCTGAATTACCCTGAGGAGACCTCACAGCTCGGCTGGCTTCCCCAGTGAGTCACGGCTACCTGAACCCCCGAGGGCCTGATGAACTCTGTGGGTGGCTCTGTGTGGGCAGCCACCCAGGGCTCATCCCCACTTGGTGGACAGGAGCTTCTAAACAGAAGAGCAGCAAGCTTGCTTGATGGATGGTGTTGTTTCAGCCTTTCTGGAGGGAAAAATTCACTTTGGGAGGACAGGGGAAACAGATTCACCTCGTGGGGCTCAGCGCTCACAAACCCAGGGATGGTCCTGGAGGGCAGGTCCTTGCGTGCCCAGCCATCTAGGGGCACTGAGGGAAGCATCATTGGAAAGAAAGGGATTCAGGGGTCCTGGGAGCAAGCAGGGCCAGGTCTGCTGAGGGCACAGATCTCAGGGTGGTCTGTGTCTGCAGGCCTTGTCCCAGCCATCTCCTTCCTCCCTGCCACACAACTTACACAGGCTCGTCCCTTCTTCCAAGGAAGGTGGAGCAAAAAGGGAGGTGTGAGCACACAGCCTCATGGCTACCACGATTTCCCCTGCCAAAATTGCCCAAGGAGGTGGTCCTTATACTTGTGCTCTGAGATTTGGGAATTCTTTAAAGAGAATGTCAAGCTCTAAGGGTCTGCGGAATATGTGCACCATATATAGTATATAGACGCTTTCGGTTACAAGTACCATGAGATTGAGGCAGCTTAAGAGAAAGAACAAAAGCATGATGGTGGGGTGGGGGTAGCCAGTGGGGGAAAGAGGTCATTGGCAGCTTGTGAGATCATTTCACAGAAAGCAAAAGCAGAGAGGCTGCTGGGGCTGTGGACTGCAGCCAGGATGGGAGCTTGGGGGAACCTGTGTGCTACCAAGTTATGCTTCTCTAGCTGCAGAAGAGGCCTCAGCACATAGAGCCACAGGACAGGAGAGTGTGTCCTGAATTTCCCACATTCCAGGCCAGACATGAAGGAGATTCCTCTTTCCATCAGTGTCTACAAGAGTTTCCTAGTCAGGTCAGGTGTCACCCCTGCTCAGTCAGCTGTGGAAAAAGCACAGTGTCTGGGCAAAGATTCTAATTTCATCTAACTGAGGTCTCTGCAGCCTGAAAATGTGAGTTCTGTTTTGCTTTCTACTGGAATCCCTCTTCATCCATGAAAACATACATCAGAGTGGAAAAATCAGGGACTTAAATCAGGCAAATCTGGGCACAGACCTCCTTTTTCCTCTTATTAGTTGTTTAACAAATAATGACCTGCTCTGAAACTCAATTTTGTCATTATCCTAACACGAGATTCATATTCTCTGGCCCAGAGGTACTCAGAGTCCTGGGACCCTCAGCATCAGCCGGCTCTGAGGACTTGCTAGAAGTGCAGATTCTCAGGCTCCACCCAGGACTAGCTGTACCAGAGACTGGGAGTGGGGCTCACTGACCCCAAAGCCTTTTAACAAGGCCTCCCTGAGGACACACGCTGTGTGTGAGAGCCCCTGCCCCAGGGCTCTGCAGGGAGCCTCTGCACCCTGGACGGCAGACCGCAGTCCTGGCTGAGGTCGCTTTGGGTCTGCCACCCCTCCTCCATCTTCTCTCACAACGGTCTGTACAAGGAAACCCTAGGGAGGAAGCCTTTGGAGTCCAAAATCTTTGTATTGTTTACAGGGAGAAGTGGGGTCTCTCCACCTAAATCAACTGAGGATTAAAGCCTGGAGGAATAGGGCTTTCAGTGGCTGAGGAGGGCATGGCAGCCCACTCCAGGATTCTTGCCTGGAGAATCCCATGGACAGAGGAGCCTGGCGGGCTACAGTCTATGGGGTGGCAAAGAGTAGGACATGACTGAAGTGATTTAACACGTGTGCACGCATCTCCTGGCCAGGTGCTTTTTGAGCTACAGAAAATTGCAGGCCCAGCCTGACGCTAGCAGAGTTGAAGGAAGTTCTCAGGAAAATGTCTCTGCCCTCTTAGAGCTCCTAAATCCTGAAGGAGGAGAGGAAGCAGAAGGAAACTGCAGACCATATCTCCTGCACCAAAAGAGAGGCGAACCAGACAGGAGAGTGGAAGCCTGCAGCTTCAGATAGGACAGGACAAAACTCTAAATACTGTGCTGACACTATGCCAGTAGCTGGGGGTAAATGGAAGTGCTGGGATGAGACCCAGATGGATTTGTGGCTTTGAAAGGATGTGGACAAACAGGGTTGGCAGCAATCACTGGAAAAAATAAGTGAGGGTGTTTAAGATTCTCTTTGGAATATACATAAGCATCATGGGTGCTTTATAAGGAGCTGCCACTATTTGAATGTCTGTATGAGCCAGACTCTTTCTAAAGCAATGACAGAAGGTGACATGAAATTTTCATGAACACTTTGAGGAGTTTATTCTTATTCGTATGCTACACAGAAGGATATGAACATTCAGGGGAGGGGTATTAAGTGGCCAAAAGCTGCACGGAGAAATAGCAGTGCCCAGCAGAGTCAGGGCCCCCATGCACAGCTTGCTGACCCCAAAGCCAAGTTGTAGCCACTGCTTTTGCATGCGAGTGATTTTAACAACACATTAATTCCTAAATTGGGGAGAGTACTCATTTCCTTCTGGGAAGCAGTCCCTGAGCTTTGCAGATTGCAGTTCATCAGCCCACGTGAATCCCACACAGGGGCCCTGGCCAGAGAGTCTGGGAGACTCACAGACCTGCTGTTTGAGAGCCAGAAGGCCACTTTGCTGAGCTGGCATGTATGTGGCCCTGTTTTGCTCCTTGGAATTCAAGCCAAGATGAAGTCCCATGGTTCAGTTTTGCTCCTCAGGCAAAGCTCTAGACAGCACCTAGGAAAGGGCTTTGCCATAGAAAGGCTACTGAGTCCCTGGGCTCCATTCAGAAGGGTCCCCACTGTGGGTCTCTTTAGGGGCAGGGGGTATCCTCTAACCCTTCGAGATTAATCAGAGCCATTCATTGCCTTGGTCTCTCCCTCACACACACACACCCGTTTATGAGCATGAATCACAGATTTCCAAATAACAAGCAGGAACTATTTTAATTTTTTTCACACCCACTGCAAAGCCCAGCTCCTTCCCAGCCTCCCTTCCAGCTGTCTGCGTGTCAAGTGGATTCTGACTCTCTGAGGGGAGGAGCAGGGCTGGTGGAGCCATTCAGTCAGCCCCCAGGAGCTTCGACACTTGCAGCAATTTGTAGTGAAATTACCAGCTGAAGTTGGTTTAGATCCTGGCTGGAACCCTCCCTGAAGGGTGTGGTGTGAGAACTCAGCAGTTTGCCGTAGGTGAGAGTCTTACAGTGGAGAACTTGGCTGAAGATCAGGTTGTGGGAACAAAGGGGTGGGGTTTGTACCCTCGAGGCTGTCAGCCCCCAGAAGCTGTGCTTGGGGTCACCGTAGTTCTTTTTTTCAGCCTCTCAAAATATATTGCTATTTATTCTGATAAAACTAGGAGATGCATAGGCTGGCTGGGATTAGACCATCTCTTAGGTCAAATCTACGCAGGGGGATGGAGGAATGGAATCTGTAGGCTCAGTTGTGCTCTGGATCTTCATAGATTTAAGTCAAATTAATTAAGATTTGGGGATTCCCTGGTGGCTCAGACAGTAAAACATCTGCCTGCAATTTAGGAGGCCTGAGTTTGATCCCTGGATTGGGAAGATCCTCTGGAGAAGAGAATGGCTACTCACTCCAGTATTCTTGCCTGGAGAATCCCATGGACAGAGGAGCCTGGGCTACAGTGCTTGGGGTCACAAAGAGTTGGACATGACTGAGTGACTAAACTTCAATTAAAGTTTAATTCCTAAAATAGGAATTAATGCTCACCCTTCATGCTTGTAATTGTGTAGCTGCTGTAGATGAAATGTTATCTGAAATACTGTTGAAGCTGAACCTGACCTCTGTATGCTGTTGACTAAAATATATATATTCACAACCTAAAAGCTGAGCATTGTGTTTTATTCCACAGGAATTTTTAGGACTTAAAGCCCAGGAATCAGCATCTCAAGTGACTCTGAGAGTACTGCTCTGAGGTGAGGGAAAAGCCAGGATATATATAGGAGTTTTGCAACAAAGGGCAGGTAGTCTGAACATCATAAGATTATTGTTGATTAAGGAAAATCAGATATCTCATCTTAAGGAATTTAGCACTTTCTTCTGTATGGAAAGATGCAAGAGTCTGGGCTCACTGAAATCATTCCTTTCATATGCATCTCAGCAGTCTGGGGCCAGTATCCTGTGTTTTCACATCCTGAGTTTCCTCAGGGCTCACCCGAGGGTAGTGTGCTGTCTGCTAGATGGCAGGTGTTTTTTCCTTTCTTGGATTCCCTCAGGGGCTCACCAGCTTGCCGGTGGCTGTGGCTGCAATTGTGGGGTGCTAGGAGAACTGCTGATGATTGTGACATCCTCNATAATAATAATAAAAAGCAAGCCAACAGAACCACGTAAGTGGCAGAGCCTGACCTGGGCAGAACCTCTGATTCGAAAAACTTCTCTACACTGCCCTTTCTGTTGGTGCTAGTGTGATTCTGAAAGAGGATACCCAGAGGGCTAGACAGGCTTTTGGTTCCTGAGATGTGGTGGCAGAGGACTGGGGCCCCTGTGGCCCCAACCGCAGTGCCCTCACCTGCCTGGACCGCAGGGAGCTCAAGCCTTATCAGGGCAGAACGGTCTGGTAGTGACTGGCCACATGCCACTGATTTTCTCTCTGAAAAGCAACACAGCAGGCTTTCCTTGATGGGGAAATTTAATTACCAGAAATTAACAAACATATTTGGAAAAAAAGGTAGAGCAGTTATTCTTCAATTAGAGAAAAGCCAGCTTTAATCACCTTCCTGCCAGATGTCCTCTTGGGAGGCGGGTGTTCCTGCAAACGAAGGCTGGAGCAGGGAATTAGAAAAGGAGCTTAGGGTCTGGGTGTCCCTCCCAGTTGCATCGGCTACCAGGTTAAACCCCAGATTCAAGGCTTACTCATGAAGGCAAGCTATTTTCAGGTCTCCAAATCTTCCTTCCATTAATACAATGTTGCTTCAAGTCTGCTGGAGCCAGGGAGTTTCAGCAGAGTCCATTATTTGGTCTGCAGCTGCCCCTGGCCAGAACAGCAGGTGGGTTCAACCATCTTCTGCTGAAAAATGCCATCCTCCTCACACCCACCTCCAAGGGAAGAATCCTGTGTGTGGCTGTGTACATTTCAGCGTGCGTTTGAACATGTATATTAGTGAGCACATGTGTGATGGTGTGCATTAAGGTGGGTGAGTTCTTCCTCATGAGGAAATGTGTGTGAATGTGTGGTGACATCTGTCGGTATGTGTGTGGGTGAGTGTGATTGTATCAATGAGTGTATCAATGAGTTGGCACATACATGTGTTTTTGTGTGCCTGTGTGTGCATTTGAACTGCATGAGTGAGAATACACATGTGAGCCCGTATGAGTGTGTGCTTGAGTGAGTTTTTGAATGAGCGTGGATGTGAGTGTGTGTGTCAGCGTGTTCCTGTGTGTTTGATGGAGTCTCTGCAGCTGCTTTAGCGGGAGGCATGGAGGGAGGAGCCAGAACCCAAATGGTCAGATTGCTTGACCTTGGCCTGAACTGACAGAAAAGAGAGCATGGAGCTAAAATGATTGACCTCAAAGGAGATGCCTTCCCATCTCCCTCACACACACAACTGCCCGTAAATAAATAAGGGTGAGCAGACAGACGCAGAAAATAAGATTATGGTGTAATTTTTCCATTAAAGCTTCCCACACGGGGCTCCACAGCTAATCAGGCACATGGAATAGCCCACAGCCAGGTTCCCGAAGAGTTCTGGACCAGCCTAGCTTGTTCTGAATTTCAAGATTGGTGTTCTGGAGCAGGAGGCATCTTAGTTGTTAAAGAGTAAAGTCCACAAGAGGGATTTGGTTTTCCTTATATCCTGAGGACAAAGAGTGAACCCAGGGCAGGGCTGGGGCTGAGATCCAAGTTCTTGGTGTCCAGACAGAATGTGGTTTATCCGGGTTTCCTTGGGGATGCTTCTGCCCTCTCATGCCTTGCCCTGCCTTCATGTTGATCCCTGCTTTGCCAGCTCTTCTAGCTTGTGGCCAGATTATTTACATGATGCTATGACCTTTCCTCTTTTTAACCTCACTCTATCCATCACTACCTTCATCAACCTTAAAATTCCCTTGAATGTGTTACTCCGCTATTGAGAGATAGTCAGTGGCTTCCTATTACCTAGGAAATAAAATCCAAGATATTTAATTTCATCCAAGATCCATTGCAGTCTAATTTCTAACTTCCTTATTTCCTATGTACCATCCTTGATTAAACTGGTTTACTAATTGCAATAATAATGTACTCTATTTATTCTCACTTTCATTCAACAATATATATTTAGTTACTTTCCATGTCCCAGTCAATATGCTAGACACCATAATAATAACATACACTTAACAATAACATACACTTGCCTGCTGTGTGCCAGTACACTTCTAAATTCTGTAGATGAAATAATGTACACGGCTTCTACATGTACAACAGCAGGTGGTGCCATATGCATAGAGGACAATGGATGGTGACTTTTGGTTCTTGAAACAGCACTGCATGTAATCTTCACAACAATCTTAAAAGAGAAATGGTTATATTTAACTCACAGCTAGTAAGAGCTTTTGGGGTTTCCTAGTTGGTACTAGTGGTAAAGAATCTACCTGCCAATACAGGAGACGCAAGAGACACAGGTTTAATCCCTGGGTTGGGAAGATCCCCTGGGTAGGAAATGGTAATCCACTCCAGTATTCTTGGCTGGAAAACCCCATGGACAGAGGGGCCTGGAGGGCTACAGTTGATGGGATCTTAAAGTCGGACATGACTGAGTGGCTGAGTGCACGCGTGCACAGTTGAAGGAACTAAACCACATTGATATTAAAAGATAGGTTCATTACAGAGTAAGTTTCAGTGTGGACGTTGAAACTTGAGGCTTGGCTTTAGAACACTTATGCCTCACCTCGACGCCACCATCCCTCCAAATATATATTGTCNTGAGCATGCATGCACGCGTGCACAGTTGAAGGAACTAAACCACACTGATATTAAAAGATAGGTTCATTACAGAGTAAGTTTCAGTGTGGATGTTGAAACTTGAGGCTTGGCTTTAGAACACTTATGCCTCACCTCGACGCCACCATCCCTCCAAATATATATTGTCTCATTTAATACAACTGTGCAGTGAGGAAGTTGTATCAATATTACATGGATTAAAAAAAATACAAGGCTCAGAAAAAGTAAAATGATCTGCCAGATACGTTTCTAGCCCAGATTTGAACCCAGGTTATGTCAGTTTTCTAAAGCCAACAGAGAATCATTCTAATTTTAGTGTTTATTTTGGCAAAAACACTAAGTTTGGACCCCAAAAATCATGGACTCTGACCTTGCCACTGTCCAGCTCTGGTGTCTCGTCTCTCTGCAACTTGCTGCTGCTGCTGTTGCTGCTAAGTCGCTTCAGTCGTGTCCGACTCTGTGCGACCCCGTAGACAGCAGTCCACCAGGCTCCCCTGTCCCTGGGATTCTCCAGGCAAGGATACTGGAGTGGGTTGCCATTTAGGGTCCTCATTATAAACATAAAAGGATTTGATGACACCAGCACTTCTCAACCTTGGATGTACCAGAGAAGTNCCCCGTAGACAGCAGTCCACCAGGCTCCCCTGTCCCTGGGATTCTCCAGGCAAGGATACTGGAGTGGGTTGCCATTTAGGGTCCTCATTATAAATATAAAAGGATTTGATGACACCAGCACTTCTCAACCTTGGATGTACCAGAGAAGTATGTAGGGGTCTCAAAAAATACAACTATCTGGAATGTACACCTAAAAGTTGACTTAATTGATTCATGTATAGGCTCAGGCATTAATGTTTCTCTATAGCTCCCCAGGGATTTAAAGACATAGTCAGGGTTGAGACTCCACCTTGGAAGACTGACTGTTGTTTTCCTCACTTCACATCTTTTTTTTTTCTTTTTGGTGTTCAAATCAATGTGTGGTTTCTAATTGAAAGGCATGGTTCTTGGGCATGACATTAGGCAGGATCAACTAGGTTGTGCTGCAACAGCAAATGACCTTGACATTTATCCTACATTCTATTTCTCACTCACTGCAGCTTGGCTGAAGCTTTAGTCCATGTTGCTTTCACTCTTGGGCCCCAACTGACATAAAGGAATCTATATGGAAGATCACTAACAGATAAAAAAGATGACAAAAGATGTGCATGGAAAAGTGGAGGAACCCTGAGAGTGATAACTGCCAGTGATTAGACTAGAGTAGTCAATGTTGTTTTCCAAAATCACTTGGTAAGTAATGAAACCACAGACTGGAACTCAATTCATCCTGTTCTCAGAGCTTGAAAATATTACCTCCACCTTGGATAAGTGAATGGCTACCCATTTCAGTGTTCTTGCCTGGAGAATTCAACAGATAGAGGAGCCTGGTGGGCTACAGTCCATGGGGTCACAGAGGCAGACATGACTGAGTGACTAATACTTTCACACTTTCAACCAAATTACAGATCCATTCATTCTGGAGCCTGCTGTTATAAGGTCTAATTCTTTCTCATGAACTTCTCAGCTCTGTACTGGTCCAACCACCTTATTCCCCACTCTGATATCCCTTCTCCAATCTGCATGTCTAGTCCAACCCACTAGCTATGAGCTATGTAGACAGGAACATTCTCAGATTCTGGGAGCCCATAAAGGAAACCTCCCCTTTTTATCTTTGGTTAAATGGAATTCTCTCCCAGCAGAGAGGGTTTCTGTTCACAGTTGTGCTCCCCATGATCTACATGATTCTACATGATCTGCTTCTTGGTTCCCTCCTGAAGTCATCTTCTAACATATTGTCCCTCCCACCCCCACTATTTGCTAAGACGGTTGCAGTGGCTGTCTTTCCATATACTGCAGCACATCTAAAGAGTTCTCTCTCAGTTTATTAAAAAGACCTTTTCATACATGAGGTGATCACTGTCCTAAAGTGAGAGAGAGTATGGGACAGTGGAAGGTTTTGGGCTTTTCAAGCACATGAGGGCTGCTGACAGCAGAGTATTGAAGTGAGCCTGCCTGGGTAAGAACCCTAGTTTTGCTATGCAGTAGCCATAGCAACATATGTAAGTTACTTAGCCTTATGGGGTCCCACTTTTATTACCCATAAAATGCAGATGATGGTAGGACTGTTCCAAGGATTACATGACAACACAGGTAAATGTTTGCTGTTACATTGGAAGCCAGGCAGACTTAGATTAAACACCCCCTTCTACAGTGTGCTTGAAGTTAACTGCGGGAAGTCTCAGATTCCCCACGGAAAAAATAAATGTAAAATTGTCTGCCTCCTAGGGTGTGATGTGGATAGAGTATAAATGTTGATGTTTAGAAAATTCCCCGAACATTCTCTGGAATTTAGGAAATGCTTCAAACACAGTCCAGGAACCTGCATTGCTGACGAACTCAAGTCCTAGAACCCCAGATGCCTGCTATAACCTAGACTGCTGGAGAGAATGTGGTTGGCACAGGGAGGGCCTGCAGAATTTTCATCTACCGAATGACTATGGGGTCAAAGGAAAATGCAGTGTATACCACAAGCACATTGAAAGAAGGCTTTCTTTTGGGTGAGGAATTGGTCGAGAGTTCGGCATGGACATATACACACCACTGTATTTAAAGTATATACCAATAAGGACCTACTGTATAGCACAGAAAACTGCTTAACATTCTGTAATAACCTAAATAGGAAAAGAATTTGAAAAAAAGTAGACATAAGTATATGTATAACTGGCTCACTTTGGTGTACACGTGAAGCTAACACAACATGGTTAATGAACTACATGTGTGAGTTAGTCACTCAGTCATGTCCACCTCTTTGTGACGCCATGGGCTATAGCCCACAAGGAATTCTCCAAGCAAGAATACTGGAGTGAGTTGCCATTCTCTTCTCCAGGGGATCATCCCAACCCAGAGATTGGACCCAGGTCTCCCACATTGCAGGCTTATTCTTTACTCTCTGAGCAACCAGGGAAGTCCCATTAATCAACTATATTCTGCTATAAAATAAAAAAATAAAAACTCCAGAAAAAATAAAATCAGAAAACTGCTTACAACATCTTTCAGGAAATGACCTCCACTGTGCCTAACTCTCACTCACAGTCTTAACAAGATTGCATGGGCCTAGTGTATGTGGAACTCTCACCCCAGGTCATTGTTTCTGGCTGAGTCAATCGACTGTCGTCATAGAATCCTTTTTTAACATGGCGCTTCATAACAAAGCTTTGATTAATCAGTGTTTGCAAGCCTCCTGAAACCCATTTACTCTTTCTCCAGGAAGAGATCCCTGAGCTGAACTTTGGCTTTGATCCATCGCACATCATGCCCTGAGAATCTCATCTCAGAGCCCTGATCCTGGTCTCTGGTTGGCATCACCTTTATCACATCTGTAGTGATTTTATTACATCACTGTCAGCCAAAAGGACTCAGTGGGTCCAAGTGAACCAGGGATGTATTTCTCTCCCTTTATCTTCTTCAAACCTTTGTCTAAGAACAGCAAAAGGGGAGTGGGGGAAGCCAGCAACAACAACCAGAAGTTGGAGTCTTCATCCCTGCTTACTTTACTGCCTGAATGTAATTTGAGAAGACCCACTAAAAATGTCAAAAATGAACAGATTGGAATGAGTGTTTCAATCCTGCAGGGATGAGACAGACTCACCAGGAGGTAGGTGATCTTTAAAATGTTTGGGATTGACCATGTTGCTTTTAACCCTCAGAGCAATGGTTCTTGTCCTCATCCTTGGATGAAAACTGCCCACTGAAGTACCCTGGCCAGAAAGTCCTTCTTTTCTGATTCTACCTCCACAGCAGAGGCCCCTAGGGCAGAGGCATCTCTGTTGTCTGTGTGTGCCATTTCTGGGCTTGGTGCTTTCACTTCTTCAAGCCGTTCATCTGATTGGTCAAGGCTGATTTGGAGGATTGAGTTCCTGACCACCAAGGATGCCCTATGCCAAGCCAGAAAATGTCTGTCTCCACTCTTCACAAAGGAGTCCAAAAGTTTTGTAAGAAAAGTATCCCAGCAACATTCCAGCATTTCTGCTCATGCTGGCACCTCCTGCTGCCCTTGAAGTTTCAGCTGGACCCAGGATTCCTTTTCACTTCCTGCTCTAAGCCATTGTCCGATGCGCATTACCCACCAGCTGTGGCCCAGCTGTTACATTCCACATCAAAGGTGGCAGCGTGCACCTGGCTTGTGAGCTGATTTCCCCGCTGCTTCCTACCATGGTGCATTAAGCCTTCTGTGTCTTCATTTTGCAAGCAGCTCTATAAATATCAAATATTATTAACTGAGCATGTGAGAGGCAGGAAAGTCAAAGGGTTTGAGAAGACTGAAAAATGGAATAAAACTTTGAAAATATATTTTCCCTTTTCTCTCCACTCTTGTTCTTTGTTTTTCTGGCTGCCACTTTAATTCAGATACCGAGACTAGCAATCAAAGCATTGCAATGACCATCCCCATAAACATGGAAGCTGACACACATCTGAGGCATTAACCATTTTGAAAGAAAACTTTGAGAGTTCCTTGGACTCTCAAGGAGATCAAAAGTCAACCCTAAAGGAAATCAGCCTTGAATATTCATTGTAAGAACTGAGGCTGAAGATGAAGCCCCAATACTCTGGGCACCTGATGAGAAGAGCCAACTCATTGGCCTAGACTCAGATGCTGGGAAAGATTGAGGGCAGGAGGAGAAGGGGTCGGCAGAGGATGAAATGGTTGGATGGCATCACTGACTCAATGGACATGAATTTGAGCAAACTCTGGGAGACAGTGAAGGATAGGGGAGCCTAGTGTGCTGCAGTCCTTGAAGTTGTAAAGAGTTGGGCATGACTTAGCCACAAAACAACAAGATGATTATTATTGCTCATATTAGCAATGATTTTAATATATAAGATAGAAATGTAGGCCAATGTGATTTATTATATTTAAAGAGCTTTCAGTCTACTAATGTGAAAAATGAAACCCACAGTATACATGGTGTCCGTTTGACCAGGAACAGTTCTGTTTTCTCCAAGGTGGCTAAGTATGCCAGTGCACAGATATCTGATCTTGCTAGACATCAGAGATGCTTCTACAATAATCTCTTAACTCTTTGCTTTTAGTCTCATAGCTTCTGATACCTCCTCTAATTTCCAAGAGATAGCCTTTAAACGCGTCATGTTAATTAATTTTCTTGTTATTTTTGTTAAAATCCTTTGAGGAGATAGAGGAAAGAAAGCTCACTCGAGTGTAAACTGAATCTTCCTGAATTCAACTTTTCAAAGCTAAAACTTCTTAAACACACACACATACACACACACAACTGCATGAGCTTCATTGGCACAGGTGGCTCAGTGGTAAAGAATCGGCTTGCCAATGCACGTGACACGGGTTCGACCCCTGATCCAGGAAGATCCCACACACTGCGGAGCACCTAAGCCCATGAGCCGCATCTATTGAGCCTGTGCTCTAGAGCTGGGAGGAGCAAATCCTGAGCCCAGGTGCCACAGCTACTGAAGTCCATGTGTCTAGAGCCTGCGCTCCACGAGAGAAGCCCCAGCAAGTAGAAGCCCGTGCCCCGCACCTAGAGAGTAGCCCCTGCTTGCCACAGCTAGAGGAAAGCCCCGCACAGCAACGAGGACCCAGCACAGCCAAAGAAAGAAAACAGCTGTGTTAATTTATCGACCATTCATTGAATGGCTTAGACAGATAAAATGTTTGTCCCAAGAGCAGAAAACCTTCAAGAATACACTGATATAATGACTCATTTTTACAATAGTGTTTTGATTTTTGGAAGAGATTTTGTGAACGTGCATAACTTCCACTAATTCATTTCATTCATTAATAGCCAATATGTTAAACTTAGTAGAAATTATTTATTTTCCTGGTGTTTTTTGCCTTCCTTGAGATGTAAATATTCAATAACCAAACCCAAGGGAGTATTAATATGTGAAAGCTTTCAAAGTGCAAGATGTCACATGAGCATTGGGTTATTTATGTTATTTAGCTGAGTATTTAAATCCATTTGAGCTTTTCCCTTTAATTGATCTCAGCTAAAATCCTGGGGATATCTGGCTGGATTCCAAGCCTGCTGGATTAATTTTAGCAGGGCCAGGCTTCTCCCAACGGGAACACTTGCTGGTAAGCTAAGAGTTATTTACCTCATACAAATTTCTAAACACATTTTGAAAATTGATTTCAATAAGCACCACACTTGAGGTACTATGTGAATATGATTTATAGTTAAACAAAGGTTTATACTACATAGACATACTATAGTGTATGAATTATCGATTGCTGGTATAACAAATTACCATAATTTTAATGACTTACAAAAACAAATATGAATTTATTATCCTAGAGCTCTAGAATCCCTTGGACTGAAAGGAGATCCAACCAGTCCATCCTAAAGGAAATCAGTCTTGAATGTTCATTGGAAGGACTGATGCTGAAGCTGAAACTCCAATACTTTGACCACCTGATGCGAAGAACTGACTCATTTGAAAAGACCCTTCTGCTGGGAAAGATTGAGGGCAGGAGGAGAAGGGGATGACAGAGGATGAGATGGTTGGATGGCATCACCAACTCAATGGACATGAGTTTAAGTAAACTCCAGGAGCTGGTGATGGACAGAGAGGCCTGGCAGGCTGCAGTGCATGGGGTTGCAAAGAGTCAGACACAACTTAGCGACTGAACTAACTTACTAGAGGTCAGAAGTTCCAAATGGGTTTCACTGGGCTCAAATTAAGGTGTCAGCAGCGCTGTGTTGGGCTTCCCAGATGGCTCAATGGTTAAGAATCCACCTGCCAATGAGTGTTTGATCCCCAGATTGGGAAGATCCTCTGGAGGAGGAAATGGCAACCCAGTAATTTTGCTGGAAAATACCACGGACAGAGGAGCCTGGCCAGCTGCAATCCATGGGGTCACAAAAGAGTTGGACCCGACTGGGCACACACACAGGACTGTGTAGCTTCTTGAGACTCTAGAGGAGAATTCGTTTCCTTACCTAACCGGGCTTTCAGAAACTTGCTGCATTCCTTCTTTCGTGGCCTCGTTCCTTCATCTTCAGAATCAGTAATGTCGAGCCAAGGCCTTTGGACCTCTCTGGATAATTCAGGATAATATCTTTACATTAAGGTCAGCTAATAGGCAATCTTATTTCCATTTGTAACATTCAGTCCTCTTTGTCATGTAAAGGAACATATTCACAGGATCCAGGCATTGGCATGTGGAGTTTTCAGGGGCCAATATTCTGCCCACCATACCTTTTAGTAGGCACTTGAGGTTTCAAGTCAACCAGTTGAGGAAAAAAGTCAATCTTTAGTGAAATTCAGCAAAGAAGAATAAGGCTAGAAGTAGATTGCTGTTGCTGCAGCTAAGTCACTTCAGTCGTGTCCAACTCTGTGCAACCCCATAGACGGCAGCCACCAGGCTCTCCCGTCCCTGGGATTCTCCAGGCAAGAAGACTGGAGTGGGTTGCCATTTCCTTCTCCAGTGCATGAAAGTGAAAAGTGAAAGTGAAGTAGATTAAAACAGTAAATGGTTTGAGTGCTCTGTGAATCTCAGATCCCGGTGTGGACCTGTGCTGTTGATTGTTTGTGAACAAGCATCTCCTCAGTACCAGAATTTGCTGAATCTGTGCATGACCTAAAAACAAATAGGAGTCTCTGTATGCCCTCAGGGAGCTTGCCAATGGGAGGGAGGAACAAGAACATCAGCAACATAGAAAAGGCAGAAGGTGCTGACTCCCGTGGTCCAAAGCAAGGACTGCTTCATCCCAGTGATGGCATTTGAAAAGCTCCTCACAGTAAGGGCATGAATGGGGCTGGATATTTATCAATGAATGAATGAACAAAGATGGGAATGAAGGGAGTCAAAACCAGAGGGAATATATGTATATGTAGGGCTTTCCTGGTGGTTCAGTCCATAAAGATTTTGCCTGCAATGCAGGAGATGCAGTTTCCAACCCAGGGTCAGAAAGATCCCCTGGAGCAGGAAATGACAACCCACTCCACTATTCTTGCCTGGAAAAGCCCATGGACAGAGGAACCTGGCAGGCTACAGTCCAAGGTGTCGCAAAGAGTCAGACATGACTTAGCAACTAAACCACCACATCACAATATGGATATGTATGGCTGATTAATTTTTCTGTACAATAGAAACTAACACAACATCGTAAAATAATAATACTCCAGTAAAAATTAACTAAAAAAAAAAAAAAGACATGGATAGAGAGGCATTCATGTTGAGGGAATTCTAAAAGCAAAGGTTACTAGGTAGGAGATGATTCAGGTTTTGTGGGGTCTGAAACTTATACAGTATTGTGGACCCTTCTTAAGAGGAATATAAAATCATGAAAGATTGAAGGCAGGGAGAAAAGGGGATGACAGAGGATGAGATGGTTGGATGGCACCACTGACTCAATGGACATGAGCTTGAGCAAGCTCTAGGAGACGGTGAAGGGCGGGGAAACCTGGCGCGCTGCAGTCCATGGGTCACAAAGAGCCAGACGTGACAGAGCAACTGAACAACAAAAATCATGAATGCAAAATTAAGCCAAAAAGTAAATACTATTTAGGAAGAGAGAATGCTACAAAAAACTGGAAAACATTGTAAGCATCATAAAATCTGGAGTTATAGCACAATATAGTTTTCATTAGGTAACTAACAATTAAACTTCTCTAGTGCATTTTCCCTTTAGTTTTGACTATGTAGCCTTTCATCGTTACTTCAATTGTGATTGAAATATAACATTATATCAATTTCAGATGTAAGTCATGAGGATTTGATAGATACATTGATACACACATTGAGACTTGATCACAACAATAAGGGAGATGCTTTTCCCACATTGATTAAGAGTCTTATAGGATTTTTGTTCTTAATTTTGTTAATGTGGTATATCACACTGATTGATTTGCATATTTGAACCATCCTTGCACTCTTGGAATAAATTCCACTTGATCATGGTGTATGATCATACTGATGTATTATTGAATTTGGCTTGCTAATATTTTGTTGAGAATTTTTACATGTAAGTTTATTAGAAATACTGTATAATGTCCTTTTCTTGTGGCATACTTGTCTGGTTTGGGTTTGCCTTGTAAAATGAATTTGGAAGCATTCCTTCTGTTTTTTGGAAGAGTCTGAGAAAGATTGATAGTAATTCTTCTTTGAATGTTTGGAAGAATTCACAAGTGAAGACATCTGGTCCTGGACATTTTTTGGGGGAGGGGGGAGGTTTTTTATTATTGATACAGTCTTCTTACTTATAATCAGCCTGTAAAGATTTTCTGTTTCTTTTATTTCTTTTCGGTCATGCTGGATGGCTTTCCAGATCTTAGTTTCCCCATCAGGGATTGAATGTCTACCCCTGCAGTGGAAACAAGAGTCCTAACCACTGCACAACCAGGGCATTCTCAAGACTTTCTATTTTTTCATGGTTCATTTTCAGTAAGTTGTATGTTTCTAGGAATTTCTCTAATTCTTCTAGGCTGTCAAACTTGTTGGTATATGCCTAGTTCACGGTAGTCTCTTTGCATTTCTGTGGTATCAATGCTAACATTTCTTCTTTCATTTCTTATTTTATTTGAGCTCTGGTTCTTTTGTCCTTCATGATTTAGGATGAAAGATAGTTACAGGCTTTNGCTAGTTCACAGTAGTCTCTTTGCATTTCTGTGGTATCAATGCTAACATTTCTTCTTTCATTTCTTATTTTATTTGAGCTCTGTTTCTTTTATCCTTCATGATTTAGGATGAAGGATAGTTACAGGCTTTTCAATTTTGCTTATTTTTTTTAATGCTTTTATTTTCCTTGATCCTTTCTATTTTCCTCCCAGCTACCACTTCACTTATTTCTGCTCTCATCTTTGTAATTTCATTCTCTCTAACCTTGGGTTTCCTTCTGTTTCTAGTTCCTTGAGGCATGAAGTTAGATTGTTTATTTGATCCTTTACACTTGTTTCCAGACTTTGGCATTTATCACTATGAACTTCCCTCTTAGACTTGCTTTTGCTGCATCCCATAAATTTTGGTATGTTGCATTTTCATTTTGTTTGTCTAACGGATATATCCCTCCAAACAAGCTCAAATCTATAACTGAAACCTATATAACTGTTTTTCTTGTCTGTCCTTGCCTCTTTCTTATTGTCAAACTATTCACCTGAACTTAATTGTAAGTAGATGTTTTAGAATTGAGACATTTATTGGTTTTTTATTTGTCATCCTTTAGAAATGTTACATATTTTATATTGATAATATAAATGTATGTACAATGTATGCATGTATATATTTTAGGGTGTGAAAGGATTGTGCTTTGTATATGAAGGTTTCTGTGTCATCATGATAAATATGTTGTTTTAGGAAAAAAGTAACCTAATAAACCTCTCTATAACATTTTTTGGCTGTGTATTCTTTTACCATTTCTTCATATTACAGTGCTTTTATTATATTACTTTAATAAAAGTATTTGANTTGTATATGAAGGTTTCTGTGTCATCATGATAAATATGTTGTTTTAGGAAAAAAGTAACCTAATAAACCTCTCTATAACATTTTTTGGCTGTGTATTCTTTTACCATTTCTTCATATTACAGTGCTTTTATTATATTACTTTAATAAAAGTATTTGAAAGATATTTTTTCCTACATGGTTGATTTTTTTCATTAAATTTTTTAGTTAGGATATGAAAAACATGTGATTTCCCACACAGATATATTCTTTATTTGTGGTAGTACCATAGGATATTCTACTCTGAATAGGGGAGTTTTGTTAAATTGTATTTTGTGTAACTCTTATAAAAAAGAGAAGTATGATGAGCTTTAAATTTTATACACCATATTATTATATATATTTCTGATAATAGAGAATCTCCTGATTTTGATTGGGTATTAATTAGAAGAGAATCTTCCACTTAAAATCTTGCATGTTTGAATGAGGGAGTTTTCCACAGACTGTTCTGGCTATTCTGACTCTGTGTGGTTTACACCTTGTTTCTCCTACTTGGTCTATATGTTGTCAGTTTCCAGAGTTCATATTATTATTGTGAAATAGCTATTGGCTTTATGTCTTGATGCTATATGAGTTGTTATAGTGGGTTATATAGAAAACTTGGGAGCTGTACTTTGGCTGAGAGAGTTGTAAGTAATTTATCTATACACAATATTGGCTGCAAAGCCCATAAATATTTTCTAGTTACCAAAAGCTATAAGTATTCCCAAAATATNGTGCAAGAGCAGCACCGTTTATTGAGTACACACAGTTGCATACGTCTGCAGGGGAGACACTTGATAGTTATTACCTTGTTTACCTTTTCCAACATTTCACTTTTAAAATATACAGACTGAGGCTAACAACATTTGTGTTTCCAGGGAAACGCATTCACTGAGTGAATTTTCTTGCATGAGTGAGGTTTATTTTCAGTCTTTGTTTGCTCCCAAGACTGTAATCTTTGCAATCAGTTGTGCTGTTCCCACATAGTCAGTCTTCTTTTATGCCAACCACCTGTAAAGCGCTTTGAAGCCTCTTCATTTTTCTTCATAAGAAAACGCAACAGGGCTCTGTGATTTGAATAATTTGAGGTTGGCAACCCTTACCCAGCTGCTGGATCTCCATGATCCATGGTCATCAATCCCCGATTTCTTTTATTAATATTAATTAAGACTTACCAGACTCTGAAAGAGATGAACACTAATCTCACATGAATGGGGAAGTTACAGTAACTAANCAACCCTTACCCAGCTGCTGGATCTCCATGATCCATGGTCATCAATCCCCGATTTCTTTTATTAATATTAATTAAGACTTACCAGACTCTGAAAGAGATGAACACTAATCTCACATGAATGGGGAAGTTACAGTAACTAATCAAAAGTGTGAGATAAATTTTGTTAACCCATCTTTCCAGATTGGGAAAGAAAAGAACAGAGGTGGTTAAAAAAAAAAACTTTCTCACATTTACAAAGGAAGGACTGGTTAGAGCCTCTATTCAGATCAAAGTCAATATGTTTCTGATGAAAACAATGCTACTTGGGTGGCCCCCAGTGAACCAGATCTTCTGGTATGCCCTCTCTTGCGTGATTTCCTCCCATACGGGCTGAGCTTGGCCACGAATCTAGCTGCAGTGTGTGTGTTAGTCACTCAGCCATGTCCGACTCTCTGCAACTCCGTGGACTGTAGCTCGCCAAGCTCCTCAGTCGATGGAATTCTCCAGGCAAGAATACTGGAGTGGGTTGCCATTCCCTTCTCCAGGGGATCTTCCTGACCCAGGGATCAAACCTGGGTCTCCCGCATTACAGGCAGATTCTCGACTGTGTGAGCCACCGGGGAAGCCCATAGCTTTAGTGTGCTGCTAGTGTAACATAAGCTGAGGCTTGGTCTGTGTTTGCACAGAGGTTCCTGTTCTTTTGAATTTAGCTCTTGGTACACTTCCTGTCAGAACCCAGGTCTCATTCTGAGGGAAGTCCAACTAGCCATATGGAGAGCCATTTGGGGGCAATTCCAGGCTCAGGCTGAGCTCTCAGGAGATGGCCAGCACCAGCTTGAGAAGCGCCATGTGCTTGAGCCATCTTGAAAGCAGATCTGTTGGCCAGAGTCAAACCGTCCCTTCAGATGCTATAAGGAGTGAAGACTGCAGCCCGAGCCAAATTCCAAAATTGTCAGCAAATAAGTGCTGTTTTTCTATGTTTAGATCTCTAAGTTTGGGGTGACTCATTTTCCAGCAATAAATAACCAAACATTTATGAGATGTTTTCTGCTATATTGCGACACTTCAGCTCACAAGCAAAATGGCCAAGGTTTTTCATACCAAGATCCCATCAACACCTTACCTTTCTTGGTCTAGAAAAACCTTAAACCTAATAGCATGCATTCTGTGCATTGTTTTACAGAAAAATAATGTAACTCACTCACTGACATTAAGACGTGTGCCTGTCTCTCTACATCCTGATGGTAGGGAAAGGTCCCAGAGGTTTCAAAGTGGGAAGGAGCCAGATGGGCACGAGGCTGAATCTGCCTACCAGTCTGTAGCCTTGGCCAGGGCACTGAACCTGCCTGACCATCTGTTTGCTTGTCTCTAAACTGCACAAGATGATCACTCTCAGCTTGTAAGATGGATCAACATAAATGTGTGTGGATGATTCTACGATCATATTTGCCCTATGAAAGTGTTAGTCAAGCAGTTGTGTCCGACTCTTTGTGACCCCATGGACTGCAGCCCACCAGGTTCCTCAGTCCGTGGAATTTTCCAGGCAAGAATTCTGGAATGGGTAGTCATGCCCTTCTCCCTGGGATCCTCCCAACTCAGGGTTTGAATCCAGGTCTCCTGCACTGCAGGCAGCTTCTTTAGTGGCTGACTCAGAAAGGAAACCCATAGAAGGTCTTTAAAACATGGTGGTTTATATTGCTAGTTTTTGCAGAAAGCAAACAATATCTTTATTTGTAAGGAATTTGAAAGAATTGCAATTCTCCTAGAATTGACCAGCTGATTAAGATCTACAGTTTATGCTAGGGGGACAAGTTTCAGGCATAAAGCTCTAGCTCTGATAATTAGAGGCAAACAATGCAACAGTTATTCTAGAAATAGGGAATAGAAGTCAGTCTTGCCAGTAATATCTTCTTTGGCGTCCTCATTTCATGCAATGACCCTCTTGGTACTTCAGAGCCCAGAATGTGAAATACCAAATTGGAGACTTTTCTTAAAAAGCATTTTCCCCTCAATTACTCCTGCCCTGTCAATTTTATTCTGGCATAATTCAACTCTCAAGAGATGCAAATGATTCCTTCTTTCTTCTCCCTGAACTGTTGGTGATAGGTGGAAACTTTGGGAAGGAAATCCCTGAAGAGGTTTGACATCAGTGAAGCAGATAAAGGCATCATTGGAGAACGGTGCAGAATTTGGGCAGGGGACACTCAACAGTCTCAGAACAGCACATGAAATCACCAGTGACTGTGAAGTGAGATTTTGTAATTCCCATTGTAAAGTGCTCCTCTTTAAAGTCTCCATATTTAAAGAATGCTCTTTCTCTTCACCAGGGGAGCTCAGGAAGAAGATACAGCAATGAATAATCAATGAACACTTCACAGAACAGAACACTAGGAAATGATTGATGGGTGACAGCACTCACATGTCAGGTTCCCCTCCATGACATTAACATGCAATCTGCAAAAGAAGCCCTATTTAAGATGCTCACCGATCAGAGCACAGGAAAAAAAAATATATATGATACTTTCTGCAAAAAAGGGACTTTGTCTCAACATCTATAGCAGGCAAGAGGAAAACAGGAAATCAAACATTAAATGTTGAAACATTGGTGACAGCTTAAAGTGAGCAAAAAAAAAAATACAGTATGTCTGGAGAGCTTATTCTAAGACCATTACTGAGCCTTTCTGCTCCTTCCTTCCATTTTCCTTACCACTTTGTGACAGACTGGAATCAAGGGAGCTCTACCTTCAATAGGTCAAACCTAGGAATGTCTTGTAAAAATGTTCATTGTTCTGTGCTGGGTTTTGTTGTGAGCTGGACATCTTACTGGAAAGTCAGAACTGAAATTCATAAGAGTATATCAGGGAACCAGAGTGAGGAATGGGGCATGGTGACCATCCTCCTGCAGAGGTCTGGAGGATAACTCTGTTTCTATAGGAGAGCAGTGCGGAGAGTCAATGATGTTTCTGGGATAAAAAAATTAAAGTTTAACATAGCATAGAATGTTCTTGAAGGGAAAAGTTATGTGACAGTTTTTTGGAAGGAGAGTAGCTTATAGATCACATATTTTGTCTGAAATATGGACAACTGAGGCTTTGCTGATTTATTTTAGTTGATAATTCTTTGCAGTGGATGCAAAGGTAAATTGAACTGGATATAATAAATGGTTATTGAGCATCTGCTGAGTGTCTGGTGTGAGAATTAGCTCAAGTAATACAGTAGTGATTGCAAGGCAAAAACCATGAAGAGAGGAGTTCCTGGTTACCCCAAATGGTGGTTCAGATGGGCTTGAACTGGTCTGCAGCCAGGCTTCAAGGGCAAGTTCCCCTGCCCATGCTGCCCCTGCTCTGATAGACTCTGGGTCCCAGTCTGATGTAGCCATTGTTATCCTCACGGGCAGCAGCATTAGTGCAGCTGTTAGGATGCCACTGTGCCCTGTGCTCCCTGGCCAAGTGGAAGAAGAGAATGTTCCTTCCTGTGTTTAAAGAGCATTCTAAGTAGGACAGTTCCTGTCTTATATTTTAAAGAAATGTATGAAGCAGTGTTACTAGATGGTACTTATTGAACTTCCCCATCTCTTTATCAACATTTCCTCCTACTCTAGGTCCCAAAACAGATCTGTGAAGCTGGGCTGAAGTCACACAACACTATCAGAAACCACATCATGTTTAGAACCTCTGATTCCTCCAGCAACCAAGACTCAGCTCCAGAGCTGATCCCTTCATGCCTGGCTCCTTCTTTCCTTTGAAATGTTTCCCTTGATATTTCCCCATCCCAGCCCTTGAACGGATGTGCCCTTGGCTGATCTGCCCAACAGACTGCTGTCAGATTTGTAAATCGCCTAGGCATGTCTAGGGTTGTTGATCCAGAAATATTTGAGGGATGTGTACTTTGAACACTGTGTAGGACTCTTTCTAACAGTCACTTCTCTGTGACCCTTGCCCATATGTCTAACCTTGTTTCTAGTGCTTGTCATATTCATCCTACCTTCTATCCAACCTACCTGCCCTCTATGCCATGTACTATTTTATCTCTGGGCATTTGCCTATGCTGTTCTTCATAACATGTCTTTTTCCCCTTTTGTTACTTAATAACAACTTTCTTATCTTTGAAGACAGTAGACTGCTCTGCGATGACCTAGAGAAGTGAGCTGGTGGAGGAGGCGGGGGGAGGGGTGAGAGAGAGGCTCACAAGGGAAGGGATGAATGTATACCTACAGCTGATTCACATTTTGTACAAAAGAAACTAACACGACATGGCACAACAATTATACTCCAATTTAAAAAAAATTAAAAAGAGTTGAAACACTTCATACTGTTTCCGTCTGATAACACTCTCATCATTGCTTCCACAGTGTCTTGTGGACACCTGCATATATCAAGGCTAACTCTGTTTTTGCTTGTTTATCCCCTTTGTTAAATTCTGAGTTCCTCAAGAACAAAATCTGTCTCCTTTTATTCCCTATGCTGGGTAAGTAATTAAACCTGAGTAACTGCTTGATAGTTGTTGAATGAAAGTCAAGACAGATGTTCATGTTTTTACATCAAACAAAACAATAACTGCAAATATCACCTGGAGTTATCAGTGAAAGCCACTGAAAAGAGATTGTCTCTCCTCTGGGAAACACATGAAGAAACATAAGTGGGGAATGCATATTTGCCCTATGATTTCAATTCAGTGTCAAAGCCAGTGTCCAGAATGTGGGGCTTATCTGATCCTTGAATACAGCAGGGAAAATAAAGGCAAAAGTGACTGTTGCTGTCTATATCTGGACCCTGGGCTCTTTGAACCTCTTAGAGACTGTGCAAATCCCCCTTAGCAAATTATAATATTGAGAGCCACTTGATATAAGTAAACTCAGAGAAAAACCAGACATGTTATGTTGACATAATCACGAGAAACTTCTCTGCAATCTCTTGAGAAGTGACCACAATTGGTGAACAAACCAACCACTCAAATGATAAGTCAAAACACAGCAGCACAAGGGAAGCAAAACTTAAAATACTCGGAGTTTACCAGTACTTTCACAGAAACGAGGGTGCTGCTGAAGCTGTGGTGGCTATCTAATCACCGAGTTTTGTCTGACTCTTGTGACCCCACACACTGGAGCCCACCAGGCTCTTCTGTCCATAGGATTTCCCAGGCAAGAACACTAGAGTGGGTTGCGTTTCCTCCTCCAGGGGATCTTCCCAGCTCAGGGATTGAATCTGGATCGCCTTCACTGCAGGTGGATCCTTTGCTCACCGAGCCACCAGGGAAGCCTGGCAACTTCTACAGTCTCATGTGATTCTTCTGTTCTGACAGTGGTGGTCAGATGTTCTGGGAGACTCATTTTTCCAAGACACAGTCTGGAAAAGATGGTGCTATTTTTGGCCTGATTGGTGTGGGAAGTCAAATTGCTAGATCTGAAGTTACCAAGACACTGGCACTCACAGCCTTCAACAAGTTTGCTGTGACCTTTCACATATTTCTTCACAACCCCCTGTCTTCAATATGTGTCATTTATATTCCTCAAATTGTAGATGATGGAATTTTGCTCAAGTGCCTTTTATAGGAAAAAAGGGAAAGCAGATGCTCTTTTTTTTTTTTTTTGCAAAGCTTTTCTAAAGAGAAGAAATGAGGCTATTTCTTAACTAAGTTTATGAGTCATGATATTTGTAAATCATAAACATATGGATTCTCATCTTCTGCAACAAATGATTTCTTGTGTCTATGTAAAATAATGGTTACATGTAAAGAATTGTTTTATCTTTTTAACATTTTATTTAAATAAAAATTTCAAACATATACAAGAGAAGAAATAGGAGGTAAACAAATGTGATAACTGTTCAACAGTTATCAATTTATGACCAATTTAGCATCATCTCTCCCTTGACTCACTTTCCCCTTCACACATATATTATTTTGAAGGAAATCTAAGATATCATTTCACTAGTAAGTATTTCAGTATGTATGAGTTACTTTAATATGAACTGAAACATTTTTTAGTTCACTACCTTAAAAAAATAATCTTTACCCACAAAAGAAAGAAAAGTATTGATCTAAACAAATTAAGTAGTCCGCTTTCTGTCAGTAANTTATACACATCTTGGATTCTCATCTTCTGCAACAAATGATTTCTTGTGTCTATGTAAAATAATGGTTACATGTAAAGAATTGTTTTATCTTTTTAACATTTTATTTAAATAAAAATTTCAAACATATACAAGAGAAGAAATAGGAGGTAAACAAATGTGATAACTGTTCAACAGTTATCAATTTATGACCAATTTAGCATCATCTCTCCCTTGACTCACTTTCCCCTTCACACATATATTATTTTGAAGGAAATCTAAGATATCATTTCACTAGTAAGTATTTCAGTATGTATGAGTTACTTTAATATGAACTGAAACATTTTTTAGTTCACTACCTTAAAAAAATAATCTTTACCCACAAAAGAAAGAAAAGTATTGATCTAAACAAATTAAGTAGTCCGCTTTCTGTCAGTAATACAGGACACCTATCTCTATTTCAACTGATGTTTCCATTCCATTTGATGTATCAATAGCTATCGAAAGAAAGAGTCCTGAAATGAATTGTTACCCTTAGGAAACATGCTAAGAGGGCTTCCCTGATAGCTCAGCTGGTAAAGAATCTGCTTGCAATGCAGGAGACCCCAGTTCAATTCCTGGGTTGGGAAGATCCACTGAAGAAGAGATAGGCTGCCCACTCCAGTATTCTTGGGCTTTCCCTGTGGCTCAGCTGGTAAAGAATCTGCCTGCAGTGTGGGAGACCTGGGTTTGGTCCCTGGGTTGGGAAGATCCCCTGGAGAAGGGAAAGGCTACGCACTCCAGTATTCTGGCCTGGAGAATTCATAAAGAGTCGGACATGACTGAGTGAAATATGCTAAGTACTGAATGACCCTTGTTCATTCCTGTTTAACCTTTGCTTCTTTAACATTTTTCATTGATTAATTCATTCATTCAGTCCTGCATAAAGGGTATACTGAGGACCTGTTATGGACCAGGCAGCAATGCTTAATTCTGAAAATTTATTAGGACTTTTGCCTTGTGGGAACTCGGACCCTTGTGGGAGAGGTGAGCAAAAAGATAACTGCAATGCAGTATAAGGACTACTGGGTTATCGGGACTAAGGACAGCCTTTAGGTATACAGGTCTTAGTCACTTCCTTCTTTGCCTCCCTGAGTTAATAAGGGTTTTCACGAATCTCTGTGAAGGTGCATCTTAAGGGTATCTCCTTGGTCTTCTTGGTACTGCTCTCTGATCACCTAAAATGTAGTCAGACTTTCTGCAGATTTCATGAGACAAGAATATTCCCCATTCCTCATGTTAGCAGTTCCAAAGTATATAGTGTTCCTGTGTGTGTGTGTGTGTGTGTGTGTGTATGAGCTTAGTCACTCAGTCCTATCCAACTCTTTATGACCCCATGGACTGTAGCCTGCTAGGTTCCTTTGCCCATGGGATTCTCTAGGCAAGAATACTGGAGTGGGTTGCCATGCCTTCTTCCAGGGGATCTTCCCAATCCAGGGCTCAAAGCCAGGTCTCCTGCATTGCCAATAGATTCTTTACCATATGAGTAAGCAGGGAGACTCCTATACATTTTATAGAGGTTAGTGTGAATTCTCCAGAGAAGGCAACGGCAGCCCACTCCAGTACTATTGCCTGGAAAATCCCATGGATGGAGGAGCCTGGTAGGCTGCAGTCCATGAGGTCGCTGAGTCGGACACGACTGAAGTGATTTAGCAGCAGCAGCAGCAGTGTGAATTCTCAACCTATTTCCAACAGGAAAAAAAAATTATCTTTTCTTCTTTTTTAGAAGTCATGTACCTTAGCCTTAAAATAAGGCAAGTCTCCCAGGAAAAAACAAAAAATAGCTCCATTACTTCCAAATTAGGGGCACACAGTTTTCACATGCTATTGATTTAGGGCATTCTCATTATCAAAGGGCAATTATTTTCTTCCAGAAGAAACATCTGGGGACATTTTGAGAGAAAAGAAGAGAGATTCTTTTGGGTTCTGGAAGAAGGGAGCAGAATCCTTTGGGAGAAATTTTGGGTGGAGCACAGGAGGAGAGGGGTGGAGCACCCACAGGGAGGGAGTCACAGGATCAAAGTAATAGTCTCATCTGAGGTTACAGAACTCCAAGAGAAGCGCTGTGAAATGGAGCTCTGCTGGAGTGGGCCCAAAGCCTGGAGGACACCAGAGACTCTCATCAACTAACAACCTAACTTCCTTATTTTTTTAAAAAAATAAAAACCTGAAAAAAAAAAAAAGAGCAAAGAGCTTCATGTAGCAAGAATTCTTTGACCCACCACTTGGAATAAAATAAAAACCAAGTAATTTAAATAATAACTTGCCATATTTGCTTCGTACGTTTGTTTCTAAAAATACATAGCACATGTGCAACACATGTGTAACAACTGTGGAATATAGATGGGGACACTACAGAAGATATATCCCTTCCTCCACTAATAATCATTTGAAAACTGTGAGTAAAATCACAACATGACAATTATCAGCACCATATATATCTCCAGGTGCCAATCATGAGGGGCTTTCCAGGTGACTCAGTGGGTAAAGAACCCGCCTGCCAATGCAGGAGATGAAAGAGATGCAAGTTGGGTTCCTGGATTGGGACAATCCCCTGGAGAAGGGCATGACAACCCACTTGAGTATTCTTGCCTGGAGAATCCCGTAGACAGGGGAGCCTGGCGGGCTACAGTCCATGGGATCACAAAGAGTCGGATACAACTGAAGCTACTTAGTACAGGAGCATGTCAATTGTGAGAGTTTCTTAAAGGTGTCTTCTGAGGGAGAGAATTGGCTTCTGGTGTAAATAAAAATGCATATTTTTAACCTACCTTCAAGATTAAGGTTTCTTTCCTCTGCATGTCCTGTCTATTGATGACTCCCTTTAAGATACTCTTCATGCTTGTTGCTGTATTTTAAAATTTTATTTGTAGCATTCCTTTTGGTTCTCCTTTAGAATTTCCACCTCTTTCCTGATATTACTTATCCAGTCTTGTGTGTGGCCTGCTTTTTCCACTATATCCTTTAAAGTATTAATTGTAGTTACTTTAAATTTGTTCATTTGTAGCATTTCTTTTTAGATTCCACATATAAGGAACGCAATACAATATTTTTCCTCTATCTAAATGACTTCACTCAGTATGATGATGTCTAGGTTCATCCACGTTGCTGCAGTTTTGGTATTATTTCATTCTTTTTAATGACTGGGTAACAGTTCATTGTATATATGTACAACAGTACAACACCTTCTTTATCCATTCCTATGTTAATTGGCATTGAGGTTGCTTCCATGTCTTGGCTGTTATAAACAGTGCTATATTGAACACTGGGGTGCATGTATCTTTTTGGACCACGTTTTTCTCTGGACATGTGGCCAGAAGTGGGACTGCAGGGTCACGTGGCAGCTCTGATTTCAACAGCTGTGTCAGATCTTAATCTGGTTCTGATGACTGACTTATTTCTTCAGACTGATTCTTCTTGGCTTTTGGAGTGTATTGTAATTTTTTGTTGAAAGTTGGGCATGTAGTATTGGATAACAGATATGGAGAATGTAAGGATTTATAATTTTCTAGCTGGGAGTTAGGCTGTGTTTCATGTCTGTAATGTCTATAGGCAGCAGAAGCTTCAAATTCCTCTAGTAATTTTGCTTTTGTCTGTCTTCTAGGTTTTGAGGCTTCCTTTTGAACCACTCCTCACAGAAGGAATCTCTGTCTTTCAAGTGCAATTCACTGTTATTCTGGAGGATTATTAGTATGGTAGTAGGATGTGGGGGAGAGGGTCATTCTCTAATATTCAGATAAAGTCTCAGATTTTGATGTGAACAGGGCCTGTGTCTTGAGAGTGTGGCCTTCATTAGTGTTTGAGTCCTCTCTAGGGGGTAGAGCCTTATTCCACTCTGCTGTCTGCTCCTTTTCTTAGCTGCAGCATCCCTCTTCTACTTACTTGGAACCCTTTTTCTTTTCTTTTTTTATTTTACATTGAAGATGTAACAATCTAGTGAGTTTCATGTGAACAGCAAAGGGATCCAGCCATACATACACATGTATCCATTCTCCCCCAGACCTCCTCCCATCCAGGCTGCCACAAAACATCAAGTAGAGTTCCCTGTGCTATACAGTAGGTTCTTGTTGGTTATCCATTTTAAATATTGCAGAGTATACATGGTGATCCCAAATGCCCTAACTATCCTTTCCTCCCACCCTCCCCCTCAGCAACCACAAGTTCTATTCTCTAAGTCTGTGAGTGTTTCTGTAAATAAGTTCGTTTGTCTCATTTCTTTTTAGATTCCACAGATAAGGGATGCCATACAATATTTCTCCTCTCTCTAAATGACTTCACTCAGTAGGACAACGTCTGTGCTCATCCATGTTGCTGCAATGCTGGTATTATTTCATGCTTTTTAATGACTGGGTAATAGTTCATTGCATATATATACAGTACACCACCTTCTTTATCCATCCCTTTGCTGATGGGCATTGAGGTTGCTTCCATGTCTTGACTGCTATAACCAGTGCTACAGTGAACCTTGGGGTGCATGTTTCCTTTTGGACCGTGTTTTCCTCTGGATATGTGGCCAGAAGTGGGGTTGCAGGGTCATATGGTAGCTCTAATTTTAGTTTTCAAAGGAACCTCCATACTGTTCTCCATACGGTGGAGCCTTTTTTTTGCTATCTAAGACTTTCACTTCTNTGGCATTGAGGTTGCTTCCATGTCTTGGCTGTTATAAACAGTGCTATATTGAACACTGGGGTGCATGTATCTTTTTGGACCACGTTTTTCTCTGGACATGTGGCCAGAAGTGGGACTGCAGGGTCACGTGGCAGCTCTGATTTCAACAGCTGTGTCAGATCTTAATCTGGTTCTGATGACTGACTTATTTCTTCAGACTGATTCTTCTTGGCTTTTGGAGTGTATTGTAATTTTTTGTTGAAAGTTGGGCATGTAGTATTGGATAACAGATATGGAGAATGTAAGGATTTATAATTTTCTAGCTGGGAGTTAGGCTGTGTTTCATGTCTGTAATGTCTATAGGCAGCAGAAGCTTCAAATTCCTCTAGTAATTTTGCTTTTGTCTGTCTTCTAGGTTTTGAGGCTTCCTTTTGAACCACTCCTCACAGAAGGAATCTCTGTCTTTCAAGTGCAATTCACTGTTATTCTGGAGGATTATTAGTATGGTAGTAGGATGTGGGGGAGAGGGTCATTCTCTAATATTCAGATAAAGTCTCAGATTTTGATGTGAACAGGGCCTGTGTCTTGAGAGTGTGGCCTTCATTAGTGTTTGAGTCCTCTCTAGGGGGTAGAGCCTTATTCCACTCTGCTGTCTGCTCCTTTTCTTAGCTGCAGCATCCCTCTTCTACTTACTTGGAACCCTTTTTCTTTTCTTTTTTTATTTTACATTGAAGATGTAACAATCTAGTGAGTTTCATGTGAACAGCAAAGGGATCCAGCCATACATACACATGTATCCATTCTCCCCCAGACCTCCTCCCATCCAGGCTGCCACAAAACATCAAGTAGAGTTCCCTGTGCTATACAGTAGGTTCTTGTTGGTTATCCATTTTAAATATTGCAGAGTATACATGGTGATCCCAAATGCCCTAACTATCCTTTCCTCCCACCCTCCCCCTCAGCAACCACAAGTTCTATTCTCTAAGTCTGTGAGTGTTTCTGTAAATAAGTTCGTTTGTCTCATTTCTTTTTAGATTCCACAGATAAGGGATGCCATACAATATTTCTCCTCTCTCTAAATGACTTCACTCAGTAGGACAACGTCTGTGCTCATCCATGTTGCTGCAATGCTGGTATTATTTCATGCTTTTTAATGACTGGGTAATAGTTCATTGCATATATATACAGTACACCACCTTCTTTATCCATCCCTTTGCTGATGGGCATTGAGGTTGCTTCCATGTCTTGACTGCTATAACCAGTGCTACAGTGAACCTTGGGGTGCATGTTTCCTTTTGGACCGTGTTTTCCTCTGGATATGTGGCCAGAAGTGGGGTTGCAGGGTCATATGGTAGCTCTAATTTTAGTTTTCAAAGGAACCTCCATACTGTTCTCCATACGGTGGAGCCTTTTTTTTGCTATCTAAGACTTTCACTTCTCACTTTCCTGCCTTGGAGAAGGAAATGGCAACCCACTCCAGTGTTCTTGCCTGGAGAATCCCAGGGATGGGGGAGCCTGGTGAGCTGCCGTCTATGGGATCACAGAGTCAGACACGACTGAAGTGACTTGGCGGCAGCGGCAGCAAGACTCCCCTCATCCCTCTTTAATGAGATAAGAAGGCTGAAGGACTGAAATAAGGAGCAGCTCCCTTTCTCTAAAATTCGATGGCAACATTTGCTCTTTTCCCAGTCCTTATTCTTGAAGATCGGAACTTTATTAAGGAGATAGTACTGGGAAAGTTTTATCATAACTACTATTCCCATCCCTGTTAAGGTGGAAAGTGGACTGCGAAGTAATAGTGGTGGATGTTCTTGGATTGTTCCTGTGAGAGTCTGGTGAGATCCTGAAGGAACCCAAAGTATGAGGGTATCGATGACTGATCCCTAGTTCACACAGGACCTTCAGCAACTTGTCAAAATAACGAGTTAAGTGTTTCTGCTGGCTTTTGGCATTCATTGGCTTCTGCTCCAGGGAAGCCAATCTCATCTCTTGTATCTCTCTGAAGCAAACTTCTCTCCAGATTTCAGTAACGTGCTTCGCCCTCTGGTCTCACTTACCTGGTAGGTCCGAGAAAAGCTACTGAGTTTCTGTTTGTTCTTGCTGTAGGGATGAACGTGATGAGTTCCATGCTTTTTACATGTCAGAGTTGAAACAGAAAGTAGATGTAAATGTTTTTCTTGTAGTGTGTTTTTCCAAGTTTTACAGAGAGCTTGAAAAAATTTGCACTCCCACAACCTGTGACTAAGATTTCCTGTTTCTTCACTTTTCTCATCGACTTGCCAGCAATTGCTATCTTTTTTTAAAAATTTGCCAAACTGATAGATGAAAAATGGTTTCTTATTGTGAATTTTTAATTACAAGAGTCTCAACAGTCTTCCTATGAATTGATTGAACAGATGAATTTCCTGTTCAAAACTTTGGACCACTTTCAATAGTGTGTTTTCTCCTTTTTCTTTCTTTGTTTTTTTTTTTAAACTTTAAGATTTGTTATTCATTGGATATTAGACATTGAGAAGTAGTAAATTTTAAATAATTTTCTTTTGGGATTTTCAGTCTTACTAGAAAAACTTTCTCTAGTCTATGTTCTTTTATATTTTACTCTAATTAAAGTTTTTTTTTTTTTTTTAATGTTTAGGAGGGTTTCCCTGGTGCCTCAGACAGTAAAGAATTTTCCTGCAATGCAGGAGACCCAGGTTCAATCCCTGGACCAGGAAGATCCCCTGAAGAAGGAAATGGCAACCCACTCCAGTATTCTCGCTGGGAAAATTCCATGGACAGAGGAGTCATGTGGGCTACAGTCCACGGGGTTGCAAAGAGTCAGACACGACTGAGTGAATACCACTTCATTTCATATGTAGCAAATATTTTCATTTTTTTGGTATTAACTACCTATTATTTTAATATGGTAAAAAAAAGCCAATAGTATGTATACAATTCATCACTCTTCTGGTGCTTAGATGTTATTATCAACCAATAACAGTAATTTTATCACATATTTGTTTTCGAGTTGCTCAGTCGTGTCTAACTCTTTGTTACCACAGGACTGCAGAACGCCAGGCTTTTCCATCCTTCATCATCTACTGGAGCTTGCTCAAACTCAAATCCATTGAGGCAGCGATGTCATCTGACCATCTCATCCTCTGTCTTCCCCTTCTCCTCATGCCTTCAATCTTTCCCAGCACCAGGATCTTTTCTAATGAAAATTTTATCAGTTTTGTACGGTTTATAGGTGATTATTTGGCACTCTAAAATAGCTTTTTTCCCCACTCATGAACATGTTATTTCTTCTAATTTATTCACGTAGGTCTTTTGTTTTTACATTCTTCTATACAGGTCTTTCATAGTTCAGTTGGTAAAGAATCCGCCTTCAATGCAGGAGACCCCAGTTCGATTCCTGGGTTGGGAAGATCCACTGGAGAAGGGATAGGCTACTCACTTCAGTATTCTTGGGCTTCCCTTCTGGCTCAGCTGGTAAAGAATCCACCTGCAATGCTGGAGACCTGGGTTTGGTCCCTGGGTTGGGAAGATCCCTTGGAGAAAGGAAAGGCTACCCACTCCAGTATTCTGGCCTGGAGAATTCCATGTATTGTATAGTCCATTTTTCGATGATCCAACGGATGTTGACAATTTGATCTCTGGTTCCTCTGCTTTTTCTAAAACCAGCTTGAACATCAGGAAGTTCACGGTTCACATATTGCTGAAGCCTGGCTTGCAGAATTTTGAGCATTACTTTACTAGCATGTGAGATAAGTGCAATTGTGTGATAGTTTGAGCATTCTTTGGCATTGCCTTTTTTTTTGGAATTGGAATGAAAACTGACCTTTTCCAGTCCTGTGGCCACTGCTGAGTTTTCCAAATTTGGTGGCATATTGAGTGCAGCACTTTCACAGCATCATCTTTCAGGATTTAAAACAGCTCCACTGGAATTCCATCACCTCCACTAGCTTTGCCAACATCCACTGGATCATTGAAAAAGCAAGAGAGTTCCAGAAAAACATCTATTTCTGCTTTATTGACTATGCCAAAGCTTTTGACTGTGTGGATCACAAGAAACTGTGGAAAATTCTGAAAGAGATGGGAATACCAGACCACCTAACCTGCCTTTTGAGAAATCTGTATGCAGGTCAGGAAGCAACAGTTAGAACTGGACATGGAACAACAGACTGGT
>SJYW01026569.1:179556-195182 GCA_006410735.1 Raphicerus campestris
AGTACATCATGAGAAATGCTGTACTAGAAGAAACACAAGCTGGAATCAAGATTGCCAGGAGAAATATCAGTAATCTCAGATATGCAGATGATACCACCCTTATGGCAGAAAGTGAAGAAGAACTAAAGAGCCTTTTGATGAAACTGAAAGAGGAAAGTGAAAAAGTTGGTTTAAAGCTCAACATTCAGAAAACGAAGATCATGGCATCTGGTCCCATCAATTCATGGGAAATAGATGGGGAAACAGTGGAAACTGTCAGACTTTATTGTGGGGGGCTCCAAAATCACTGCAGATGGTGACTGCAGCCATGAAATTAGAAGACGCTTACTCCTTGGGAGAAAAGTTATGACCAACCTAGACAGTATATTCAAAAGCAGAGACATTACTTTTCCAACAAACGTCCGTCTAGTCAAGGCTATGGTTTTTCCTGTGGTCATGCATCGATGTGAGAGTTGGACTGTGAAGAAGGCTGAGCGCTGAAGAATTGATGCTTTTAAACTGTGGTGTTGAAAAAGACTCTTGAGAGTCCCTTGGACTGCAAGGAGATCCAACCAGTCCATTCTGAAGGAGATCAGCCCTAGGTGTTGTTTGGAAGGAATGATGCTAAAACTGAAACTCCAGTACTTTGGCCACCTCATGCAAAGAGCTGACTCATTGGAAAAGACTCTGATGCTGGGAAGGATTGGGGGCAGGAGGAGAAGGGGACGACAGAGGATGAGATGGCTGGATGGCATCACGGACTTGATGAACCTGAGTCTGAGTGAACTCCGGGGGATGGTGATGGACAGGGAGGCCTGGCGTGCTGCAATTCATGGGGTCAGGAAGAGTTGGACATGACTGAGTGACTGAACTGAACTGTATAGTCCATGGGGTCACAAAGAGTCAGACATGACTGAGTGACTTTCACCCATATACAGGTCTTATATCTCCTTTTTAGGTTTATGTAGCTTATTGCTTATTTGAATGATATATTTGTTTTACCTGATAGTTTTCCAACTGACTATTTTTAAGTATAGGACTACTACTATATTTCCATATAATTGTCTTTTTATTCAGTGTGCTAGCTGAAGTCCCTAACTAATTCTATCAGTTTGACTATAGTTATTCATACCTTCTTTTAGATGATACTCCTAAATCATCTGTTTAGGCGTAATGTCAGTTTTGTTTCTTTCTTCCTAGCCCTCTTAACTACAGTTCTTTTTTCCCTTTATTTTGTTGGTTTGAGCATCTAATGCAATTTTGAATAGTACAGTGATTCTGACTTTGTACTTGACTAAAGATAGTATGCTTCTAAAATTTTATCATATATATATATATATTTTTTTATGGTTAATTTAAAAATATTCTACATTTTCTCAAAAAATATTTAGAGTCTGTTTTAGGGCAGAATTATTCACACACACACTTATTGTTATTCAGCGCTGGGCACTTTTCTAAGCATCCTGTCATGTGTTATTTAATTTTATCTTCACAACACATTTATGGAGTAGGCACTATTATTATGGCTATTTTGAAGGAAACAGACATACACCACTGACTGAGCAAGAATTTGAATCTACTGAGATGTCTTATTCGAAATTGTCTGTTTTCAGCCACCAGGCAATAGTACCTCTCCTAAACTCACTAACATTTGCATCTGTTTTAACTGAAGCTTGTTAACTGTGCTGCCCCTCATATCTGGCTTTCTTGCCCTTTCTTGCCTGTCTTATTTATCATTTACTGAGAGTAGTGCTAAATATCTCACTATGATTATGTGTGTCAATTTTGTCACATAAATCATGTTTTGCTTTAAACAGTTTGACACTTTATTTTGTAGTGTTATGTTCAGAATTGCTATAGTGAGGTGGTGGGTTTCATTGACACCTAGCTTTCAAAATTGCTCTTGAGAAACTGCATACTACCCTGATTCTTCACCAGTTACATGAAATCTGGTTTTTTCCCCTCTGGAAGCTTTTAGGATGATTTCCTTTTCCCCTGAAGTACTAAAACTTTAAGATGAAGTGCCTTGGCGTGTGTGTGTATGTGTGTATATTTTGTTTCCACACTATGCACTTTTTTTGTTTCCTCTGCATTCTTTCATCTTTTGCTTCTTTTGGCCATTGAATTTATTGCAGGGATTTCTACAAATAACAAGTGATCTGTGTTTTATTCCTAAATAAGGAGACATCGAAATGTTGAGTGTAAGCTGTGTACATAGAAGGATTTTTCAACTGGCAAACTTCACTGGATGGAAATTGAACATGGATCTAGAAGTTTCTTTTGGGGATGCCTGAATATTAATATCTGTATGGATTTTCCCTTGGATGGCTTTATTTAGCTAAATTAGAATCCTTAAGCACCTTCCCGTAGGGTTTTGTGTTACACTGTGGCCCTCAGGGACTTCCCTGGTGGTTCAGACGGTAAAGATTCTGCCTGTAACACAGGGTTTAATCCTTGGGTTGGGAAGATATGCTGGGGTAATCACTCTGGTATTCTTGCCTGGAGAATTCCATGGACAGAGGACCCTGTCCACAGGGTCGCAAAGAGTTGGACATAACTAAATGACTATCACTTTCACTAGCACTCTAGGATAAAAGTGGGGGAGGAGAAAAAGGGGTCTTACTTTTCAATATATATATCTTTCTTACATCTTAGTAAATCCATCATAAGCTGAAAAAAAATACATTCAATAACTCGATCTACAGACCATCCTAGCTTAGCCTAGCCTACATTAAATGTGCTCAGAACACTTACATTAGCCTAAAGTTGGGCAAAATCATCTAATGAAAAGCCTATTTTATCATAAAGTGTTGAATATCTCATGTAATGTACTGAATACTGTGATGAAAACAAAGAGCAACATGTTGGTGTTCAGTCGTGAAGTCATATCCAGCTCTTTCAGATCCCATGAACTGCAGTGCGTTAGACTTCCCTGTCCTTCGCTTTCTTCTTAGTCTGCTCAAACTCATGTCCATTGAGCTAGTGATGACATCCAACTACCTCTTCCTGGGTTCTCCTCTTGCCCTCAATCTTTCCCAGCATCACTGTCTTTTTCAACGAGTCTGTATTTTGTTTCAGATGGCCAAAATATTGGAGCCTTAGCTTCAGCATCTTTCCTTTCAATGAATATTCAGGGTTGATTTCCTTTGGGATTTGATCTACTTGCAGTCCAAGTGACTCTCAAGAGTCTTCTTCAAGACCACAGTTCAAAGCATCAGTTCTTCGTCACTCAGGCTTCTATATGGTCTAATTCTCACATTTGTACATGACTACAGGAAAAACCATAGATTTGACTATACAGATCTTTGTCAGCAAAATGATGTTTCTGCTTTTTAATACACTGTCTAGGTTTGTCATAGCTTTTCTTTCAAGGAGCAAGTGTTTTTAAATTTCTTGACTGCAGTCACCATCTGCAGTTATTTTGGAGCCCAAGAAAATGAAATCTGACACTGTTTGCAGTTTTTCCTCATCTATTTGCCATGAAGTGATGGGACTGAATGCCATGATCTTTGTTTTCTGACCGTTGAGTGTTAAGCCAGCTTTTTTGCTCTCCTTTTCATCTTTAGCCAGAAGCTCTTTAGTTCCTCTTCACTTTCTTCCATTAAAGTGGTATCATCTGCATATCTGAGTTTGTTGATATTTCTCCTGGCAATCTTGATTCCAGTTTGTGAGTCATCCAGCCCTGCATTTCTCATGATGTACTCTGCATAGAAGTTAAATAAGCAGGGTGACAAAATACAGCCTTGACATACTTCTGTCCCAATTTTGAACCAGTCCATTGTTCCATGTCCAGTTCTAACTGTTCCTTTTTATCCTGCATACAGGTTTCTTAGGAGGCAGGTAAGGTGGTCTGGTATTCCTATCTTTTCAAGAATATTCCACAGTTTTGTGATCCACACAGTCAAAGGCTTTAGTATAGTCAATGAAGCAGAGGTAGATTTTTTTTTTTTTTTGAATCCCTTGCTTTTTCTATGGTCCAGAGTATACTGACAATTTGATCTCTGGTTCCTCTTCCTTTGTAAACCCAGTACGTCTGGAGGTTCTAGGTTCACATACTGCTGAAGCCTAGCTTAAAGATTTTGAGCATAACCTTGCTAGCATGTGAAATGAGTGCAATTGTATAAAAATTTGAACATTGTTTGGCATTGTCTTTCTTTGATATCAGAATGAAAACTGACTTTTACCTGTCCTGTGGCCACTGCGGAGTTTTCCAAATTTGCTGGAGTGATGAGTGCAGCACTTTAGCATCATCATCTTTTAGGATTTGAAATAGCTCAACTGGAGCTAGCTTTGTTCATAGTAATGCTTCCTAAGGCGCATTTGACTTCACACTCCAGGATGTCTGGCTCTAGGTGACTGATCATACCATCGTGGTTATCTAGGTCATTAAGACATTTTTTGTACAGTTCTTCTGTGTATTCTTGCCACTTCTTCTTAATCTCTTCTGCTTCTGTTAGGTCTTTGCTGTTTTTGTCCCTTATTGTGCCTATCATGCATGAAATGTTCTCTTGGTATTTCCAATTTTCTTAAAGAGATCTCTAGTCTTTCCTGTTCTATCGTTTTCCTCTATTTCTTTGCATTGTTCACTTATGAAGACTTTCTTATCACTCTTTGCCATTCTCTGGGACTCTGCATCCCCAAATTGGGTATATCTTTGCCTTTCTCTTTTCATCTTTCACTTCTCTTCTTTCCTCAGCTATTTGTACGGCCTCTCCAGACAACCACTTTGCTTTCTGCTGTTTCTTTTTCTAAGATATAGTTTTGGTCACCACCTCCTATACGATGTTATGAATCTCTGTCCTTAATTCTTCAGGCACTCTGTCTACCAGATCTAGTCCTTTGAATCTATTTGTCACCTCCACAGTATAATCAAAAGGGATTTGATTTAGGTCATACTTGAAAGGCTTAATGGTTTTCCCTACTTTCTTCAATTTGAGCCTGAATTTTGCAATAAGGAGCTGATGATCTGAGCCACCATCAGCTCCAGGTCTTGTTTTCCTGACTGTATAGAGTTTCTCCATCGTTGGCTGCAAAGAATATAATCAATCTGATTTCGGTATTGACCATCTGGTGATGTCCATGTGTAGAGTCTTCTCTTGTGTTGTTGGAAGAGGGTGTTTGCTGTGACCAGTGCGTTCTTTTGGCAAAACTCTGTTAGCCTTTGACCTGCTTCACTTCAAGGTCAAATTTGCCTGTTATTCCAGGTATCTCTTGACTTCCTACCTTTCCATTCAGTCTCCTACGATGAAAAGGATATATTTTTGGGTATAAGTTCTTGTAGTCTTGTAAGTCTTCATAGAATCATTCAATTTCAGCTTCTTTGACCTTAGTGGTTGGGTATCGACTTGGATTACTGTGATGTTGAATGGTTTGTCTTGGAAGTGAACCAAGTTCATTCTGACATTTTTGAGATTGCACCCAAGTACTGCATTTCAGAGTCTTTGTTGACTATGAGAGCTACTCCATTCCTTCTAAGAGATTCTTGCTCATAATAGTAGATAATGGTCATCTGAATTAAATTCGCCCATTCCTATCCATTTTAAATCACTGATTCCTAAAATGTTGATGTTCATTCTTGCCATCTCCTCTTTGACCACATTCAATTTACCTTGATTCATGGATCTAACATTCCAGGTTCTTATGCAATATTGTTCTTTACAGCATCGGATTTTACTTTCACCACCAGACACAACCACAGTTGGGTGTTGTTTCTGCTTGGCTTAGCCACTTCATTCTTTCTGTAGCTATTTCTCTGCTCTTCCCTAGTAGTATATTGGACAGCTATGGAGCTCATCTTTCAATGTCACGTCTTTTTTCCTTTTCATACTGTTTATGGGGTTCTCAAGGCAAGAATACTGAAATGGTTTGCCATTCCCTTCCCCAGTGGTTACAGTGCATGGTTACATGCATACAGAAAGATTATTCAGTGTATTTGTTGCTTACACTCATGATCTCATGATTGACTGGGAGCAACTTCACCGCCCCTGCCCAGCATCACAAGAAAGTAGCCTACAGCATATTGCTAGCCCGGGAAAAGATTACAATTCAAAATTTTAAATATAACTTCTAATGAATGTGTATTGCTTTTGCACCATTGTAAAGTTGAAAAATCCTAAATCTAACCATGATAAGTGGTGGATCATCTCTATAGTTGTTTGCTTGACTTGCTTTTTGGTGTTTTCAAGGGTACTACACCCTGTTCTCACCTGCATAGAGACTAGAAATGTCCATCCTTTACAGAGAATCCTCTTTAAAAAGAAAAAAAAATTGCTTCTTTTTAAAAATTGGAGGCTAATTACTTTACAATATTGTAGGGTTTTGTTTTTTTTTTCTTTTTGCCATACATTGACATGAATCAGCCTTGGCTGTACATGTGTTCCCCATGCTGAACCCCTCTCCCACCTCCCTCCCCATCCCATTACTCAGGATTGTCCCAAGAATCCTCTTTCTATTTTGTTATGGTTGAGGGCATGGGGAGAGGAGGATGAGTGAGGAAGAAGGGAGGGGGACCCGGGATTCAGCTCCAAGAGAGTACATTTCAATCAATGAAAATCCATTCCTCTCTCAGCTTTCAGAGGGTCATGGCATTTTTAATGCCTGAACTTTCATCATCCTGAGACTTCAATTAGTTGCTTCTTCTTGTTCTTTTTTCACACTTATGTCCTTTATTTATAATCACTTTGTCATTTATTTTGGTACTTGAGAATTAATATTTTTTTTATTTATTTGTTTGACTGCACAGCTCTTCTTTGAAGCACTCGGGATTCTGAGCTCCATTGCCGCATGTGGGATCTGTAGTTGCAGCATAAAGGATCTTTCAGTTCCTGCACACAGATTTAGTTCCCTGACTAGGGATCAAAATTTGGCCCCCTGCATTGGGCTTGTGGAATCTAAACCACTGGACTACCAGGGAAATCCTGGATTAATATATACATATTTTTAAAGTCAGTTTTAGTTGGCTTTATGAGTTGAATAGAGATTTAGCCATATTTAGGATATTTAACCAAGAGTTCATCTGATACACTTTCAAATCAGCAGTTTATTCTCTTATTCCATTTACGTGTTCTCAGGTATCATTTATATTGTTCATTGCTATCTCTCTGAATATCTTAAACATACTTATTTCCAAGTGGCTTTCGTATTGCCATGGGAGGTGAGCTGCCCTGTGTTTGGTCCCAGTCAACTTTATCTCACAGTACAGTTTGCTTCTGGGTGTTGCTGCTTACCGCTTCCTCTGTTGACTTCTCAGATAATTCAGTATGTGTCCTTCTTTTTANTATTATTTCTGCTAGCACAGATTCATTTTTATTTACCGGTATTTAACTGTGCCTTCTCCCAGGAACTATTTAGGCTGCTAATGCTGGTCTGTAGTCTGGCTCCTGTATGTTGATATGGATATGAACATGGACTCCAGGGTCTGTCAATCCTGGGTGTGAATCCTGACTCCACCACTTATAAACTGTATGAATTTGAAATGTCTCTTATTTGAATCTGCTATCTCCAACTATGAGATGAGGCGAATGCTATGTCTCATAAAATTATTGTGAAACCCAAATGTGATCATAGATGAAAAGGGTTTAACACAGGGTCTGACACATATGAAACACTTTTGATAAATGGTAACTCTCATCATTGTCTAGCGCTATCCATAGTTTGTGTTTTTCATCTGTATTCTTAGATGTTAGCTATGAGTGTAACAGTAAGTGTATGGATAGGATCTCCTGGTAACAAGAACTTGAAACTAATCTTGTCTTCCAGCTCTAAANTCCATAGTTTGTGTTTTTCATCTGTATTCTTAGATGTTAGCTATGAGTGTAACAGTAAGTGTATGGATAGGATCTCCTGGTAACAAGAACTTGAAACTAATCTTGTCTTCCAGCTCTAAACTGATGCTTTTTGACCTGAAGTTTTAATGAATTAAATAAGTGGAGAAACACACATAGAAACATGACTGAATTCATCTTATTTAAGAACTATACAGCTGGCGGAAGTAGTTTTCAGAAGAAGTTTCAAAGTAAAACCTTTTGACTTCTAACCCAATTGGGAAAAGGTAAGGGAGAGGTAACCAGCCTGAGATGAGAGCTTTAAATGTGAATAGCATCTTATTGAATTTCTCAAAATCAGAAATAGTAATAGGTTTTCTTGTTGTACTTACAAAAATGTAAAAATTATTGGCTTTATTTTGTGCCAGTTTTGAAGACAATTGGCCCTATTTTGAAGACAATGCCATCCAAAGTACTGTAAATATCACCAAATAAAAACAACATGTTATTCAATTTGGTGCTTCGGATGCAGAAAGTGAATGTGGAAACAATAAGAAAATGAAGCTGTGTTCTGAGATCTAAACTAAGAAAAATACATAGAAGTGTATGTTTGAGCCATACAAGTGAATAAGCCAGAAACTTTTGTACCAAAGTGAGGAGGGAAAGCTGGGAGTCTCTCAAGCACTTATCTTGGTTGAGATATCAGGAAGATAGGATATCATGAAGACAGGCTTAATCTCAACATTTAGAAAACAAATATTATGGCATCCAGCCCCATCACTCCATGACAAATAGATGGGGAAATAACGGAAGCAGTGACAGACTTTATTTTCTTGGGCTCCAAAATCACTGCATATGGGGATGGCAGCAATGAAGTTAAAAGATGCTTGCTCCTTGGAAGAAAAGCTATGATAAACCTACATAGCATATTAAAAAGCAGAGACGTTACTTTGCCAACAAAGGTTTGTCTAGTCAAAGCTATGGTTTTTCCAATAGTCGTGTATGGATGTCAGAGTTGGATCATAAATAAAACTGAGTGCTGAAGAATTGATGCTTTTGAACTGTGGTGTTGGAGAAGACTCTTGAGAGTCTGTTGGACTGCAAGAAGATCAAACCAGTCCATCTTAAAGGAAATCAATTCTGATTATTCATTAGAAGGATTGATGCTGAAGCTGAAGCTCCAATACTTTGGTCACCTGATGTGAAGAACTGATTCATTAGAAAAGACCCAGATGCTGGGAAAGATTGAAGGCAGGAAGACAAGGGGACAACAGAGGATGAGATGGTTGGATGGCATCACCGACTGGATGGACATAAGTTTGAGCAAGCTCCGGTAGATGGTGAAGGACAGAGAAGCCTGGCATGCTGCAGTCCCTGGGGTCGCAGAGAGTTGGACACGACCAAGAAACTGAACAACAGCTACAATAGGACTAGACTGTGATAGGAGTAGGGTGAATAGGAATCTAATCAGTGGCCTCTGACTCTATTTGGAGAGTCTATGAGATTAAAACAGGGTAATCTATGAGATTAAAAAAGGGTAATCAGATTGAAGTAAGGGGAAACAGAAGTCAGGAGCCAGAATTTCATGGGGTTTCTCTAGATCCTGCTCAGGAGAGAAAGCCTTTGGGAGTGATTAGCGAGAGTCCTGCTAAACCATAATGGTTTCCTTTTGAGGAAAGATTCTAACCTGATTTCTTGAGTATATGACAACATCACAGAAATCTCAGCACGATTTTTAAAACTGGCATTAAAAAAAGTGAGAGTGTAGTTCCTTTACAACGTTGTTTTAGTTTCTGCTGTACCGAAAAGTAAATTCGTTATATATATACATATATCCCTTATTTTTTAGATTTCCTTCCCATTTAGGTCACCACAGACCATTGAGTTCCCTGTGGTATACTTTAGGTTCTCATTCAGTTCAGTTCCATTCAGCCGCTCAGTCATGTCCGACTCTTTGTGTCCCCAGGGACTGCAGCACGCCAGGCCTCCCTGTCCATCACCAACTCCCAGAGTCCACACAAACCCATGTCCATTGGGTCGGTGATGCCATCCAACCGTCTCATCCTCTGTCGTCCCCTTCTCCTCCTGCCCCAATCTTTCCCAGCATCAGGGTTCTCATTAGTTATCTATTTTATACATCGTATCAATAGTATATATATACGTGTGTGTATATATATATAGACATATATATGTGTGTATGTATATATATGCACATATATATATGTATACACACACACACACATATATAGATAGATCAGTCCCAATCTCCCAGTTCATCACAATTCCGCCTTCTGCACTGGTAACCATAAATTTGTTCTCTACATCTGTGAGTCTATTTCTGCTTTTTAAAATAAATTTATCTGTATCATAGATTTCACATATGGGTGATATTTGTAAAACTGCCATTTAACAATTCCTTGCTAGCAGTTACAGTTAAGTCTCAGATCGGATCATCCCAAAGTAGGAAATAAAGTCTTGAGGTTATTTTTATTTTGTGTAGCAGTCTTAGCTTCCCAGGTGGCACTAGTGGTAAAGAACCCACCAGCCAATGCAAGAGAAGTAAGAGACATGGGTTTGACCCGTGGTTGAGAAGACTCCCTGGAGGAGGGCACGGCAGCCCACTCCAGTATTCTTGCCTGGAGAGTCCCACGGACAGAGGAATCGGGTAGGCTACAGTCCATAGGGTTGCAGAGTGAGACACAACTGAAGTGATTTAGCACACTCACACACACACACACACACACACACACACACAGAGCAATCTTGGAACATGAACACACGGCATCACTGAAGTCAAAATATTGGTGTGCATGCTGTTCCATCTCCAGATCTGCTCAAGTTGGACGCATCTTACCCTTTTCATCAACACAGGCAACATTTCCTAACCAGGCACTCTAAAGTCATTTCACCGCCTTGACACAGCCAGGCATGTGCCCATTTCATGACCTGCATTCTGTTATTGCCCAGCATGAATTTCTTTGTAGCAATTTCACTATCTCATATGACCTCATCATTTGTTTAGCTTTCCTTGTGTTTTGTATGTGTCTGCAAAAAACATGCAAAGTCTGTGAAAGTGAAGACTCTGCCTATATTGTTTAAGTTCCCAGTAGTCAGAACAGTGACTGATGCTTAGTAGATGTCCAATCATAAATGTGTTAATCACTCAGTCGTGTCCAACTCTTTGCAACCCCATGGACTGTATCCCACCAAGCTGCTTTGTCCATGGGATTCTCCAAGCAAGAATACTGGAGTGAGTTTCCATTTCCTTCTCCACGGGACCTTCTCAACCCAGGGATTGAACATGCATCTCTTGCATTGGTAGGCAAATTCTTTGCCTCTAGAGCCACCTGGAAAGCATGACCAATCATAAATACTTGTTGAATAAACAAATCAGTGAATGAAAAATTATGGAACTAGATTTCTGGTTGTATTTTTCTTCTGTTAACTCAATACAGCAAATTAGTTTTAGCAAGTCATCTTTAATATTCAGCTGTTATTCTTGGTTACCAACATGTTTTTGTGTATTAATTATAAATTTATTGGGGGGTTTCTAGTTTGATTTTGTTTTATTTATCACTATATTAGCCTAAAAACAATTTGCATCAATTCTGAGAATGCACATCAGTGCTTGAGTTTCTTTTAAAGGGTGTCTGCCTGTGACTCAAGCTTATGTACTCTTAGGCAGAAGCATAGCTTTATGTGGTATGTATATTTCAAAAGGCTACAATGTAAGACAGGACTCTGGGTAAAAAATGGAATTAATTTGATAAAGTTACGGAAGTTAGAACATGCTAGGTCATTTGGGGGCTGAGGATGGGAATTGGTTTCTCCAGTAGTGTTGTTCTGTACCTTATTGATCTGGATGATTTGAAGATGAACTTGGAGCTGCTCAGAGTCTAAACGCAAAGTTTCTCCACCTGCGAGGCAGACTGCCAATCATTCATTCACAAAACATCTACCAAATATTTGCTGTGTACCAGGTACTGCTAAAGAACAAAATGGAATAGAACTTGATCTTCCTCCTCAGGAAGCTCAGTGTATCTTTTGAAGTTTTAATCTCTGATCATGGACTGACTTTTCATTTTAGAAACCCTTGACTCCCTGGTTTTCCTTCAGGTCTTGCTGTTCAAGTGACTCCCTTTTCCTCCATGATCCTATTCTTCATGTTCTGACCCACCCTTTACTGACAACCAGCTTACTGGAACCTGCGTCTATCTTCTACTCGAACCTGTATCCATCACTTCTCCACCAAGCTCCCTCTGTCTGCAGTTTCTCAGCCTTAATCTGCAGCCACTTTCCTCCAGAAGTTCCCACCCCACCGAATTAATCTGGCTTGCCATTTAGAAAATCAGCAATTACGTAACTTAATGGGATCTTCCTAGTTTATTCCTAAAACGTACCTTCACACCCCGTGTTCCCTGAACCTGCCCGAGGAGCCACATTAGGGAGGGCTTTTTCTGCTACTTTCTGACATTGTTGTACACGGTGATGGTGATACAAAAATCCAAGTTTGTCACGATGTCTTGGATAATCTCAGTCTACACAGCAACAAAATGGAGGAGAATATTATCATCCACACTCGAGAGGTTAGAAGACCCAGCTGCTCAAAGGTAAAATAGTCTGCCCTGCATTATCAAGTGGGAAAGTGGCAGGTAGGTCTGTCTCTTTCCCAAAGCTTGGGTATTTCCAAAGAGTATCTCTACTTGTTTCTCTTGCAGCTCAGTTCCATGGTTTTCTTGCTCCTAAAACCTAGAAACCTTTCTGTAAGAAAAGTTAAGTCAGCAGAGTATCTGAGACCATGGCAAAAATGACTCACTGTCTGTGAAAACTCTTTTCTAATTTAAATACCATAATCATTTCTGTCTGTCATCTTATACATATAATTCAAACTTATTTAGCCTCACTCTTTAAGTTCTATCTTTTCTGGTCATTACGGGAAAACACATCCCATCATTGTTACAATTTCACCCATTTAAACATTCTAATATATTGCTTAAACCAAACCAATTTCCTTAACTTATACTATTCAAAATGGTATATACTAACCCCTTGGAACTCTTGAACACTTGAAATGCAGCTGTTCCAGACTGAGGTGCACTTTGTCATACTGAATTGTGAAGACTTGTATATAAAATGAACATATGCTATCTCATTAATAATTTCTTCAGTACATATAGAAATGTTAATATTTTGGATATATTAGGTTAAGAAAACACATTGTTGAAATTCATTTCACCTGCTGTTTCAGTGTGACCAGTGGAAGTTTATAAATCATATCTATGGCTCACATTATATTTCTGATGGACAGAGAAGGCCTTAGTACTCATAGTCATAGCAGTTCAACCTCTCAGGTTTAAGTACACTGTTATACCTAGAGTGTATAATATTCTGTTTTGTGCGACTGCAATTCATTTATATTTCTTGAACACATACCTAGCAGTGATTCTTTAAAGAATGATGCCCATTAAGAATGGTTCTGTGGCAGAGGGCACTCCAGCTGCTCTGTAGGGTTGGTCTGATGGTCCAGCCTTGGGACTTGATTACAACAGCACATTGTCTGTACCAGACGGGCTTTTCTTATGTGCTCTGTATTTGTGGCAGCAATTATGACTTCCAGGGTCAGGCACATTCAGCAGTTAATAACCAGTTTGGCTAAAAGTCCATCAGCTTTCTGGCCATTCATTAAATGCTAGGAAATGCTTTATCCCCAAGGTCAATACTGCTTAGCTCAGTCATACTTTATGATCAACAGAAAGAATGCTTCCCTCTTCATTGTCAATAGTATTGACTGGCAGTTCTTTGGGTGGCCCTGGTCATTTTTATTTGCCCTTCTTTGTTTTCAGCTGCCAAGGGGGTGACATCATCTTTCCTTTCACAATATGGACATTATTGCAATGCTGAAAGTCCAGTATAAGGAGATCCACTGTCAGGCATTGGACCTCACCTCTTCATTATTATTGTAAAGTGACTCACAAGGGAAAGGAAATTCAGAGAAGTGAGGAGGCCCATGCTGTAAACTCTACAAGTCACCAGCCTGATAAACTACCATCTTTACCACCCGCCACAATGCTCCCATTAAACTCAAATAGAAGGGTAGATATGACTAATTCTTCCCTTTACCGCCATAAATAAATCACAGCATGGAGCTGGAATGAGACACAGACTTTTCCAGACTGAAGAGTTGAGTTGGAGGCTAAAACACTGGAACTATTTTGGAAAGGAACCAGGTGGCCTAAGCAAGGGCTTGCTGAACAAGCTTCCCAGACCATAGCCTGCTATGAAAGTTGAGTTGTCACGTGGTGACATTTATGGAATTTTACTAAATATTAAATATGGAGCATCTTTTTTGATAGCTCACTCGCTAGTTAATTTATATATGTCTCTGTCCTTCAAAGACCTTCACAAATTGTTCACGCAAGGGATTCTAAATCTTTCCAAAAGCCATTTATCTAAAATTAACGGCAGCCTATGGACAAATATTTTGTTTGTCTCTGATTCACTGAAGTTCAACTGCATGACTCAATGCAAGCGATGCCTAGGATGTAAAAGGTAACAGAGGAACTTAGGTATTGCGACCAGACACATGGCAGATTAAATGCCAAATTTTCACTTTGTGTTTTGCATTCTTCATTCATAAAATGGTGCATTAATATTTATTTTGTGGAATAAAATACATAAAGGCCTACTTAGTGCTAGTGCCTTGCGGATATTGTCACAGTGGCTGGGGTTAGTCCACAGTGGAACGACAAGGCTGAAGCTTTTCATTACTCTTGATAAGAATCAGTGTATTTAACTGGCCAGCACAGTGATTAATGAGGCTTCCCTGGTGGCTCAGATGGGAAAGAATCTGCCTCATTGCAGGAGACCTGGATTCGATCCCTGGGTTAAGAAGATCCCCTGGAGAAAGAAATGGCTACCCACTCCAGTATTCTTGCCTAGAGAATTCCATGGACAGAGGAGCATGGGGTCGCAGAGTCAGACAAGACTGAGTGACTAACACTCTCACAGTGATTTACATGTAAGAAGCATCAAATTATTAGCTCCTTTTAGTATTATCATTATTACTGTTTTTATCTAATCCTGAAATTTTTGGAGTGATGTAGTATAATTTACCATCAAAGATGCAGTTTGGAAAATTCACTATTAGATAACTCTTCAGCTCCATAATATACAATCCATCACTGTGGGGCAGACATCTGTTCTTTGGTCACGGGTTGGGGGGTGGGAGGGAGGACAGAGATAAAAAGGGCGTGTTCTGGAGTGAGACCACTTGAGTCTAAATCTTGGTTTCATTACTTAACCATTCTGCGACCCAAGGCAAATTATTTACCTTCTTCATGCTGAGGCTTGGATTCCTCACCTATGAACCAGAATAGCATCTCAAAGAACTCATGCCCATAGCAGTATTATTCACGATAGTTAAAAGATAAAATCAAGCCAAGTGTCCAACATCATATGAATGGATAAACAAAATGTGGTCCATGCACAAAATAGCATATTAGGCAGCCTTAAAAGAAGGAAATCCTGTCACATGTGACAACATGGATGAACTTTGAAGATATTAGCCTGAGTGGAATCAGTCAGTCACAAAAAGACAAATATTGTATGATTTTAATTATAGGAGGTACTCAGAGTAGCCAGATTCATAGAGACAAAAAGTAGAATGGTGATTACCAAAGGCTGGAGGGAGGGAAGAATGGGAAGTTGTTTCATGGTACAGACTTTCAGTTTTGCCAGATGGAAAGTGTTCTGGAAGATAGATAACACTGACAGTTGCTCAACAATGTGAATATATTTACTGCTGCTGAACCTTACACTTAAAAGTGGTTAGGATGGTAAATTTTGTTGTGTGTGTGTGTGTGTGTGTGTGTGTGTGTGTGTGTG
>SJYW01026569.1:197844-211642 GCA_006410735.1 Raphicerus campestris
GGACTGCAGCACGCCAGGCCTCCCTGTCCATCACCAACTCCCAGAGTCCACACAAACCCATGTCCATTGGGTCGGTGATGCCATCCAACCGTCTCATCCTCTGTCGTCCCCTTCTCCTCCTGCCCCAATCTTTCCCAGCATCAGGGTTCTCATTAGTTATCTATTTTATACATCGTATCAATAGTATATATATACGTGTGTGTATATATATATAGACATATATATGTGTGTATGTATATATATGCACATATATATATGTATACACACACACACACATATATAGATAGATCAGTCCCAATCTCCCAGTTCATCACAATTCCGCCTTCTGCACTGGTAACCATAAATTTGTTCTCTACATCTGTGAGTCTATTTCTGCTTTTTAAAATAAATTTATCTGTATCATAGATTTCACATATGGGTGATATTTGTAAAACTGCCATTTAACAATTCCTTGCTAGCAGTTACAGTTAAGTCTCAGATCGGATCATCCCAAAGTAGGAAATAAAGTCTTGAAGTTATTTTTATTTTGTGTAGCAGACTTAGCTTCCCAGGTGGCACTAGTGGTAAAGAACCCACCAGCCAATGCAAGAGAAGTAAGAGACATGGGTTTGACCCGTGGTTGAGAAGACTCCCTGGAGGAGGGCACGGCAGCCCACTCCAGTATTCTTGCCTGGAGAGTCCCACGGACAGAGGAATTGGGTAGGCTACAGTCCATAGGGTTGCAGAGTGAGACACAACTGAAGTGATTTAGCACACTCACACACACACACACACACACACACACACACAGAGCAATCTTGGAACATGAACACACGGCATCACTGAAGTCAAAATATTGGTGTGCATGCTGTTCCATCTCCAGATCTGCTCAAGTTGGACGCATCTTACCCTTTTCATCAACACAGGCAACATTTCCTAACCAGGCACTCTAAAGTCATTTCACCGCCTTGACACAGCCAGGCATGTGCCCATTTCATGACCTGCATTCTGTTATTGCCCAGCATGAATTTCTTCGTAGCAATTTCACTATCTCATATGACCTCATCATTTGTTTAGCTTTTCTTGTGTTTTGTGTCTGCAAAAAACATGCAAAGTCTGTGAAAGTGAAGACTCTGCCTATATTGTTTAAGTTCCCAGTAGTCAGAACAGTGACTGATGCTTAGTAGATGTCCAATCATAAATGTGTTAATCACTCAGTCGTGTCCAACTCTTTGCAACCCCATGGACTGTATCCCACCAAGCTGCTTTGTCCATGGGATTCTCCAAGCAAGAATACTGGAGTGAGTTTCCATTTCCTTCTCCACGGGACCTTCCCAACCCAGGGATTGAACATGCATCTCTTGCATTGGTAGGCAAATTCTTTGCCTCTAGAGCCACCTGGAAAGCATGACCAATCATAAATACTTGTTGAATAAACAAATCAGTGAATGAAAAATTATGGAACTAGATTTCTGGTTGTATTTTTCTTCTGTTAACTCAATACAGCAAATTAGTTTTAGCAAGTCATCTTTAATATTCAGCTGTTATTCTTGGTTACCAACATGTTTTTGAGTATTAATTATAAATTTATTGGTGGGTTTCTAGTTTGATTTTGTTTTATTTATCACTATATTAGCCTAAAAACAATTTGTATCAATTCTGAGAATGCACATCAGTGCTTGAGTTTCTTTTAAAGGGTGTCTGCCTGTGACTCAAGCTTATGTACTCTTAGGCAGAAGCATAGCTTTATGTGGTATGTATATTTCAAAAGGCTACAATGTAAGACAGGACTCTGGGTAAAAAATGGAATTAATTTGATAAAGTTACGGAAGTTAGAACATGCTAGGTCATTTGGGGGCTGAGGATGGGAATTGGTTTCTCCAGTAGTGTTGTTCTGTACCTTATTGATCTGGATGATTTGAAGATGAACTTGGAGCTGCTCAGAGTCTAAACGCAAAGTTTCTCCACCTGCGAGGCAGACTGCCAATCATTCATTCACAAAACATCTACCAAATATTTGCTGTGTACCAGGTACTGCTAAAGAACAAAATGGAATAGAACTTGATCTTCCTCCTCAGGAAGCTCAGTGTATCTTTTGAAGTTTTAATCTCTGATCATGGACTGACTTTTCATTTTAGAAACCCTTGACTCCCTGGTTTTCCTTCAGGTCTTGCTGTTCAAGTGACTCCCTTTTCCTCCATGATCCTATTCTTCATGTTCTGACCCACCCTTTACTGACAACCAGCTTACTGGAACCTGCGTCTATCTTCTACTCGAACCTGTATCCATCACTTCTCCACCAAGCTCCCTCTGTCTGCAGTTTCTCAGCCTTAATCTGCAGCCACTTTCCTCCAGAAGCTCCCACCCCACCGAATTAATCTGGCTTGCCATTTAGAAAATCAGCAATTACGTAACTTAATGGGATCTTCCTAGTTTATTCCTAAAACGTACCTTCACACCCCGTGTTCCCTGAACCTGCCCGAGGAGCCACATTAGGGAGGGCTTTTTCTGCTACTTTCTGACATTGTTGTACACGGTGATGGTGATACAAAAATCCAAGTTTGTCACGATGTCTTGGATAATCTCAGTCTACACCCCAACAAAATGGAGGAGAATATTATCATCCACACTCGAGAGGTTAGAAGACCCAGCTGCTCAAAGGTAAAATAGTCTGCCCTGCATTATCAAGTGGGAAAGTGGCAGGTAGGTCTGTCTCTTTCCCAAAGCTTGGGTATTTCCAAAGAGTATCTCTACTTGTTTCTCTTGCAGCTCAGTTCCATGGTTTTCTTGCTCCTAAAACCTAGAAACCTTTCTGTAAGAAAAGTTAAGTCAGCAGAGTATCTGAGACCATGGCAAAAATGAGTCACTGTCTGTGAAAACTCTTTTCTAATTTAAATACCATAATCATTTCTGTCTGTCATCTTATACATATAATTCAAACTTATTTAGCCTCACTCTTTAAGTTCTATCTTTTCTGGTCATTACGGGAAAACACATCCCATCATTGTTACAATTTCACCCATTTAAACATTCTAATATATTGCTTAAACCAAACCAATTTCCTTAACTTATACTATTCAAAATGGTATATACTAACCCCTTGGAACTCTTGAACACTTGAAATGCAGCTGTTCCAGACTGAGGTGCACTTTGTCATACTGAATTGTGAAGACTTGTATATAAAATGAACATATGCTATCTCATTAATAATTTCTTCAGTACATATAGAAATGTTAATATTTTGGATATATTAGGTTAAGAAAACACATTGTTGAAATTCATTTCACCTGCTGTTTCAGTGTGACCAGTGGAAGTTTATAAATCATATCTATGGCTCACATTATATTTCTGATGGGACAGAGAAGGCCTTAGTACTCATAGTCATAGCAGTTCAACCTCTCAGGTTTAAGTACACTGTTATACCTAGAGTGTATAATATTCTGTTTTGTGCGACTGCAATTCATTTATATTTCTTGAACACATACCTAGCAGTGATTCTTTAAAGAATGATGCCCATTAAGAATGGTTCTGTGGCAGAGGGCACTCCAGCTGCTCTGTAGGGTTGGTCTGATGGTCCAGCCTTGGGACTTGATTACAACAGCACATTGTCTGTACCAGACGGGCTTTTCTTATGTGCTCTGTATTTGTGGCAGCAATTATGACTTCCAGGGTCAGGCACATTCAGCAGTTAATAACCAGTTTGGCTAAAAGTCCATCAGCTTTCTGGCCATTCATTAAATGCTAGGAAATGCTTTATCCCCAAGGTCAATACTGCTTAGCTCAGTCATACTTTATGATCAACAGAAAGAATGCTTCCCTCTTCATTGTCAATAGTATTGACTGGCAGTTCTTTGGGTGGCCCTGGTCATTTTTATTTGCCCTTCTTTGTTTTCAGCTGCCAAGGGGGTGACATCATCTTTCCTTTCACAATATGGACATTATTGCAATGCTGAAAGTCCAGTATAAGGAGATCCACTGTCAGGCATTGGACCTCACCTCTTCATTATTATTGTAAAGTGACTCACAAGGGAAAGGAAATTCAGAGAAGTGAGGAGGCCCATGCTGTAAACTCTACAAGTCACCAGCCTGATAAACTACCATCTTTACCACCCGCCACAATGCTCCCATTAAACTCAAATAGAAGGGTAGATATGACTAATTCTTCCCTTTACCGCCATAAATAAATCACAGCATGGAGCTGGAATGAGACACAGACTTTTCCAGGCTGAAGAGTTGAGTTGGAGGCTAAAACACTGGAACTATTTTGGAAAGGAACCAGGTGGCCTAAGCAAGGGCTTGCTGAACAAGCTTCCCAGACCATAGCCTGCTATGAAAGTTGAGTTGTCACGTGGTGACATTTATGGAATTTTACTAAATATTAAATATGGAGCATCTTTTTTGATAGCTCACTCGCTGGTTAATTTATATATGTCTCTGTCCTTCAAAGACCTTCACAAATTGTTCACGCAAGGGATTCTAAATCTTTCCAAAAGCCATTTATCTAAAATTAACGGCAGCCTATGGACAAATATTTTGTTTGTCTCTGATTCACTGAAGTTCAACTGCATGACTCAATGCAAGCGATGCCTAGGATGTAAAAGGTAACAGAGGAACTTAGGTATTGCGACCAGACACATGGCAGATTAAATGCAAATTTTCACTTTGTGTTTTGCATTCTTCATTCATAAAATGGTGCATTAATATTTATTTTGTGGAATAAAATACATAAAGGCCTACTTAGTGCTAGTGCCTTGCGGATATTGTCACAGTGGCTGGGGTTAGTCCACAGTGGAACGACAAGGCTGAAGCTTTTCATTACTCTTGATAAGAATCAGTGTATTTAACTGGCCAGCACAGTGATTAATGAGGCTTCCCTGGTGGCTCAGATGGGAAAGAATCTGCCTCATTGCAGGAGACCTGGATTCGATCCCTGGGTTAAGAAGATCCCCTGGAGAAAGAAATGGCTACCCACTCCAGTATTCTTGCCTAGAGAATTCCATGGACAGAGGAGCATGGGGTCGCAGAGTCAGACAAGACTGAGTGACTAACACTCTCACAGTGATTTACATGTAAGAAGCATCAAATTATTAGCTCCTTTTAGTATTATCATTATTACTGTTTTTATCTAATCCTGAAATTTTTGGAGTGATGTAGTATAATTTACCATCAAAGATGCAGTTTGGAAAATTCACTATTAGATAACTCTTCAGCTCCATAATATACAATCCATCACTGTGGGGCAGACATCTGTTCTTTGGTCACAGGTTGGGGGGTGGGAGGGAGGACAGAGATAAAAAGGGCGTGTTCTGGAGTGAGACCACTTGAGTCTAAATCTTGGTTTCATTACTTAACCATTCTGCGACCCAAGGCAAATTATTTACCTTCTTCATGCTGAGGCTTGGATTCCTCACCTATGAACCAGAATAGCATCTCAAAGAACTCATGCCCATAGCAGTATTATTCACGATAGTTAAAAGATAAAATCAAGCCAAGTGTCCAACATCATATGAATGGATAAACAAAATGTGGTCCATGCACAAAATAGCATATTAGGCAGCCTTAAAAGAAGGAAATCCTGTCACATGTGACAACATGGATGAACTTTGAAGATATTAGCCTGAGTGGAATCAGTCAGTCACAAAAAGACAAATATTGTATGATTTTAATTATAGGAGGTACTCAGAGTAGCCAGATTCATAGAGACAAAAAGTAGAATGGTGATTACCAAAGGCTGGAGGGAGGGAAGAATGGGAAGTTGTTTCATGGTACAGACTTTCAGTTTTGCCAGATGGAAAGTGTTCTGGAAGATAGATAACACTGACAGTTGCTCAACAATGTGAATATATTTACTGCTGCTGAACCTTACACTTAAAAGTGGTTAGGATGGTAAATTTTGGTGTGTGTGTGTGTGTGTGTGTGTGTGTGTGTGTGCTTGTTGAGCATGCATGCTGAGGCCTTTCAGTCATGTCCGACTCTTTGTCCGACCCTATGGACCATAGCCCGCCTGGCTCCTCTATCCATGAGATTTCCCGGGCAAGAATACTGGAGTGGGTTACCATTCCCTTCTCCAGGGCATCTTCCTGACCCAGGGAATGGAGCCAGCTCTCTTATGTCTCCTGCACTGGCAGGTGGATTCTTTACCACTAGCACCACCCGGGAAGTCCTGTGTTATGTGTATTTTGCCACAATTAAAAATACTAAAAAACCAGAATAACTATCAATGTCTTTACTTTTTTTGCATTGAGAGAATTAAATGGAATAATGTCTTTTATGATATACTCTGGTGTGGGGCACCTAAGTATAAATCAAATAAATTGTAGTTAAAAAAATTTCAAAAACAAAACATCAACAACAGCAAGCAGTGGAGCTTGTGTGAATCCACAACAGTTAGCTCTGAGCTCAGGCTGTTAAGGCTGAAAACAGGGCACAGTCGTTGCTCAAAAAACAGACTGGAACAGCAGTTAGAGACAGGCCAAGGCTGCAAGACAAGGCAGACAGGACAAGACAAGACAAGCACGACTGTGCCAAGGTGAGGGTTGGTCTCTTAGAGACTCGGGATGAATCCAGAGTGGAGCCAACAGGAGGCAGCAAAGGGGAAACACGCGTCCAGACAGTCCTGGGAAGAGAGGCCAGAGGGAAGGTTTTGCTTTTTTTAAAAATTTAAGTNAGACAAGCACGACTGTGCCAAGGTGAGGGTTGATCTCTTAGAGACTCGGGATGAATCCAGAGTGGAGCCAACAGGAGGCAGCAAAGGGGAAACACGAGTCCAGACAGTCCTGGGAAGAAAGGCCAGAGGGAAGGTTTTGCTTTTTTTTTTAATTTAAGTTAATTTTTATTGGCGTATAATTGCTTTACAATGCTGTGTTAGTTTCTGCTATACAGCAAAGTGAGTACATATCCCTAATATCCACTCTTTTTTGGATTTCCTTTCCATTTAGGTCACCACAGAACACTGAGTAGAGTTCCCTGTGCTACACAGTAGGTTCTCACTAGTTAATCTATTTTATATATAATAGGGATATGTGTCAATTCCAATCTCCCAATTCATCCCACCTCTCCCCCTTCCCTCTTGGTGTCCATTTGTTCTCTACCTGTGAGTCTCTATTTTTGCTTTGCAGATAAATTCATCTGTACCATTTTTCTAGATTCCACATATATGCATTTATTACACTATCTGTTTTTCTGTTTCTGACTCACTTTATTCTGTATGACAGTCTCTAGGTCCATCTGCATCTCTGCAAATGGGAAATTTTATTCCTTTCTTTGGCTGAATAATATTCCCTTGTAAATATGCACCACGTCGTCATTATCCAGTCCTCTGTTGATGGACATAGAGGGGAGTCTTGTGACTGGTTTCCCACTGTGGCAGGAGGCTGCTGGGTGTGCCTTCAGCCCATCTAAAGTCCAGACCCAAGCAAGCAGTAAGTTCCCTCATTACAAATGCTTTTCATAGGCCTTCACTCAAACATGTCTTTCCCTGAAGCTAACAAACTTGGCAAATTTGTTCTTCCTAACAAAACAATGTGCCATAAGATTTTTTTTTTTTAAATAAGGGTATTTCCTAACCTGTTGAAATGGTTCAGAGCCTGTCGGGTTAGCTGGGGCTGTCTCCCATTAGGACGTGTCCAAGCCCCATTGGGGCTACCTCAGGTCAGGCAGCAGCAGTTTTTCTCAAAGGACTGGGTCAATTTGCTCTTTCAAACTCACTTGCTCTGTCCCTCCAAATCTGGCCACATTTCCTCCTCCTGATCTAACATATTCCAGCTTTTAATTAGTTCCAGGCTGGCTGATGTGACTGCCCCATCTGTACAATGCATATGTGCCAATTCAAAGTCTGAAGTCGATGAACTAAGAGAGCCAACTGAAGACCTGTTGAAGGAGGCAAATGGAGCCACACTGTTGCTGGAAAATTCTATCGGAGTGCCTGCCAGTGCCGGACCCTTTCCAAGCAATTCCTGAACCGCAGGTCTGTTATGAAAAGACTGCTGAATTCTACTTCTTCCCCTGACTCCTTCAGAAACCAAAGGATGATTGAAGTATAGGATGCAAACTCCTCATCCTCTGGGCATGTATCTCATGGTCAGTAACTTCCTTGGCGGAGCCCACGTTAGCAGAAGTCATGGCCAGAATCCAGCAAGGGCCAGCAGAAGGGAGAAAGAAATGAATACAAGTACAGTCGCGTCTGTCTGATGAAGCCTCATTTGCCCCTGAAATCCGCAGCCAAGTCTTTTGCATCCGAGGTTCTGTTTCACCTGCTTGTCTGTGTTTGATAGTTTTGGCGATTTTTGTGCCTACCGTTGTCCCTTAATATCATTTCTTTCTCCTTCGTTATATATATAAAGAGAAAACCTAGCACAAGTGTCATATGTACATACGTGTATTCCTCTCTGTATATTTACGCATAAAACTTCAGGTTGAATTAATACAGTTAAATCCAGTCTGATTCTTTGCATCGCACTTGAAAACAATACAAATGTTTGAATTATACACTCAGAAATAGAATAATACTACTCATGTGGTAAAATTTCTCATATTAGCAGATGTTTTACTTGGTAGAGTTCAGTTCAGATTTTATTAGACATGGGATGAATGCTAATTTTTCCCATTTGAAGTGGCATCTAAAAATATTCTTTTAATTAATGTATCTGTTCATTTTTGGAGGCATATTTACTGAGTGTCTACTATGTGCCAGGCTAAATTTACCATTTAGTAGTGAACAATAAAATTATGCAGACTAAACTACTTACTTCATGGAACATATATTTTCACAATATTAATTACCTTTTACTTCTTTTCTTTCAAAATAATGAAAATGAAGACACTGAATTCTTAAGATTCAGTGACTATTATTGCTAACTGAAATGATAATTGGTATCTCATTGTGATATTATCATGGCTTCTCTTAGCTTTAAGATCATAAATGTTTAGACTCTGTGATTTACCTTGGACCTTGACACTTTTCTGGGTGTCTTTCTCCTGTCACCCAGCAACCATTATTGAGCCTCATATTTATGTTATTGTTCAGTTGCTCAGTTTTGTCTGACTCTTTGCAACCCCATGAACTGCAGCACACCAGGCCTCACTGTACTTCACCATCTCCCGGAATTTGCTCAAACTCGTGTCCATCGAGTCCGTGATGCCATCCAACCATCTCATCCTCTGTTGCCCCCTTCTCCTCTTGCTTTCTATCTTTCCCAGCATCAGGTGCCATCCTACAATTCACTGACCCATTCCCTGACCCACAAAGCCTCTCTGGACTTCATAATGGTTGGATCACACTTTTTATGCTGGGAGTATATGCTCTCTTAGCCTGGCGCATGTACAGATTCTGGTTGAGATAGTAGGAAAAAGCGCAGTCATTTCACTGAACTGAATAAAATAAGCAGTCCCAAGATGGATCACTGCAAATCCCTCTTAGGGGAAAAGTAAAGCAAAAACTCCCAGTGTCCCAGGGACACTGGTGTGCAAACATCAAAGTCTCATGTCCAGTTGGCAGGGCTCCTGTCACTGGCTCTGCAGCATCCTGTGAATTGCTCCTGGACGCTGCCCAGGTCCAGGTTTCAAGGGGAAAAATGCTGTATTACATCTCTCAGGATTGCTTACAGTAACTGTCTTCCCCAGACTATGCCACAGAGTCTTACTTCCCAGTGTTTGAGCTAACCTTCTACTCTCTGAAAGTCTCACCCTCTCCCTGGATCCCTGGTTTCTACAGAAAAGTGTCATCACGAAGCAGGAAGTATTTGTCAAAGTGAATCAGGTAGAAGAACAAAATACTTCACCAGTATCAACCCCTTCCGAAGCAGTAAGGAGAACAAAAGAAAATTGGGACTGGAAGACAGTCTACCTTTTAATTTGGCTTCGCCTAGTTCAGACTGGCCAGGTTTACCTATGACCTGTGGTGTTGACCAGGCTTGTCAGTTAAAGCTAAACACATTTCACAGTGGCGGCCAGCCAAAAACATAAATTCTGCCAAAAACTAAACACTGTAGAAGGTCTGTCTAGTTTCAAAGCGTCTATGCCAACTGCACAGTTCACGGGGCGTCGTGGGTGTGATTTTGCAGAAGCAGTGGTGGGGTAGTCTTAAAGCCTCCAGCTCTCTGATGTGCGGAAAGGTCTCAAGAGTTTTCTTCACCTCCTATGAAATAACCAAGGCTGGATGTGGGAAATGTCTAATAAAAAAAAAAGCCATTGAATCTGGTGATATGCCCACTGGATAGCTTCAAGGTACACAGTTTCCAGAGAGCCCTGTGGGGGACGCAGTGGAGAAGGTTGTGGGGAAATGCAGAAAGTCTGTGTGGACACTCCTTTAAAATACCTGAGGAACCTCCCTGGTGATCTGGGCTTCCCGGGTGGTGCTAGTTGTAAATNCAGAGAGCCCCGTGGGGGACGCAGTGGAGAAGGTTGTGGGGAAATGCAGAAAGTCTGTGTGGAGCCTCCTTTAAAATACCTGAGGGACCTCCCTGGTGATCTGGGCTTCCCGGGTGGTGCTAGTGGTAAATAAGCTGCCTGACAGTGCAGGTGATCTAAGAGATGCAGTTTAGATCCCTGGGTTGGGAAGATCCCCTGGAGGAGGAAATGGCAACCCATTCCAGTATTCTTGCCTGGAGGATCCCACGGACAGAGGAGCCTGGTGGGCTACAGTCCCTAGCATCGCAGAGTTGGACATGACTAAAGCAACTGAGCACACCGGTACCTCCAGCAGCTAAGACTCCAAGCTCTCAGTGTGCGGTGGGGGTGGGCGTTGGGGTGGGGTTTGATCCCTGGTGAGGGAATGAGACCCCATATGCCTCAGCTAAGAGTTCACATGGTGCAACTAAAGATCCCACGTGCAGCGACTAAGACCCAGAGCAGCCACATAAAATGAATAAATATTAAAAACAAATAAACAAGATATTTGAGGTTACAAGGAAGGGGTAAAGAATAGGGTTGTAAAAAGGTTGAGCTTAAGGGATTGGGGACTGCAGTTTTGCTTTATTGTCTATTTTAAAATTAGATGAGATCTAAGAGTATCTCATATGGCATCAGATTCTTGGGGTCCATATCCCAAGCTGAGTGGTGCAGTGACATTTGGGAACCACACGGCTCTACCCAATGACTTGGGAATGCGGGGATCCATAAATACAAGGGCATACAATGTCTAAGAATAAACACACGTTCGCATTTTACTGCCTTTGTTTAACAGATATTTTTGACAGATTGCTGTGTGCTGAGTGCTGAGAATAAAACAATGAACTGCTCTCTCCAAGCACTTATAATTTCATGGACGGTTTAGACAAGGAAGCAGGCAGTCAGAAAGGCTGTGTGGTGTGTGCTCAGTCACATCTAACCCTTTGTGACGCCACGGATTATAGCCTGCCAGGCTCCTTTGTCCACAGGATACTCCAGGCAAGAATATTGCAATGGATTTCCATTTCCTTCTCTAGATCTTCCTGACCCAGGGATTGAACTGGAGTCTCCTGCATCTCCTGCCCAGCAGGCAGATTCTTTACACCTGTGCCAGTATCAACCTGTCTACCTGGGAAGCCTGTTAGGAACAATGGGGTCAAGTGCTCTCAGAGGGATGAGCATAGACGACGGTAGGGGTATACAGATGGGGCATCTCGATCTTCAGGAATGTCAAAGAAATCCAGGGAGTTTCTAGGAGGATCTGGATGATTGTGGGAGTCAGTTCAGTGAGACGAAAGGGAAGGAGTCTTCTGTGCACAGGAAATAGCTCCTGGAAAGTGCCCTCATGGAAATTCTGTTGAATAAGTAGACATTTGAGTTGAGACCTGGAGAATGCCAGTTCAGGACAATTTTGCGGATTTGAGGAGAAAGGCCCTGGGAATGATGCGCACGTGATGGGTTCAAGGAACAGTGAAGAAAGCAATGTGGTCGTAGTCCACAAGTCCACCACTCACAGTCTGTTCTGATTTCTGGTCCCCAGTGGGCCATATTCTCTCCCATTAGCTCTTTGAAACATGGCCCAGTTGGTATTTCCATGGGTCCTTTCCCCCTGCACCCCCTGCCATCCTCACTTTGGTTCATAAACTTTCTACAGTTGAATTCCTCTTCAACTGCAGATCAGAATGTTAGTTTTCTTGCTTATAGTAGTGAAGAGCTCTAAACAAAGGGCCCGGCTTCAGCCATTTCTGTCGCACAGCGATACTGGCTTCCTTTTTGCGGCTTTGGACCAATGCCTTGAGTTACCAGCCTCTGTGTATAATTCTGCTCCAAGGCATTCCTCACGCTACAGCGGCATTGACTCCTGCTTAAACCCAAATGGCTTTGGAGGAGTCCCTTCTATTTCTCTGCCCTTGGGATCCCCAAGATCAGTGCTCCTTGGTAAATATCAAGGTAACTCTTCTCTGGTGGCTCAGACAGTCAGGAATCTTCCTACAACGCAGGAGACCTGGTTCAATCCCTGGGTAGGGAAGATCCTGTGAAGAAGGAAATGGCAACCCACTCCAGTATTCTTGCCTAGAGAATCCCAGGGACAGAGGAGCCTGGCAGGCTACAATCCATGGGGTCACAAAGAGTTGCACATGACTGAGTGACTAACATTTTCTATCCCTGGAAATCCTCATTTAGATATACCAGGCGATCCTTGAGACCCCACACCCTGCTCCACCCATCCCGTTTCAGCCTGTGTCTAAGGGGCCCTTCACTTGGAGATCCTGGCAGGCCTCGTGGTGGTTGACATTATGTAAATTAGGACAGTCTAATTCAATATGTGCATTTCAAAGTTGCTCTGGCTCAGAGAGGATTGTAGGAAAGGAAAAGTTTGCAGATCTGGTTAGTGGTGGTTAGCAGCTCACGGCCTTGGACTTGCCCTCTCTTATTACTCAAATATGCATGATTGTACCTGAGGAAGTGCAGACATGGCACCTGAAGCTAAGAATGCTGACTGTAGGCCCTCACTCTATAGCAAGGCTTTCTTTAACATTTCCCAAGTTGATGTAACAGGGTGATCTAAGCAGGGAAGCCATTATCTAGCTTCCAATGACTAGAATTGCCTGGATTCATTTGATTTTTTAAAAAGTTAATACATAAAATAATACATTCATCTTTCAAAATGTCAAATAATTCTATTTAAAAGGGTAGTATTTATTTCACTCATCTAAGCCTCTGACTGTGTGGATCACAATAAACTGTGGAAAATTCTGAAAGAGATGGGAATACCAGACCACCTAGCTTGCTTTTTGAGAAATCTGTATGCAGGTCAGGAAGCAACAGTTAGAACTGGACATGGAACAACAGACTGGTTCCAAATAGGAAAAGGAGTACATCGAGGCTGTATACTGTCACCCTGTTTATTTAACTTCTATGCAGAGTACATCATGAGAAACACTGGACTGGAAGAAACACAAGCTGGAATCAAGATTGCCAGGAGAAATATCAATAACCTCAGATATGCAGATGATACCACCCTTGTGGCAGAAAGTGAAGAACTAAAGAGCCTCTTGATGAAACTGAAAGAGGAAAGTGAAAAAGTTGGTTTAAAGCTCAACATTCAGGAAACAAAGATCATGGCATCCGGTCCCATCATTTCATGGGAAATAGATGGGGAAACAGTGTCAGACTTTATTTTTGGGGGCTCCAAAATCACTGCAGATGGTGAATGCAGCCATGAAATTAAAAGACGCTTACTCCTTGGAAGAAAACTTATGACCAACCTAGATAGCATATTCAAAAGCAGAGACATTACTTTGCCGACTAAGGTCCATCTAGTCAAGGCTATGGTTTTTCCTGTGATCATGTATGGATGTGAGAGTTGGACTGTGAAGAAGGCTGAGTGCCAAAGAATTGATGCTTTTGAACTGTGGTTTTGGAGAAGACT
>SJYW01026569.1:216003-246768 GCA_006410735.1 Raphicerus campestris
CTGGAAGAAACACAAGCTGGAATCAAGATTGCCAGGAGAAATATCAATAACCTCAGATATGCAGATGATACCACGCTTGTGGCAGAAAGTGAAGAACTAAAGAGCCTCTTGATGAAACTGAAAGAGGAAAGTGAAAAAGTTGGTTTAAAGCTCAACATTCAGGAAACAAAGATCATGGCATCCGGTCCCATCATTTCATGGGAAATAGATGGGGAAACAGTGTCAGACTTTATTTTTGGGGGCTCCAAAATCACTGCAGATGGTGAATGCAGCCATGAAATTAAAAGACGCTTACTCCTTGGAAGAAAACTTATGACCAACCTAGATAGCATATTCAAAAGCAGAGACATTACTTTGCCGACTAAGGTCCATCTAGTCAAGGCTATGGTTTTTCCTGTGATCATGTATGGATGTGAGAGTTGGACTGTGAAGAAGGCTGAGTGCCAAAGAATTGATGCTTTTGAACTGTGGTTTTGGAGAAGACTCTTGAGAGTTCCTTGGGCTACAAGGAGATCCAACAAGTCCATTCTAAAGGAGATCAACCCTGGGAGTTCTTTGGAAGGAATGATGCTAAAGCTGAAACTCCAGTACTTCGGCCATCTCATGCAAAGAGTTGACTCATTGGAAAAGACTCTGATGCTGGGAGGGATTGGGGGCAGGAGGAGAAGGGGTTGACCGAGGATGAGATGGCTAGATGGCATCACTGACTCGATGAACGTGAGTCTGAGTGAACTCCGGGAGTTGGTGATGGACAGGGAGGCCTGGCGTGCTGCAGTTCATGAGGTCGAGAAGAGTCGGACACGACGACGAGCGACTGAACTGAACTGAAGACCCCAATTCATGTCTCTCAGGAACAACCACATAATACTGGTATATAACCAATTTTATATATGCATTTTATGTTTTCATTTTTAGAGATCATTTATTGCTTTCCACCAAAGAAGATGAGGATTTCAGCATCTTTATATCCCCAGTCTAGATTTGTTTCCTTTCTCCACCATTTCCATTCTCCCAAAATCAGAGTTGTGTGTTTACATTGGGCTTCTCTGGTGGCTCAGTGGTAAGGAACGTGCCTGCCAATGCAAGAGACGTGGTTTCCGTTCCTGGGTGGGGAAGATCCCCTGGAGAAAGAAATGGTAACCCTCGCCAGTATTCTTGCCTGGGAAATCCCATGGACAGGGATTTAGTGGTGGGCTTTAGTCCATGGAATCTCAAAGAGTTGGACACAACTTAGTGACTTAGCACGCATGCACACATTTACCTTTTTAATTTTTTTTTTAATGCTTGGTTTTTCTGGCCATGCAGCACAACGTGCAGGATCTTAGTTCTCCCACTAGGGAGCAAATCCACACCTACTGCAGAAGCACGGAATCTTAGCCACTGGACAGCCAAGGAAGTCCCCGAGTTTATATTACTATGATAGCATAATTTAGCGAATGTTCACAAAATCCTGTAGTATGCCATGATTATCTTTCCTTTCTTGTAGACAATTGTGCTTTTCCTGGAGTTTTGAATTTTTTGTTTGCTCAGCTTGCTATGTGTCTCTTAGCAATTCTTCTTCCAAACACTGACAGGTAAGTCAGGCACATCAGGTTATCTGTGAGTCCCCTTTTGTAAATGTTAGAGCAGGAAGAAGTTAGAAATGACATCCTTGTATGTAAAGTAATAAAAAAAAAATGGTGGGGACTGGCAGAAGAGGTCTTGTAAAATTTGTTTTAGGTGTTGACATTTTCCTGTATACCTCTTCCACAGAAAGACAATAGACTGCATTTTTTAAAAATGTATTCAGGAATAAATATTCTTGTTAGAGGAAGAGGCTTGAGCAGTAGTAGTTGGTGATTTTTATTTTATACATCATTCAAAAAATACCAGATAAATATCTGCTAGTCAGTTGAAAGTTAAAAGAGAATGTCTATTAAAATGTCTTCCAGCTTAAGCAGAGAGTGCCTGTGAAAACACAGGAAAAGCACTGTGAACCCATTAAACAGACTAACTATCTGAGGACTCTGTGTGTGTTCCCATATGCATTCACATACACACGTTAATTCTGACACATGCAATCTGTTTCATTATAGAAAAGCAACAGAAAGTTTCCCAGTTAGTTAACAAACATTAAAAAATTCTGTTACCAACTCCTGAGTCCCAGTAATTAAGTATGAAGGGTAATTTTACTTGTGAACATAAATGCAAAAATATCAAATGAAAGTTCAATATGTCAAATTTAGCAAAATATTAAAGGGTCTCTTATGGGTAACTGATCTATTCCATGAGTTCATATATTTTTGAAGACACTCATCACTAATAATACATTGAATTAGTAAGTCAAGTGAGAATAGGCATTTGAACAAATTCATGCCCATTCCTGTTTTTTAAGAAACATATTTTAAAGTAGAAATAGATGAGTATTTTAACATGATAAAAAAGACAGTATTTGGGATTTAAAAATAAAAGACACAATAAAACATATGAATGAGCATCAAAAAAGGAAGGGTTCTATGAAAAATGAGGTTTGAGAATACTGTTTAAAACAGTAAATAACAGGCCAGAAAGAGCAACAATTACAACCAGATTTCTGTTTGCAGATCTTCTCAAAAGCTGTTGTGTTTTAACATGAATGTGAGTTTCTAAGAAGCTATTTACTTATTTTAACATTTAAAAATTTGTATTGGAGTATAGTTGATTTACAATGTTGTGTTAATTTCTGAGGCACAGTAAAGTGATTCAGTTATACATACATATCTTTTTTCCATATTCTTTTCCTTTATGATTTATCACAGGATATCAACTGTAATTCCCTGTGCTATACAATAGGACTTGTTGTTTATCCATCCTATATATACCAGCTTGCATCTGGTAATCCCAAACTCCCAGTCCTTCCCTCCTCCCACCCCAGCAATACAAGCTTGTTCTCTGTATCTGTGAGTCTGTTTCTGTTTTGTAGATATGCCAAGAAGCTATTTAATATGCAATATAAGAATTAACCCCCTTCCTCTTCCCATTAACATGATTTGTGACTCGTTTCTCTCTTGCCAAGAATGTTCATTGTCAATGCTATGCTATGAATTAACTTTGTTCCAGAAGATCCAGCCAGTGCAGTATGCCATGAGTAGATATGAGGTTATGAACACTGGAAAGCATGATAATAATCTATCATTCTTACAAATGATGCACCAGCCCTCTTGATATAACCAGAGAACAATGAAAAATTACAAAACGATACTCGGGCATAACTTCAGCCAAAACTAGGTACAACAATAAAGACACAATATAACTTAACCAAGAAACATGGAGGACCTAGAGAGATAATGTGGCTGTTACTGCATAGGAATACTACCCGGATGTTTATTTTCCAAAATTAATTTTAAGTTAATATCATAAAAATCAAAATGTTATTTATGTGTGAGCAAATGTGAGATGGAAAAGGGTTGATAATGAGTCTCCAATATATATTTGGAAGAATAAATATCAGAGAATTGCTCCCCAAAATATTCTTGAAAAAAGAATATAACTTTATTTGCTGTCATTTCAGATAAAAACTATCATGCATAGTTGCCCCAGTTAAATAATACAGGAACTAATGGGCAAAAAAAAAAGAAAATTAATTGAATTTATAATGTATGAACAGCCTCTTTTGATGCATACATATTGGATATTGCTAAAATACATGGGAAACCTACTATCACAAATAATTGAGAAAAGAGGAACGATTACATGCATCTGATGGACTGAACAGTTAAATGGAAAAAAAAGTGAAACCATGCAAGAAGTGAAAGAAAACATATGTGAGGGTAAATCTGATTGAGACTGAAAGAATCTTTCTTAACATAACCCCAAGGAAGAATACAAACAAAATGATTTCTGGGCTTGAGGATCTAAGAGGGAAAACTTCTCAATACACCAGCTGACGTCTTCAGATTAAAGGACAAATGCACATTTAAAAAACATTGAAAAATATGAAAATCAGTGACTAAAAAATAAATGTAAATGGAGTAAAGTGCTCAGTCACTAAGATGTATCCAACTCTTTTGTGACCCCCTGAACTGTAGCCCACCAGTCTCCTCTGTCCATGGGATTCTCCAGGCAAGAATACTGGAGTGGGTTGCTGTTTCCTTCTCCGGGGATCTTTCCAACCCAGGAATCGAACCCCAGTCTCATGTGTTGGCAGGCAGATTCTTTACCACTTGAACCACCTGGGAAGCCCAAATGTGACTAAGCTCATGACTAATTCACAAAAGTGGAAACACAAATAGTGAATATATAGACAAAAGCTCAATTCAATGATTATCAAAGAAATACAAGTTAAAAAGTAACATGCTAACTAACAGGTTAGCAGAGATTAAAGATGTTTAATTTTTGTACTGATGCAATGGTAAATATGTGCCACACACAGTTAGTGAGACCATAAACTGGTATGTTTTTTTCTAGAAAGTATATTTAGTATGTATATTTAGAAATATGCATCAAGAATCTTCAAATAATTTGTAATTTTTGACCTGATACTTCTCCCTTTAATGATGAAACTACTGGAAGAAGTAACAGACACAAGCACTGTGCTTTAAAATGCTCACAATAATTTTTATTCATTAATACAAATGGGAGGAAAGCACCCACTTCAAAATGAAGAGCGATTACAAAAATTGTGATGGCTTTAAATAATGAAATATCACACCAACATCAGAATGTGTGCTTTAAAATATTATTCGATAACATCAGACAAGGTTATGGTAAAACATTATAGAAAAAGACAGGACACAGAAGTGTATGTGTGAGATAATCCTGAATCATCACGAAAAAAGAGTGACAGAAAGAAAACGATGTCCACACGTCAATGTCAATATGCTATTAGAAATAATTTTTAAATACCCAAGGTAATTTTTAGAATTTAAAGATTCCCTAAGGTGAACTTTTATACATTATCAGGTAAACACAACACATATAATTATTAAAGAGTGCAAATATTTGAAAGAATGAATACATTGCTCCTGGCAGTTTTATTCTATTCCTAGAAAGGACCTGGGGTGACCACAATGAGTTGTATTTCTGACATGATTTTGTTATTAGTACAGACATTAAGAAAACTGGGGAAAGAAGGGGGTGCAAATTGAGAGAGTACAACTGACATACATACACACACACACACACACACACACACACACACACACACACACACACATATCAGTTCAGTTCAGTCTCAGTCGTGTCTGACTTTGCGACCCCATGAATTGCCGCACGCCAGGCCTCCCTCACCATGTGTAAGATAGATAGACAGTGGGAAGCTGCTGTTCAGCACAGGGAGCTCAGCTTGGTGCTCTGTGATGACCTTGAAGGGTGGGGATGAGGGGATTGGAGGGAAATATAAGAGGGAAGGGATACATGTATGCTTATAGCTGACTCTGCTGTATATCAGAAAACAACACAACCAACACAAAGCCATCATCCTTCAATTAAAAATTTAAAACAAAACCAAACCAAATGTAACAATAATGAAAAAGCTTGAAATGGTCTTGAGAATTACCCAAATGTGACCCAGAGATGGGAAATGAGCGAAGCCTCTTGGGAATATGGCGCTGAAAGACTTGCTCCATGCAGGGTTGCCACAAACTTTCAGTTTGTAACAACGTGCAACATCTGTGAAGCACAATAAAGCCAATGCGATTTTAAACATTTTCATCTTAAATGAAGATCACTAATAAATTTGTTGAAACAAAAAAGGCATTTAAACAAAACAGATATCTTAGGTCATTTCATTTCCTAGTTACTATTTAGTTGTCTGGATATCATATACGCAGTATCTTCTTCAATTCTATTCAATAAAAAATACTTAAGAGTTAAAAACAAAACAAACAAAACTTGGATAAGGAGAGGTCCAAGCCCACTCAGTTTTCAAAACAGGTAAACAGGGTGACTTAGGAAATATTATAGAACTTATAAAAGGATGTAAAATCCACTATACAAATTATAAAACCTACATCATATAAGTTGCATTAGTTTCCCAAAACTTTGACCAAAACAGAAATCACGCTTTCATCAAGCTAGAAAAACACCTGGGGTTAGATAAACTTATAATGATGATTATCAATAAATCAATCTTAATTTTTTGATATTGTATCTGTTAATTGCTTTGTAAAATCTTTACCACCTCAAAACACAGCTTTTATCATCTGTTACATAATTGCCTTTTCTTCCATAGTTCAATATTTTGTTGATTGCGTTGGTAATTTCTGGTTTTGTGCATGCCAAGTCGCTTCAGTCATGTCTGACTCTTTGTGATCCCCATGGATTACAGTCCGCCAGGCTCCTCTGTCCATGGGATTCTCCAAGCATGAATACTGGAGTGGGTTGCCATTTCCTTCTCCAGTTCTGGTGAGTTCCAGTTTATTCCATAAAAACAGATACTTTTTGAAACCAAAGTCAAACAAAATAGGTGGTATTATTATTCCTTCTGAGATGTTGAAATCTGGGGGAAGATCAAGCAACAGTGATGATGGTAGAAATACCCTCTTCTTGACATAAATGCAATTTTAGTTATGCAGTTGAGAACAATTAGCCACATTCTCCTTCTGGAGGAGGAAATGGGAACCCACTCCAGTATTCCTGCCTGGAGAATCCCATGGACAGACGACCTGGTGGGCTACAGTCCATGGGGTCACTGAGAGCCAGACATAACTAAGTTACTAACACACACACACGCAGCCACATTAATTGGAGAAAAAGAGTTGAGATGCAGAACTTTTCTTGGAAAGATAGGTATTTTCAGTTTCTCCAATGAGCCCGACCTTGGCTTTCTTATAGTAATCATGACAGAGAAGATACCTAAATCTGTTAGATCACTGCCATATTCTTTGGGGCAGAGCTTCTCTTCTTGCCATCCATTTCATTTTCCTGTCTGTTTCTCTAGGAGAAAATCCATCTGAATAAACTGCAGATCAGCTCCTCCTTTCTGGCTTATTTCTGTAGTTGTGTTTGTATATTTTTCTTTATCGCAGTCCTAATCCACATCATTCTCATGCGTCAATGCTATATGGACACTCAGCTTCCAGGGATTCCCTGGTGGCTCAAATGGTAAAGAGTCTGCCTGCAATGCGAGAGGCTGGAGTTTGATTCCTGAGTCGGGAAGATCCCCTGAAGAAGGAAGTGGCAACCCACCCCAGTATTCCTGCCTGGAAAATCCCATGGACAGAGGAGCCTGGTGGGCTACAGTCCACAGGGTTGCAAAGAGTAGGACACGACTGAGTGATTTCACTTTCACTTTCATATACTGGTATGGACTCTCAGCTTCCATGAAGAGTTTTAGGCAGTTTCTAAGACTTTAAGAAAAATGTGATTTAAAGGTACAAATGAAACAGTGACATCTTGAAGACCTTCTGAATTTCAGGGAGCAGGTCAGCTTGCCCACTTTATTTGTCAGATTGTTAGCGGCACTGCCAAAGAGCAAACATCTGTGCTGAAGTCCAAAGACCTCTGTCTCTTTGCTCACAGAGAACAGGAAACATGTCATCTCCAGCAAATCAAAGCTCAGATCTCAAGGCTCAGGAAGATGGTGACCCTTTGGGTATCTGCACCAACTCCCTTTCTCTGGAACAGCTCCCACGGCAGCAAAGGAGGGCTACGCCATTGTCCCTGGCACGGCAGGCAGTGCCAGGCCGGGAGAGACTCGGAGCTCTGCTGCTCATATACTTGGTTTCAAGTTTCCAGATGGCAGCTGGGCCTCTTGAAAACCATCTTTGTGACTCGGAAACTTCAAAGACACAAGGATGGTGTTTAATGATTCATTTTCCATCTTTCTGTATTGGATAATGTCCTCCACTTAAATATGAATTTTTATAAATTAGTTATAGTAGCCTGGGCTTCCTTGGTGACACAGTGGTAAAGAACCAGCCTGCCAATGCAGGAGACCCGAGATGCCAGTTCAGTCCCTGGGTCAGGAAGATCCCCTGGAGGAGGAAACGGCAATCCACTCCAGAGTTCTTACTTGGAAAATTCCATAGATAGAGGAGCCTGGTGGGCGATAGTCCCTGGGGTTGCAAAAGAGACACGACTGAGAGGCTGAGCACACACACACTCCTTGCTATGGTGGCCCAAGTCTTAGGAAACTTGTCTTCCAAACAATGTTTGTTTTGTTCGTTTGATTTTCATGGAAGTCTGATAATGAAGTTCAGAATTTTGTATAGGTTGCTCTCTAACAAATTTGTAACATCCATGCATGATAGTATCCAGAGCCTGGTTAAAATGTTTATATGTTAGGTCAAGTAGCATTTGCATTTTAGTATTTACAAATTAATGATTACAGTGTTTGCTGGCAAAACAAACTCCCTCTGTTCGATGAATGTTACATAAATTTACATCAGTGTTAGTTTCTGTTTACCATCTGAGCCACCAGGGACCACTACTTGGGAGGAAATACTAAATAATTTGACTTGTGTATACAATTTGCCTGTATGTGTCTGTATGTGTGTTTGTCGGTATGTAATGTAGGTGTGTGTGTTGTGTGTATGTGTGTATACATTATATTATATCATATTACATCATATCATATCATATATCTTATATAGTGGGCTTCCCTGGGCTCAATGGTAAAGAATCTGCCTGTCAAAGCAGAAGACAGGATTTGATCCTTGGGTCAGGAAGATCCCCTAGAGAAGGAAATGGCAACCTACTCCAATATTCTTGCCTGGAGAATCTCATGGACAGAGGAGCCTGACAGGCTTCNAGCTTCTCTTCTTGCCATCCATTTCATTTTCCTGTCTGTTTCTCTAGGAGAAAATCCATCTGAATAAACTGCAGATCAGCTCCTCCTTTCTGGCTTATTTCTGTAGTTGTGTTTGTATATTTTTCTTTATCGCAGTCCTAATCCACATCATTCTCATGCGTCAATGCTATATGGACACTCAGCTTCCAGGGATTCCCTGGTGGCTCAAATGGTAAAGAGTCTGCCTGCAATGCGAGAGGCTGGAGTTTGATTCCTGAGTCGGGAAGATCCCCTGAAGAAGGAAGTGGCAACCCACCCCAGTATTCCTGCCTGGAAAATCCCATGGACAGAGGAGCCTGGTGGGCTACAGTCCACAGGGTTGCAAAGAGTAGGACACGACTGAGTGATTTCACTTTCACTTTCATATACTGGTATGGACTCTCAGCTTCCATGAAGAGTTTTAGGCAGTTTCTAAGACTTTAAGAAAAATGTGATTTAAAGGTACAAATGAAACAGTGACATCTTGAAGACCTTCTGAATTTCAGGGAGCAGGTCAGCTTGCCCACTTTATTTGTCAGATTGTTAGCGGCACTGCCAAAGAGCAAACATCTGTGCTGAAGTCCAAAGACCTCTGTCTCTTTGCTCACAGAGAACAGGAAACATGTCATCTCCAGCAAATCAAAGCTCAGATCTCAAGGCTCAGGAAGATGGTGACCCTTTGGGTATCTGCACCAACTCCCTTTCTCTGGAACAGCTCCCACGGCAGCAAAGGAGGGCTACGCCATTGTCCCTGGCACGGCAGGCAGTGCCAGGCCGGGAGAGACTCGGAGCTCTGCTGCTCATATACTTGGTTTCAAGTTTCCAGATGGCAGCTGGGCCTCTTGAAAACCATCTTTGTGACTCGGAAACTTCAAAGACACAAGGATGGTGTTTAATGATTCATTTTCCATCTTTCTGTATTGGATAATGTCCTCCACTTAAATATGAATTTTTATAAATTAGTTATAGTAGCCTGGGCTTCCTTGGTGACACAGTGGTAAAGAACCAGCCTGCCAATGCAGGAGACCCGAGATGCCAGTTCAGTCCCTGGGTCAGGAAGATCCCCTGGAGGAGGAAACGGCAATCCACTCCAGAGTTCTTACTTGGAAAATTCCATAGATAGAGGAGCCTGGTGGGCGATAGTCCCTGGGGTTGCAAAAGAGACACGACTGAGAGGCTGAGCACACACACACTCCTTGCTATGGTGGCCCAAGTCTTAGGAAACTTGTCTTCCAAACAATGTTTGTTTTGTTCGTTTGATTTTCATGGAAGTCTGATAATGAAGTTCAGAATTTTGTATAGGTTGCTCTCTAACAAATTTGTAACATCCATGCATGATAGTATCCAGAGCCTGGTTAAAATGTTTATATGTTAGGTCAAGTAGCATTTGCATTTTAGTATTTACAAATTAATGATTACAGTGTTTGCTGGCAAAACAAACTCCCTCTGTTCGATGAATGTTACATAAATTTACATCAGTGTTAGTTTCTGTTTACCATCTGAGCCACCAGGGACCACTACTTGGGAGGAAATACTAAATAATTTGACTTGTGTATACAATTTGCCTGTATGTGTCTGTATGTGTGTTTGTCGGTATGTAATGTAGGTGTGTGTGTTGTGTGTATGTGTGTATACATTATATTATATCATATTACATCATATCATATCATATATCTTATATAGTGGGCTTCCCTGGGCTCAATGGTAAAGAATCTGCCTGTCAAAGCAGAAGACAGGATTTGATCCTTGGGTCAGGAAGATCCCCTAGAGAAGGAAATGGCAACCTACTCCAATATTCTTGCCTGGAGAATCTCATGGACAGAGGAGCCTGACAGGCTTCACTCCAAGGGCTTGCAAAATGAGCTGGACATGGCTCAGCAACTGAACAACAAACAGCAAATATTATATAGTATTTTTTTCCCCAAGCTGGACTTACATTTTTATATCTGATTTGATGACTGACCTAGATCCTTTACAAAGGAACACACAGGGCTTTCCCGGTGGCTTCGAGGTAAAGAAGCCTCCTTCCCAGGAAGGAGACACAGGTTCGATCCCTGATCTGGGATGATCCCACATGCCACAACCATTGAGCCTGAACTCTCGAGCCCTGGAGACACAGCTACTGAGCCCAGGCACTGCAACTAAGGAAGCCCCTGCGCCCTAGATCCTGGGGTCTGCGACGAGTGAGACCTCCGCAACGCGAACTCCATGCACCACAGGGAGAGAGCTGTCCCCGCTCTCTGCAACTAGAGAAAAAGCCTGTGCAGCAGCAAAGACCCAGCACAGCCAAAAATAAATAAAATTTATAAATATATATAAAAGGAGCACACATGCCACGTGCCCCTGGTCACTGGTACTATTTCTTTATCTCCTTTGCTGTCTGTCAAAGACATCCCAGGTTCTTCAACATTATTCTCTAGTATTACAGTCTGATGCTATCTCAGGGTAGCCCAGTGATATTTACACAGCAACACTAAGTCTCTTCGAGTCTGTGACCTGTGTCCTGGTGTTATCAGCGAGGGTAACAGGCCTCACGAAACCTGTCGGGATCATTTCAACAGCACGTGGGAAGGACTGACCCCTCCTCTCCCCGGGTCAGAGGACAGTGTGTCAGCTCTTAACTGCGGTGCAACATGCAGGACGCTGGGCTACTTTTTATTTCCTGGATTTACAAGGTACTGTCCTGGAATACCTCATCTTAGCCTGTAAACTCCCTAAATTCCCCAGTAGAAACTGCAGGGTGTCCTGAATTGGAGTTTTAAAATGGAACTTCATCTGTTGTGCCAGGACACACACTCCTCGAGGTCAAAGTTGACAGGACGGGAGAGGCGCTCCATCCAATCGACTTTCCAGCCAAGCACAGATTCCACCATCTGCGGCCAAAGTCAGCAGAGTTGGGAATCGTAAACAGGAGGTCTGGAACCGTCCCTTCCAGCTTAGGCAGCTGAAATCTGGCAGGAGGAGTCTGACAAGCCATTCAAATAGGTCCCAAAACACATCTGTGGAAGTGAGGAAGGATCAAGCTGAGCCAGTCAAAACCAGCAGGGGGGTTTAGATAGGAAAGGCTGAAAATTGCCCTCCTGGAGCAGAAGCTAACCAACCACACGTGTTAAAAGTGGAAGATGGGCCCAGCACTGTGCCAGGTGGCGTGCAGGAGCCGACGGGTGGGTGTGAGCCTTAAATCGAGACTTCAGGAAGCTTAGATCCACTTGGTTTTCCAGACGAGGGGAGGCGGGAGACCACACAAGTCGCCTGGGACTTCACTGTTACTCTGATCTTTCTGATACTCTTTCCTCATCAACATAAGAAGCTGCATAGGTTTAATTTTCAGCCAAACCATATCCAATAATAATTCCCAAACCCCAGACCCTCATCATGTTTAGTTATTATTGGAGGAGGCTAAGGGAGTGCCGAGGGCTTCCCTGGCTCAGATGGTAAAGAATCCGCCTGCCATGCAGAAGACCCAGATTGGATCCCTGGGTCGGGAAGATCCCTTGGAGGAGGGCATGGACACCCACTCTAGTATTCTTGCCCAGAGAATTTCCTCGACAGAGGAGCTTCCATGGGGTCCCAGAAGAGTCGCATACTATCAAGTGACTTGCACTTTTCACTTCAAGGGAATGCTCAAAATAAAAAGGACAAAAGAAAAGATGGCTAAAATCCCAACTGTTTCCATTGAAGGGTGAAAGAATTAAAAAATAAGCCCAGAGTGACAATAACAACAAAAAGAGTCAACTGAAATGACCCTTGATGAGGAAAGAAGAGACAGGGAACTGGGAAAAAAAAAAAGACACAAGAAAACCAAAACCAAAACCAAATCAAGTGTCATCTAAGGGCTAACATTTTAGAGGAAAGTGGTAGACAGGAAGAGAGACCTCATTTTCAGGAATTTTGTGTGCTGGTTGTTAAACACAGTCACGATTAAACAAGAAAATATATAAATTACAATCAAATGAATTATCTTAAAACAAAGATAATAAATATTGAAAGCTCATTTCCTAATTACTATGTGATGTTTATTACTTTTATGCTGTGAAAATCATTTGTGTCTATCTTTTCTGGAATGAATGGTGAGCTCCTTTGCCTCTCTTCCCAATTCTAGTTTTAAAGATTTTAGATTCGTGGTTTAAAATTAGCCATAGTGGGAACACATACACCACTGACATCAGGAAAAGCTAAAAATACACAGAGTACATAAAACTAGATATACTGGGGCCAGGCAGCTGTGTCTTTGTATGAGCTTGACTACTTATCTTTTATGAAAAGTTTTTAAATTGAGGTATAAATTGATGCTTTTGAACTGTGGTGTTGGAGAAGACTCTTGAGAGTCCCTTGGACTGCAAGGAGATCCAACCAGTCCATCCTAAAGGAGATCAGTCCTGGGTGTTCATTGGAAGAACTGATGTTGAAGCTGAAACTCCAATACTTTGGCCACCTGATGCTAAGAGCTGACTCGTTTGAAAAGACCCTGATGCTGGGAAAGATTGAGGGCAGGAGGAGAAGGGGATGCCAGAGGATGAGATGGCTGGATGACGTCACTGACTCGATGGAGATGAGTGTGAGTGCACTCCGGGAGATGGTGAGGGACAGGGAGGCCTGGTGTGCTGCGACTCATGGGGTCGCAGAGAGTCGGACACGACTGAGCGACTGAACTGAACTGACTGCTAATTACTTTACAACGTTATGTTAGTGTCTACCGTACAGCAACAGGAGTCGGCCATATGGATGCATATATTTCCTCCCTCTTTGAGCCTCCTTCTCACTCACCCATCCTGCCTCTCCAGGTCTTTGTGGCGCACCGAGCTGACTCATTTATTATTTTGCTGGTTTTCTAGACTTAAGAAAGTGATTATGGGAAAAATATTTATAGTGCAGATTAAATTTAAAATGTGTCAAGTCTTTCTCTGTTACCTTGTGAATTGCACAAGTAATTAAGACAATATTCTTTCCACTATTTGAAGATTATTATCTGATTCAGGAAGAGAATGAGTAAGTGGAATATCCATACACATCTTGGTTATCCTTCATATTTCCTGCTAAAAGAAAAGACAGCATCTACCAGCATTCATGTTTAAACTATATTCAATCATCTCTACTGTAGATACAGACTGGTTATGGATATGTTAGATTCAGGAAAATATCAACAAAAGTATTCTACGAAAATCAATTGGCAATATGAAATTTGTAACAGAGTATTTTGCAACCGTGTTGCAATTCATGGGGTCGCAAAGAGTTAGACACAACTGAGTGACTGAACAACAACAATTTTGTATGTTATATATTATACATATGTTGTTATATATCATTCATATAGGTAAAATTCATAATAAACTTATGTGCATACATAAGTTTACATTTTTTAAGAGAACTGGTTATTAAACATTTATCAGAACATCACTGGATAGAATCCAACAGGTAAGATGCTATTGGATAAGACTGTAAGAGTGCTATGTGCTGGGTCTTGTGTGACTCTTTGTGACTGTAGCCAGCCAGGTTCCTCTGTTCATGGAATTTTCCGAGCAAGAATACTGGAGTGGGTTCCCATTTCCTATTCCAGGGGATCTTCCCGACCCAGGGATTGAATCTGCGTCTATTAGGTCTCCTGCACTGCAGGTGATTCTTACCTGCTGAGTCATTGGGGAAGCCCATGAATGTAGGACTAGAACCTAAAACCACAATTATCTTTGCCTTTACCTCCTGGGCAGCAGGTCGTTTCTGCAATAAGCCAAATGCAGGACCCTCTGTGTATATAATGGCAATACTGTAATGAAAACTGGTGGATACTATAACCCATGAGAATTTAGAAGAAATGCCTGTACTTGTTTAACTTTGTTTTTTTCTCACTGTATCTTTATGGGAAGAGAGCTGAACTGTGATCTGACTAATAGACTAAGAAATACATGTAAGCTGTGTTTTTGGCTTATGAACTTGCAAATGTTATATGCAATAGATATAATAAGAGGAAGTCTCTCTGTGGCTCTCTCTACCACATGTGTGCACTCGCACCTTTTGGGGATGAACTGAATGCTCAAAGCACTGTTGCTTACATGTAAACAGTACAGGGAATATTCCCTAAGTTCTGACCAGGACACACTCTTCAGGATTAGGGTCCAGATTCTGAAGACAGACGGCTTCCCAGGTGCCACAGTGGTAAAGAATATGCCTGCCGGTGTAGGAGACTCAAGAGATGTGGGTTTGATCCCTGGGTTGGATGATCCTCTGGAGGAGGAAATGGCAACACACTCCAGTATTCTTGCCTGGAGAATTCCATGGACAGAGGAGCCTGGTTGGTTACAGTCCATGGGGTCGCAAAGAGTCGGACATGACTGAGCACACACATTGTGATGTCTGAAGATGAAGGCATTAGGTCTCAGGCTGGGTCCTGGAAAGTCTCACATGGGGCCTAGATGCCTCTCCAAGCTGCCCCCACATTCCGGAAACCCAAGGTTCTAGCATACAGGTCTTCCCTTTCTCAGAGCTGTCATTCACCCATATCTTCAACCTGACCCTCATGTTTTGAGGTATAGAGAAGCAGACAGCCCAGCTGTCACCCACTCTCAATAATCGGCTTCACACCAAAAAAATCAATTTTGGAGGAGTTAGTTCATGAAGAAACTTCTTCCTTCTCTGATTCAATCAAGGATCTGCATCAGATGGTCAGTCCACGGTTAGCCTCTGTCACACACACTAGTTTACAGAAACAGGGGCACAAGATTTCTTGCTTAAACTAATTTTAGGTGAAGTGATTCAGATTCACTGCCATAACTCATGGTTCAGCTGTAATGCACAGCATGTCCAGACAGGAATGAATGAGCTTTATTGGATTCCCAGTCTATGAAGGCATGGCTCACCATGTATGTCCATTCTGGACCATTGTTCTTGATGGGTATCTACAACAATGTTCAAAGGGGTCTGGGAGCCATACAGATGCCAACAGGAATAGCAATGCTATTCAAGAACAGCTTTTTTTTTTTTTTTTAGTATGTATTTATTTATGGCTGTGCTGGGTCTTCATTGCAGCACGCAGGCTTTCTCTAGTCGCCGCGAGCGAGGGCTGCCTTCCAGGTTCAGTGTGTGGGCTTCTCGCTGTTGCAGCTTCTCTTGTTGGGGAGTAGGGGCTCTAGGGCACACAGGCTTCCGTAGTGTGGCATGTGAGCTTAGTTGATCATGGCATGTGCAACCTTCCCTAACCAGATATAGAACCCATATTTCCTGCATTGGAAGGCAAATTCTTAACCTTTGGACCACCAGGGAAGTCCCAGGANGTACACCTGTGGCTGATTCATGTCAATGTATGGCAAAACCAATACAGTATTGTAAAATAGAATAAAGTATTAAACAAAATAAAATAAAATAGGCCTTAGGGTATCTTTCCTGAAATTTGGGTACTTTTCTGTCCTGAAAAGGCTAATTTAGCTCTGATCTACTTTGTCTTGACTTATGAATTCCCTTGAACTCAGCTGACATGTCTGTAGTGCCATGAACATACTGAGGGTTTAACCAAATGCATCCTTTGAGAAATGAGTATAAATTGGAGAAAAGAAAACTAAGAAATTCCTCAGCTCGTTTTTTGCTCTTTAAAGCTACTTAGATATGTCATTAGCTAGGGGAAAAAAAGGGTCCATCTGTTCACTGGAGAGGACATCAGTTGACTCACCAACATTCATTCCTCCTTTTTCACGTTGGGGAGTAGACAGATGGTCTGAGTAGACTTCCTGAATTGTCTAAACCAACCAAAGCAACGCCATCTGCCCCAACCAACTGTCTGGTTCAGGAAATAAAGTCTAGAGCAATATTTGACTAAGGAGAAGATGAATGAGTCCATTAAATGCTCAGAAACATTGCTGAGAATTTTGGGACACCTGTAGTCTCTACTCTTTCATAGAAAATGTGATACATGAATGAAGCTGAAACTTTGATGTGGGAAGAGTTGAGAGACACAGAGAGCAGGGGAGTTAGAACCCTGATAAAAATGTGCCTGATGTTTACCCAATCTGTTGACTTTATAGTTGCTTAGGCTAATAAATTCTCTGTAATATATGGGCTAGCTTTTTTTTTTTACTTTATTTTAAAAAAATTTGTTAGAGTATAGTTGATTCAGTGTTGTGTTTCAGGTGTACAGCAAAGTGCTTCAGTTACACATATACAGATATTCTTTTTAGATAGACGTTATCACAGAATATAGAGTTCTCTGTGCTATACAGAAGATTCTTGTTGGTTAACTATCCTATATAGTCGTGTGTACATATTTATCTGAAGCTCCTGATTTAACATCCTCTCATGTTTCCCCTTGAGTAACCATACGTTTGCTTTTGATATTTGTAAGACTTGCTTCTGATTTTTGTAAGCCTTGGTTCTGATTTGTAAATAAATTCACCTGTATCATTTTCTAAAAAATTAGATTCCACATATAAATGATACGGCATGATATTTGCTTTTCTTTGTCCAACTTTACTTAGTCTGATAATCTGTGTGTATGTGTGTGGGCTCAGCCGCTCAGTCATGTTCAACTCTTTGCAACTCCACGGACTATAGCCTGCCAGGCCCCTCTGTCCATTGACTTTTTCAGGCAAGAATATTGGAGTGGGTTGCCATTTCCTTCCAGATGATCTTCCCAACACAGAGATTGAACCTGCGTGTCTTGGGTCTCTAGCATTGGCAGATGGATTCTTTACCACTGCACCACCTGGGAAGTCCATCCTGTTTGAGCTAGTTTAAACTAATTTTTTTCTCTTACAAGGTGAACGATCTTAACTGACGATCAGCAAGATGTAATCTTGGGGTTTGGGAAGTACATCAGTAACTCAGCACATAGGGAAGAGTAAATATTTGGCCTTATCTTCTGTGTGTATTCCTCTTCTTAGGCCTGTGCTGGTCTCTGGGCAGCTCTCCATCACTTCAGGAGAGAAAACGTGGGTAATGTTCTCTGCTTCCACCATGCCTCTTCTATTGTGGATTTCTTGCTCAAACACCACATGGTCCCCTAACATATTGTCCAAATAATCAGTCAATTTCCATTTGGAGTAGGAGGGAAAAAAAATAGGAGGCAATAGGTGAGGTAGAATAGCCAGATGTACTTTTTGACAATTAAAAGAAACATCTGAGCAATTCAAATCCAGCCCTTTCCTGTTAAAGAACACTGGCTGATGATGTGTATTTGTTTTTTTCTGACATGTGTTTTTAATAATGATGATGATGATATAAAAGCCCCCAAAAGTTGATAGCAAGCAGAAAAATGCTAATGCTGACTAGGGTTTTTTCTCCTAAAGCCAGAGAGTGCATTTTTTGGCTGACCTTGGGTCAACCCCCATCATAATCTTGCTGTTCTGAGCACTGCTCTTCTAGGGACATTTCCTTCAGTGAACAGAGAATTATTCACTTAAAAAAAAAATCCTCCCAAGCCTTTACTCTGAATTATAAGCAGGTTCATGTAGAAATATTCTTAATTTTATTTGGGACATCATCCCCACCCCCCTTAATATTTGCTGTACTACCCTATTAGATTGCTCATTATCCACTTCCATCTTTTATTAGTCTTTTCAGAGGTAAATAATTTTGTCAGCTATCAGACGATTTGAAAACATGGCCATGTTGAGACAGATGGTTTGATTACTAAGGAAGTTGAAATGGAAGTTTTTCAGAAGAACAGAGTACAACAATGCTTTGTTCTTGACATTGTATTGGGTTGGCCGAAAAGTTCATTCAGTTTTCTTCCATAAGCTGGAAGAGAAAACCTCAAATGAACTTTTTTTTTGGCCAGCCCAATATTAGCAGTGATCATCTTTGACATGGTTTCTCCATACTTTTTCTACTGCAGGGCTCCCCTCGTGACTCAGTCAGTAGAAAATCCATCTGCAATGCAGGAGAAAAGGGTTTGATCCCTGGGTCAGAAAGATCCCCTGGAGAAGGAAATGGCAGCCCCCTCCAGTATTCTTGCCTGGGAAACTCCACAGACAGAGGTGCCTGGTGGACTACAGTCCATGAGGTTGCAAGAGTTGGACATAATGACTAAACCACCACCACCTTTCTACTACATCTCTCCACCTCTGGGCATGTGCTCAGCTCTACACTGTAGTCCATCCATCCAGTTCTGACTTACTCTCTCAGCCCAGGCGCCTGTGACTTGGCCTGCCCTCTTCTATAATCTACCAGCAAGAAGGGTCAGGTTGGCCCTAAATTGGAAGCCACCCTTCAGTTCATAATCTGACCTGTACCACTCACTTATATTCTTCACATGTCAAACTTCTATGGTATAACAATAACTTTGATCAATTTAAATATTTAAAAATCTCTGGATTTTAAAAAATACAGTTAATACAAGTCAACTATATTAAAATTTCAATAGAAATTTTAATATGTAGAAAATTTCAATATGGGAAAAGCAGATCCCAAATCCCATCTTCCAAAGATAATTGTGCCTAATATTTAATATATGTACTTCTAGATCTTTGCAAATGTTTCTCTGTCATGTGTATAGATATAAAAATATAGATAGATATGTTCTAAAACACTCAAAGTTTGTATTCTAATGTAATATATTAGTGATTATATTATGTAGGTAGAGAAGGAAATGGCAACCCATTCCAGTATTCTTACTTGGAGAATCCCATTGACAGAGGAGGCTGGTGGGCTATAGCCCATGAGGTTGCAAAAAAGTCGGACACAACTTAGCAATTAAAACAAAAAAAACATACTGTATGTGTAGTTTTATACACTACTTTTTCATCTGCCACAAATGAATTGAATTGTCTTTTTGGTAAATATGCATGCATTTCATCTTTGCTAATGATTATAGAGTAGGCAATGACATTAATATGCCATAATTTACTTATCTCAAGAAATGGATATTTTATGTAATCCCCAGTTTTCTCTTGTTATTAACATTGCTGACATGAATACATTAGTGCTTCATTGTCTGGGATACATTCTTAGAAGTGTATTTGCAGTGTAGAATGATATGGGCTCTTTTTAGAGTTTTTATATGTATCCACATTTTGCTTCAGAAATGTTGCACAAAATGTATGCTTCTTGCAGATGAGTTAGCTAAAGTTTTGACTGTAGTTGAGTGTTATCATCAGGGTAAATCTTTGGAGGCATTATAAAGAGTTTTTAAATTAGTTGCTATTGGTCAATTACTATTCAAACAGATTAAGAGTGGTCATTATCATTATTCTGACCATTGCTTTGGACAGAAAATAGAATTGTTAACATTGTCAAGGACCTGGAATCCTTAATGAAATGAAATAAATTAGTACTAAATGAACAGGGATTTAGATCAGACAGAGGATTCATAATATATTTGTAGAGAATATGCTCACAGAAATAGAAAATAATGTTTATTTCATGTAACTTTTATATCAGAGATACAGCATTTATTTTCAACAGATTCACTTCCCAACTCTGTTACTTTTGTTATGCGTACACCATCAAATCTATTTTCCAAGATCAACAAATCTGAGTTGTCTTTAGTGCATCAACATCATTGTCAACTCTGTTTAATATCTCTGCTTTTCTATCTTGCCAAATGAAATATGCTTTTCTGAAGAACAGACAATTGCTGTCTCCTTGCCTCCTGCATTTTCCCCATTTTGCATTCACTTGCCATTTTATGACTAATTAATTTTCATAAGTTGTGACTCTGACTCAGCTACCCCCTGTATCAATGAAATAAATAACTCCTGACTGCTTAAGATTAAACCCAGTTATCATAACCTGGCATTGCATGCCTGCATACAGAGAACATCCAATTCAGCTGTCCAGTGATGTTGCCGTATTATCTCCTGTCTCTTTTCCTCATTCTCCAGTCTAGCTAAATTGGATTATTATTGTGTCATACTGCTTGAAATGTGATCTACGTCTTTTTCATTTGAAAGGTTTGCTCATGTTATTCATTGTCTGGGATTCTTCCCCTTCCCATTTCCTACTCCTTGTCTTCGCTATATACTTCTAGAACTTCTGTTGGTGAATTCCACCCCACTATGTGCTCTGGGCATGGATAGTCATTTGCTTTCTTATCCTATTCCTGTGGTTAGTCTGCTCAGGTTTTGTGAGCAGAGACTACGACTAACTCTTCTTGGATCTCCTGAAGTTACCCAGGGCCTCAAATGGACCATTTGCTCTAAAATAGCTGTTGGGTTCTATGAAGATAAGAAATGCCAGTGGATNTACAAGTCAACTATATTAAAATTTCAATAGAAATTTTAATATGTAGAAAATTTCAATATGGGAAAAGCAGATCCCAAATCCCATCTTCCAAAGATAATTGTGCCTAATATTTAATATATGTACTTCTAGATCTTTGCAAATGTTTCTCTGTCATGTGTATAGATATAAAAATATAGATAGATATGTTCTAAAACACTCAAAGTTTGTATTCTAATATAATATATTAGTGATTATATTATGTAGGTAGAGAAGGAAATGGCAACCCATTCCAGTATTCTTACTTGGAGAATCCCATTGACAGAGGAGGCTGGTGGGCTATAGCCCATGAGGTTGCAAAAAAGTCGGACACAACTTAGCAATTAAAACAAAAAAAACATACTGTATGTGTAGTTTTATACACTACTTTTTCATCTGCCACAAATGAATTGAATTGTCTTTTTGGTAAATATGCATGCATTTCATCTTTGCTAATGATTATAGAGTAGGCAATGACATTAATATGCCATAATTTACTTATCTCAAGAAATGGATATTTTATGTAATCCCCAGTTTTCTCTTGTTATTAACATTGCTGACATGAATACATTAGTGCTTCATTGTCTGGGATACATTCTTAGAAGTGTATTTGCAGTGTAGAATGATATGGGCTCTTTTTAGAGTTTTTATATGTATCCACATTTTGCTTCAGAAATGTTGCACAAAATGTATGCTTCTTGCAGATGAGTTAGCTAAAGTTTTGACTGTAGTTGAGTGTTATCATCAGGGTAAATCTTTGGAGGCATTATAAAGAGTTTTTAAATTAGTTGCTATTGGTCAATTACTATTCAAACAGATTAAGAGTGGTCATTATCATTATTCTGACCATTGCTTTGGACAGAAAATAGAATTGTTAACATTGTCAAGGACCTGGAATCCTTAATGAAATGAAATAAATTAGTACTAAATGAACAGGGATTTAGATCAGACAGAGGATTCATAATATATTTGTAGAGAATATGCTCACAGAAATAGAAAATAATGTTTATTTCATGTAACTTTTATATCAGAGATACAGCATTTATTTTCAACAGATTCACTTCCCAACTCTGTTACTTTTGTTATGCGTACACCATCAAATCTATTTTCCAAGATCAACAAATCTGAGTTGTCTTTAGTGCATCAACATCATTGTCAACTCTGTTTAATATCTCTGCTTTTCTATCTTGCCAAATGAAATATGCTTTTCTGAAGAACAGACAATTGCTGTCTCCTTGCCTCCTGCATTTTCCCCATTTTGCATTCACTTGCCATTTTATGACTAATTAATTTTCATAAGTTGTGACTCTGACTCAGCTACCCCCTGTATCAATGAAATAAATAACTCCTGACTGCTTAAGATTAAACCCAGTTATCATAACCTGGCATTGCATGCCTGCATACAGAGAACATCCAATTCAGCTGTCCAGTGATGTTGCCGTATTATCTCCTGTCTCTTTTCCTCATTCTCCAGTCTAGCTAAATTGGATTATTATTGTGTCATACTGCTTGAAATGTGATCTACGTCTTTTTCATTTGAAAGGTTTGCTCATGTTATTCATTGTCTGGGATTCTTCCCCTTCCCATTTCCTACTCCTTGTCTTCACTATATACTTCTAGAACTTCTGTTGGTGAATTCCACCCCACTATGTGCTCTGGGCATGGATAGTCATTTGCTTTCTTATCCTATTCCTGTGGTTAGTCTGCTCAGGTTTTGTGAGCAGAGACTACGACTAACTCTTCTTGGATCTCCTGAAGTTACCCAGGGCCTCAAATGGACCATTTGCTCTAAAATAGCTGTTGGGTTCTATGAAGATAAGAAATGCCAGTGGATAATTTAGTGGGCTGGTACATATTAAGACATGCTTTGATATTACGAGAAGAGGTCGAAATGATGTTCCTTCACAGTGTGTGAAACTAAAGTCACATCAGATACTCCAAGTTACTTGACATATTTTGCCCTTAGATATCTCAGAATCTGTGTTTCCCAAATGGCTCAGTGGTAAAGAATCCTCCTGCCAATGCAGGAGATGTGGGAGACGCTGATTTGCTCCCTGGATCAGGAAGATCCCCTAGAAGAGGAAATGGCAACCCACTCCGGTATTCTTGCCTGGGAAATCCCCTGGACAGTGGAGACTGGTGGGCTACAGTCCATGGGGTTGCAAAGAGTTGGACACAACTGAGCGATTGAATATACACACACACATTTCATAATCTAGGAAGTGATCATGGATTTCCCATATGATACATTAACTCTGTAATGGAAACTTTTTGTTTGAAGTGACTGTATTTCAAAGGTTAGCATCATGATAAAGCTTTACTCAGTTATCTCTGCCATGATTGACAAAGTTGTTCAAAATTGCCCTCTTCTCCATGTAGCTAGTGTAACTGATCTTACCTGAGATTTGATTTTATTTTCCCAAAAGCAAGAGAAAAAGTAACTTCCTTTTAAGCTTCATTAATTTCTTTTTCGAGGTCTCACTTTTTGGAAGCTTGTAAAACCTTGCCTTCTGTAACAGGCATTCCCCATTTTGGATAGGTCTCAGAGAAAAAGTAACTTCCACTACTAATCATGCTTCTTCCCAAGCTCCCAGCCTGCAAAAGGAAAGGTAAAACTTTATTATTTTTATTTCGTTTTCTTCCATGTTTTCTCCTCAAAATTTAGAGAAACTTAAAAAGTAGTCTTTACTGGTAATTTCAGTCCTTACCCATTGCTGAAGTTGTATTGATCCATTTTTTTAAAAGCAGTGAATTTAATAAGAATGTGCAACCTTGGATTATTTGACTTTGTGACATAATTTTAATACTGATACTAAGGCATGACACTCAGCTGCTCAAAAACCTCCAGTGGTTCCCACTGTCTATAATATATAGCTCTTGCCTGACCTGCTAATCTTTTTAAAGTCAAGCTCCAGTTTATCTTTCCATCCTTGCTTCTATGTAAAAGAATCCAAGTATGCAAAGCCAGGTTAAACATTTTGTTTAATCTAATAAGCAGTGAGAATCATTTCCAACATTTGATAGGAGGAATAATTGAGTCAGAATCATGAATTGAGAAGATTAATTAAGCATAAAGTGGTAAATATAAGCCTTCCATTAGACAGAGATGGACACAGTGACACTTTGTTTTCTTGGATTCCTTTGCTTCACTTTTCTGGAATGCTGAACCCAAAGCTCTAAATCCTCCTCGTCCTTCAAGCTCCATATTAAGTGCATGAAACATTTCCAGGATACCTTATTCCCTTTCCAGACATTCTTCAGCACAGAATATGCCTATCCATGAGGCATTCAATTTGCTATTGCTTTGCTATACATCATTGTCAAGCATTATCATTTAATGGGTTTTTAATGCATGTTATTTGTTTCTTCAATTAGAGTATAAGTTTCTTGAGACCTGAAATTATATTACACACATCACTGGAGTCGACTAACAACTTTATATAGCAATGCATTCACTAGAGATATGTTATCAGTGTTTGGCAAATATTGATCATGCAAGATGAAGTTAAGTTTGGAAAGATGGTTGCTCAGTTACCTCTGGCTCCCTCTAGTGATGTCCAAAAGGTTACTAGGAGTTGCATGTTCTTGTTTCATCCTACCTATTGTAATTTTACTGCATTTAGATGTGACTTAGAGAACAACCACAGCTACCAGGAAGAAATAATAATCATAATTAATATTATAGCCTTGTGTATCAATCTTACTGTACATCAAGAGCTTTTTAAAAAATTAGACAAATTGTCTCATCTAACCTGTACAAAAACTGTGTATGATAGTTAGTGATAGTCTCTAGTTTACAGATGAAGAGACAGAGTCACAGTCATGTCCAGAAACTTACCTAAGGTCACACAGTGGTGTTTTCCTTCATTTTGCTTTTTTCTAGTTCTACTGAGATATACTTGACAAATAACATTGTATGTTTAAGGTATACAGTGCTTTGACTTGATATATGTTTATATTGTGAAATGATTATCACAATAACGTTGGGTAATATCTCAAATTACCACACAATTGCACTCATCTCACATGCTAGTAAAGAAATGCTCAAAATTCTGCAAGCCAGGCTTCAGCAATACGTGAACCGTGAACTCCCTGATGTTCAAGCTGGTTTTAGAAAAGGCAGAGGAACCAGAGATCAAATTGCCAACACCCGCTGGATCATGGAAAAAACAAGNTCAAGCTAGATCCCCTGGAAGCATCTTCCACTCCTTCCTCTCCATCACTGCCACACCTTAATCAATTAAGCAAGTCCTGCCAACTACTGTCCCTTAAAACTTTCAACTCCTGTCTAGTCTCGCAGAAAAATGCCTTCCTTTCCGGCTCCCATGGTCTCTCACTGAGTCTGGTAGTACAGCAAAGTGGGTCAGCGCTGGCTCTGAACCCACCAGACGTCCTGGAGTGGCTGTGACACCTTGAGCAAGGTCCTTAAACTTTGTGGCTCGTAGTACTGTTGAGGAATTAAAAGAGTTAATTGTAGTAACACATTTAAGAGGGTCTCTTATATGTAGGAGGAATTCAATGAATTTAACTGCTGCTGTTGATTATGATGTTTGCAACAAGAACACTATCTCATAAGCCAAAGTTTGTAGACCCAGAGCCTCCTTACTCTAAAGCAATGTACATATGGATGGTTGTTGTTTAGTTGCCAAGTTGGGTTTGCAATGCCATGGACTGTAGCCCACCAGGCTTCTCTCTACATGGGATTTCTCATGCAAGAATACTGGAGTGGGTTGCCATTTTCTCATCCAGGGGATCTTCCAGATTCAGGGATCCACTGAGCCACCAGGGAAGCCGTGTACATATCGATACTTTGGTTGTATTTCTAAGCCACTTGCCTTGTTTTCACCTGCACTCTATCACCTGGATACCATGCCTCCATGACTGCACTGTGGGTCTTGTCTATGCGCCTTACATGATGTTGCTAAGTGTGTACAAAAATGCCCCTCATTATATAGGCCTACATGCCTTCAGGAGCTTCATGGCCTTTAACTGTCCTGTCACTTTATGCTCCATCAAAGATCAAGCACTTATGGTCTCTGGAACACATCACATTTTGTCTGTTCAAATTCATGTCTCATAAGAAATGTCCCATCCTTAGAGACATCATACTAGACCACCTTGATAAGCTCTCCTAACCTGTATCCCCTACAAAAAAGAACATCAGGCGGACTATTAGTCATGCTCATCACTATATTAGCTTCTCACTGGTGCTAGTGTAAACAACCCATCTGCCAACGCAGGAAATGTAGGAGATGCAGTTTCAATCCCTGGGTGGGGAAGATCCCCTGGAGGAGGGCGGGGCAACATACTCCAATACTCTTGCCTGGAGAATCCCATGGACCAGAGGAGCCTGGGGGCCAACAATCTGTGGGGTCACAAAGTATCGAACATGACTGATGTGACTTAGCGCGCATGCACGCATCACTGTATTGCTTGCATCTAGAATGGTGCTGCCTAATAGCATGTGTTAACTATTTGCGGAAGAAAAGAACAAAGAATAAGTGAAGGAACAAATAAAGGGATCTTTCACACCTCTGTGCTTTCAAAGGCTCGTGTCTTTGGTATACAAGCCTTTCCCCACCTGGCTTCCCTGGAAACTCTGATTTATTCATTGAAATCTATCTCTATCACTAATTCCACTGTAAAGCCTCCCTTGATTTTCAAGTTAAGGGGAAACTTTTTTTTTAACCATTTTAACTTTTCATTTTATATTGGGGTATAGATGACTTTATTTTGGGGGGCTCCAAAATCACTGCAGATGGTGATTGCAGCCACGAAATTAAAAGACGCTTACTCCTTGGAAGAAAAGTTATGACCAACCTAGATAGCATATTCAAAAGCAGAGACGTTACTTTGCCGACTAAGGTCCATCTAGTCAAGGCTATGGTTTTTTCCTGTGGTCATGTACAGATGTGAGTTGGACTGTGAAGAAGGCTAAGCGCCAAAGAATTGATGCTTTTGAAGTGTGGTGTTGGAGAAGACTCTTGAGATTCTCTTGGACTGCAAGGAGATCCAACCAGTCCATTCTGAAGGAGATCAGCCCTGGGATTTCTTTGGAAGAAATGATGCTAAAGCTGTAACTCCAGTACTTTGGCCACCTCATGCAAAGAGTTGACTCATTGGAAAAGACTCTGATGCTGGGAGGGATTGGGGGCAGGAGGAGAAGGGGACGACAGAGGATGAGATGGCTGGATGGCATCACAGGCTCGATGGACGTGAGTCTGAGTGAACTCCAGGAGTTGGTGATGGACATGGAGGCCTGGCTTGCTGAGATTTATGGGGTCGCAAAGAGTCGGACACGACTGAGCGACTGAACTGAACTGATAGATGATTGGACTTCCCAGATGCTGCTAGTGGTAATGAACTTACCTGGCAATGCAGGAGACAGGAGATGCAGGCTCGATCCCTGGGTTGGGAAAATCCCCTGAAGGGCATGACAACTCAGTCCACTGTTCTTGCCTGGAAAATCTCGTGGACAGAGGAGCCTGGCGGGCTACAGCCCATGGGGTCACAAAGAGTTGGCCACGACTGAAGTCAAGCACACACATAGCTGATTAACAATGTTGTGAAAGTTTTAGGTGGACAGCAAAGGGACTCGGCCATACATATATGAATCCACTCTCCCCCAAACTCCCTTCCCATAAGGCAAGACTCTTTGCTTCTCCTGTCTTTGTAACTTGGGCTTATAATTATCATAATGTGTAAATATTTAAAAACTTGTCCCAGTGTAGACTTTAAGACCCCAGGGAAAGAGGTGGGACTCTGACNTACTTTGCCGACTAAGGTCCATCTAGTCAAGGCTATGGTTTTTTCCTGTGGTCATGTACAGATGTGAGTTGGACTGTGAAGAAGGCTAAGCGCCAAAGAATTGATGCTTTTGAAGTGTGGTGTTGGAGAAGACTCTTGAGATTCTCTTGGACTGCAAGGAGATCCAACCAGTCCATTCTGAAGGAGATCAGCCCTGGGATTTCTTTGGAAGAAATGATGCTAAAGCTGTAACTCCAGTACTTTGGCCACCTCATGCAAAGAGTTGACTCATTGGAAAAGACTCTGATGCTGGGAGGGATTGGGGGCAGGAGGAGAAGGGGACGACAGAGGATGAGATGGCTGGATGGCATCACAGGCTCGATGGACGTGAGTCTGAGTGAACTCCAGGAGTTGGTGATGGACATGGAGGCCTGGCTTGCTGAGATTTATGGGGTCGCAAAGAGTCGGACACGACTGAGCGACTGAACTGAACTGATAGATGATTGGACTTCCCAGATGCTGCTAGTGGTAATGAACTTACCTGGCAATGCAGGAGACAGGAGATGCAGGCTCGATCCCTGGGTTGGGAAAATCCCCTGAAGGGCATGACAACTCAGTCCACTGTTCTTGCCTGGAAAATCTCGTGGACAGAGGAGCCTGGCGGGCTACAGCCCATGGGGTCACAAAGAGTTGGCCACGACTGAAGTCAAGCACACACATAGCTGATTAACAATGTTGTGAAAGTTTTAGGTGGACAGCAAAGGGACTCGGCCATACATATATGAATCCACTCTCCCCCAAACTCCCTTCCCATAAGGCAAGACTCTTTGCTTCTCCTGTCTTTGTAACTTGGGCTTATAATTATCATAATGTGTAAATATTTAAAAACTTGTCCCAGTGTAGACTTTAAGACCCCAGGGAAAGAGGTGGGACTCTGACAAGGTCAGTGTTAGATTTTCATAGGTATTTGCAAGACTCTTGGTAGACAGTTTTTGGATTGAACTGTGCACCCCCAAGGGTCTTTTAATGGCTTGCTGATTAATGTGGTCGGGGACTTGCCAGTCTAGAACCTTCTCAGTTAGAAACTGAGTGCCCCAGGGCACAAGGCAAACCCAGTTGCCCACATTGCTAACGGACCTTGGCCTCCTGGAATCCACAGCTCTGTTGCGAAAGGATCATAAAATTCAGATGTAAATGAGGACCTGCGTCTGGGTCTACTGAAGAAAGTTCTAGGAACTTGAATGAGAAATCAGGCCACTTGGCCAGCTCATGACAAACCTACCAGTTTCGTCTACTAGCCTCCCATACTCACCCCTTATAGGTGCTGAAAAATTCAGAGGGAGTTTCGAGGTTCATTTCCAATGAAAAGAAGTTTGTGTGCCAAAAATAACTTGTCTTTTCGCGTTAAACCATTCTTTTTATTTCCATTTTATTTTTTATAATTGTTATATGTTTGCTTATTTATTTGGTCCTACTGGGTCTTTGCTGTGGCAAGCAGGATTTTTAGCTATGTTGTGTGAACTCATAGTTGCAGCGTGTGGGATCTAATTCCCCAACATGGGGTCAAACCCGGGCCCCTTGCATTGAGAGTGTGGTATCTTAGCCACCGGACCACTAGGCATTTATTTTATTTTTTAATGTCATATGTAGAAAGTGAAATGAATGACTGGAAAAAGGGGTGTACAAAGTCCCAGTGACCTGGTGGACAAAAGTCAGCTGTGAGGGGAATGACAGCTCTAGGGAAAAGAAATTGATTAAAGTTGAACCTGTCACATTCAAGGCTGCATCTGGCTAGAGATACAAAACCCAGGTATTTTTCCACATCTCAATTCTTCGGACACAATATGGATGATTGCTTTTAGACTGTTGTGACACTTCTGTGCGGCTTCTAAAGGAATGCCTGATCACACACACACACACACACACACACACCCTCCCACCCTCTATTCTTGCCTTCAGTTAATTTCTTAGATCTTGCTTTCACTGAAACTGGGGTCTGTAATTTTATTTATTTTCAGCTGCGCTGAGTCTTCGTTGCTCTGTGGGCTTCACTCTAGTTGCGGTGCTCGGGCTCCTCATTGCACCGGCTTCTTTTGTCACAGGCGCACGGGCTCTAGGGCACGTGGGCTTCAGTAGCTGCGGCCCGTGGGCTCCAGTAGCTGTGGCCCGTGGGCTCCAGTAGCTGCGGCCCGTGGGCTCAGGAATCACGGCTCTCGGGCTTTAGAGCGCAGTCTCGCTGGTTACGGCGCATGGGCTGAGTTGCTTCTCGGCACGTGGGATCTTCCTGGCTTAGGGATCGGACTTGTGCCTCTTCACTGGCAGGTGGACTCTTTACCACTGAGCCACCAGGGAAACCCTTGAAGTCCATATTCTTATAGCAGACTAAAGACTTGCTATACTGGTCATTTTCTTGCAAAAAACAAATCACTAGGAAATAATTTTTAATAATGCCACCTTTCAGCCTGCAATCACTAACAGCAAAATGCCACCATCCAATATCTGGATCGGAAAGGGAAATCTGACAGGAAGTGTTTGAGGATTGTATGCCAAAAGCAGGGAATATTGAGCACTTAGAGGTCTCCTATAAAAGCCAACTTCTCACTCCAATACAGAGAGTGAATGAAAAGCAATTCATGCAGACAGAATGGTGGGGGGGAAAATCCCATTTTTCTCTCACTTTCTGTTCCCTGTGAGAATCAGAGAGTGCACAAAACCATGAAAACAATAGGCCCAGCTGTGGGGGCATTAAGGCAATTTATTAGGGATATGACATTTTTAATGAAAAACACTTGCAGGAAGAGAACAAATGGGCTTGTTTGGTCAGAAAGATGCTCTTGACTCTTTTCTAAAGTGCATGAAAAAGTAATTTCATTTACGCGTCATACCCTGAGCAGTGGAATTTCCTCAGGTTCCAGATGTCCGGCACAGATGCTGACCAAATGGGACCATGTTCTGTAAGGTTTGTTTTTTTTTTAAGTAACTCAAGGGAATTTTCTGAGTTTCATGGCCAAGAAAATCATTAGCAAATAATGAGCTGAAGCAAGAAAGGCTGAGGTTGGCAGTATGTTCCTGGACATACAAAATTATTCATAATTATCTGAAATTGAAGA
>SJYW01026569.1:268192-296895 GCA_006410735.1 Raphicerus campestris
AGTCCAAGGGACTCTCAAGAGTCTTCTCCAACACCACAGTTCAAAAGCATCAGTTCTTTGGCGCTCAGCCTTCTTCACAGTCCAACTCTCACATCCATAGATGACCACAGGAAAAACCATAGCCTTGACTAGACGGACCTTAGTTGGCAAAGTAATGTCTCTGTTTCTGAATATGCTATCTAGGTTGGTCATAACTTTTCTTCCAAGGAGTAAGCATCTTCTAATTTCATGGCTGCAGTCACCATCTGCAGTGATTTTGGAACCCCCCCAAAAATAAAGTCTGACACTGTTTCCACTGTTTCCGCATCTATTTCCCATGAAGTGATGGGACTGGATGCTATGATCTTCGTTTTCTGAATGTTGAGCTTTAAGCCAACTTTTTTGAGGTCTCCCCTAAATCAGTTCTGAGGGCTATCTGCTTACAGCACTGGATTTGACATTTAAATACTGGTTCATGTGCAACTCTTTATTTTCAGTAAAGACAGTATGAATTATTTGAAAGAGCACTGATTTGGAATCAGAAAATATAGTTGAAACGAAGATATGTCTTTGCTGAGACTGAATGAGCTCAGGATTTGAAACTGTTTTCTGAAGTTCCTTAGAGGCCCCTAGAAAATAGTTGAGAGNTGAATTATTTGAAAGAGCACTGATTTGGAATCAGAAAATATAGTTGAAACGAAGATATGTCTTTGCTGAGACTGAATGAGCTCAGGATTTGAAACTGTTTTCTGAAGTTCCTTAGAGGCTCCTAGAAAATAGTTGAGAGGGAGAGAGGGACCATAATGCAGGAAACCCTGGTCTCCATCTCTGCCTTTATTGTCTTTATTTTGCTTCTCAGGAATATAACCATTAAGGGAAGTGTATTTTGCCCTAATATTTTATGATTTAATTATTTTGTCCCAACCTGTGGGAAGCTTTTATTTTACCTCAAGTCAATATCTCTTTCTACCCCTTCTTTGGGAGCCACCAGAAACATGAGTCTTTGGAATCAGAATTGTTGCATCTGAATCCCAATTCTCCTTTGGTTAAATTACTTAATGTTTCTCAGTCTATGAAATGAAGAAAATAATATTTTCTTTGTGCATTTTTGTAGATTCAAATGTATGTAATCTGTGAAGCACTTAGCTGAAGTCTGGTGCTCAGTAGATATTATTTCACCTTTGCATCTTTCCTCTTAACTTCCTCTTTTTCCAGTATGAGTGGGTTCAGAGGGTCTTAGACTGGCTTTCCCCTCTGCCAGATAAGCACAACCTAAATGACTACTTTTTCATAACTGAGATAATTAAAAATGTTTATTTTTAACAGAATGATCTTGCATTACTTAGGAACTTTCTACTATTCTGCATAGGAATTAATATGTGTGTATATACTCTTGAAATCTCACATACCAGCAAATTTCATCACTCCATAACTGAAATTCTGCCATAATAGGTACTGCTTTTTATGAAAGAGTGGTTGCTCAGTGGTTAGAATCTGTCTGCCAATACAGGAGATGTGGGTTCGATCCCTGGGTCAAGAAGATCCCCTGGATAAGGAAATGGCACTCCTCTCCAGTATTCTTGCCTGGGAAATCCCATGGACAGTGGAGCCTGGTGGACTACAGTCCACGGGGTCACAAAAGAGTCAGACACAACTTGGCAACTGAACAACAACAAGTTGTAGAAAGCCTTTCAGAACGAATTTCCATAGGAATCTTACATATAAATATATAAATATCTCTGTATGTACATATATATGCATATATTTTTTCTAATAAATTAAGGTTGGTTAGTAAGGAAAAAATTGCAAAACTTCGAAATGAGTCAAAACAAACAAAAAAGAGTTCTGTCATGCTCACCCATCTCAGCTTTTCATTGTCTTTGAACTATTTTACAATCCTCTTAAGTTGTAGAAAACTGATGATATTGCAAAATAATGCTTGAAAACCAATCATGTCTAATGGAATGCAACTTACTACTGTTCTACTGGTAGACCAATTTAGCATTAATTTGTACATTTATTTCATGATTCTCAGTTCCCTATATGTGTCTCTGCTGTTTGAGATTTTGTTTCAGCCAGAGAAAAGACCCTGATACTGGGAAAGACTGAAGGCAAAAGGAGAAGAGGATGGCAGTGGATGAGTGGAGTAAGATAGTATCACCAACTCAATGGACATGAATTTGAGCAAACTTGGGAGCAAAGGTCCAAACTAGTCCAAACTAGGGGAGAGGACAAAGGACAGGGGGACCTGACGGGCAAAGGACAGGGGGACCTGACGGGCTGCAGTCCATGCGGTCACAAAGAATTGAGCATAACAGTGGCTGAACAACAACAACAAAACATTTTACCTGTCTTTGTCATGCATTTGTTTTTACAAGAGACACATTTATATCATCTCTTAAAAATAACCCTTTAATAGTTTTAAAAACAGTTTGCTCTTCTTGCTTTGACTGGGAAAAGGGGAGGAAGGAAGACAAACCACATTATTATTATTATTTTAAGCTCTTGCATCTAAAGAGCCTCCACAGATTGCCATTTTCATTCATCCACCTCTAACTTGCATAGAAAATCCCACGGATAGAACCTTGTGGGCTAACAGTCCACGAGGCCTCCAAAGGGTCGGTCATATTTCGTGAGTAAAAAGCAACACACATAGAAAATATAAACCTTAGGGAAAACCTTAAATTGGATCTTTTGGTTTACAATAAGTATGCCTGAGATCAAGAGAAGAAAGCAATTACCCAATTAAAATATCTGGGAAAATCATGATTTTAAAAATGTTTTAGTTGTGTGGATCTTAAAAATCCAAGTGCAGAGGGTTTACTTTGTGAGTCAAGTATTTGTTCCTTATCTGGGGCCAGGCACTAGATCATTTTCTTATAGGAGCTCTCTGGACCATAGTCGTCTAAGTGGATTAGTGGAGGACATCTGTTTTAGCAGAGCAGGATGGTTCAATGTGATTTCCTCAAAGGAGGCAGGCAGCCAGCCTCTTTGTGAATCTTCTCATCATCAAAGAGTGTCTCTCTTGCTCAATGGTGTGCAGCTGAAGGGATTGTTTGGGAAAAATGAGACCCCAGGGAAAGCAAAAGGAAATTCAGCATCATAAATTAAGAGACATTCATGGCCTTTTAGACCAATGAAAATAAGATAAACTGGGTCATGATAAGAATACAAAAATCTGTTTGGAAAATCCAATATATTCCCAGAAACGCATTTTCTTCCTTTTATATAGATGATCTAATAGAAGATTGATAGATGAACTAATTCTCCAGTATATGAACAGACATACTAATATAAAACTTCATATAATTAAATTTATTTCTTAAAGGAGATAGAAATTTTAAAACAATCACATGTTTATAAGTGGAAAATTACAAGGGTATATGGAAAGAGAACTAGGAAATGGGTAAAACTCTTTTAGAGGAGGAAATTGTTAGCAAGGAAAAAAATTTCATTACGTATTAATTTTTTATGTTAGACCAGAGAAATAACAGCTGTATTCTTAGATGTGATATTTGCATCAGGAGCCCTATTTTTCATTATTCTTTTACTTTGTATTTCCTCTGTTAAATCCAGGATGTTAAACTATCTTTAAAATAATTGATCGCTAATGGCAACTGAAAACACGTGTAGTATTCTTAGGGATGTATTTAATATAAACAACTTGTTGAGTTTGGAGGTAAATGTGTACCTGTGAAACCATCAGTAAACTCTATGTCATAAACACATCCATTCCTTCCAAAAGCTTTTCCTAACCTCTTTATTATTTTTATTATTAATTTAATGTGTGATAAGAACACGACACAAAATCTATCATTTTAGCAAAATTTTAAGTATATAGCACAGTGTTGTTTACCATAGACTTTATTCTGTACAGTAGATCTCCAGGACATACTAGTTTTGTTAAACTGAAACTTTATACGTTTGGGTCAGACTACTTCCAATTTCCTTTTCCCATCAACTGCTGACACACACCATTCTATTCTCTGCTTTCTGTGAGTTTCTCTATTTCAGGTAATTCATACAAGTGGTATCATATAGTATATATTTGTCCTTTGGTGTTGATTTATTCCAGTTACTGAAATGTCCCCCAGGTTCACTTATGTTGTTGAAAACTGTAGGATTTCCTTTCCTTCTTTTTCAGGGCAGAATATTCCATTGTCTGTGTATGCCATATTTATTTGTAACTTTAAAATTTTCTTTTATCAGTGTTTTATAGTTTTTACAAGTCTTTCACCTCCTCTGTTAAATATATTCCTAAGTACTTTATTCTCTTTACATTAATGTGACCAGAGTTATTTTCATGATTTCCTTTAGGGATACTTTATTGTTAGTGTATAGCAATACCACTAATTCTTGAGGGTTGATTTTGTATTATGTAATATTACTGAGTTTTTTAGTTCTAATTGTGTGTGTATGTGTGTGCATTTGTATGTGTGGTGTTTTTAGAGTTTTTTTTTTTAACATTTAAAAACATGTCATCTACAAACATTTTTACTTCTTCCTTTCCAATTTGGATTCCTTTTATTTTTATATGTCTAATTGCTCTGGCTAAGACTTCTAGAACAATGTTGAATAGACGTGGCAAAAGTGAGCATCTTTGCTTTGTTCCAGATCTTAGAGGAAAAGCTGAAAGTTTTTCTCCACTCAGCATGAAATTAGCTGTGGATGTTTCATATATTGCCTTTATTGTTTCGAGATAAGTTCCTTCTATACCTAGTTTGTTGAGAGTTTTTATCATGAAAAGGTATTGAAGTTTTTACAATGATTTATTTGTATCTATTGAAATAATCATATTATTTTTATTCTTCATTCTGGTAATGTGGTATACCACATTGATTGACTTGTGTTATGCTCCAACTAGTGAAGGACCGGGAAGCCTGGTGTGCTGCAGTCCTTGGGATCACAAAGAATTGTACATGACTTAGCAACTGAGTAACAACAATGCTCAAATACCCTTCCATCCCAGGGATAAATCCTAGTTGATCACGATGTATGATCCTTCAATGTGCTGTTGAATTTGGTTTGCTAATATTTTCTTCAGGATTGTGTTTGTGTTCACCAGGGATATTGGTCCAAAATTTTCTTTTCTTGTAGTGTCTTTGTCTGACTTTGATATTAGGGTGATGTTGCACTCATAAAATGAGCTCAGAAGTATTCTCCCTCCTTCTAATTTTGAAGAGTTTAAGAAGCATTTGAATTAATTCTTCTTTAAAGGTTTGGTAGAGTTCAACTGTGAAGGCATCTGGTTAGGTTGTGCTGTGTTGGGAGGTTTCTGACTCCAGATTCAATCTCGTTATTGGTATGTTCAGGATTTCCATTTCTTCTTCAGTCTTCGTAGACTGCTTGCTTCTAGCAATTTATCTATTTCTTATAGATTGACCAATTTATTGGAGTGTAATTGTTTACAATAGAACTGTATGGTCTTTTGTATTTCTCTGGCAAAAGTTTTAATTATTCCTNTTTTTTTTTTAACATTTAAAAACATGTCATCTACAAACATTTTTACTTCTTCCTTTCCAATTTGGATTCCTTTTATTTTTATATGTCTAATTGCTCTGGCTAAGACTTCTAGAACAATGTTGAATAGACGTGGCAAAAGTGAGCATCTTTGCTTTGTTCCAGATCTTAGAGGAAAAGCTGAAAGTTTTTCTCCACTCAGCATGAAATTAGCTGTGGATGTTTCATATATTGCCTTTATTGTTTCGAGATAAGTTCCTTCTATACCTAGTTTGTTGAGAGTTTTTATCATGAAAAGGTATTGAAGTTTTTACAATGATTTATTTGTATCTATTGAAATAATCATATTATTTTTATTCTTCATTCTGGTAATGTGGTATACCACATTGATTGACTTGTGTTATGCTCCAACTAGTGAAGGACCGGGAAGCCTGGTGTGCTGCAGTCCTTGGGATCACAAAGAATTGTACATGACTTAGCAACTGAGTAACAACAATGCTCAAATACCCTTCCATCCCAGGGATAAATCCTAGTTGATCACGATGTATGATCCTTCAATGTGCTGTTGAATTTGGTTTGCTAATATTTTCTTCAGGATTGTGTTTGTGTTCACCAGGGATATTGGTCCAAAATTTTCTTTTCTTGTAGTGTCTTTGTCTGACTTTGATATTAGGGTGATGTTGCACTCATAAAATGAGCTCAGAAGTATTCTCCCTCCTTCTAATTTTGAAGAGTTTAAGAAGCATTTGAATTAATTCTTCTTTAAAGGTTTGGTAGAGTTCAACTGTGAAGGCATCTGGTTAGGTTGTGCTGTGTTGGGAGGTTTCTGACTCCAGATTCAATCTCGTTATTGGTATGTTCAGGATTTCCATTTCTTCTTCAGTCTTCGTAGACTGCTTGCTTCTAGCAATTTATCTATTTCTTATAGATTGACCAGTTTATTGGAGTGTAATTGTTTACAATAGAACTGTATGGTCTTTTGTATTTCTCTGGCAAAAGTTTTAATTATTCCTCTTCAATTTCTGGTTTTATTTGAGTTTTTTCTTTTTTCATAGTAAGTCCTGGCAAGGTTTTGCCAATTTTGTCTATCTTTTCAAATAACCAACTCTTAGTTTTGAAAATTTTTTCTATTTTCTATAGAACCGTTTATTTTGTTCTTATTTTCATTATTCTCTTCCTTATGCTACTTTTATACTTATTTTATTCTAATTTTTCTTGTTCCCTGAGGTATAAAGTTATATTATTTATTTGAGGTCTTTCTTCTTTTTCTTAATATAGACATTTATCACCCTAAGGTTCCCTACTAGTACTATTTTTGCTGCATTACATAATTTTTTTGTGACATGTTGGTTTTATTTTCATTTGTTTCAAGATATTTCCTAATTTCCCTTTTGATTTCTTCATTGATTCAATGATTGTTCAAGAGTGTGTTTTTAAATTTCCATATATTTTTGAATTTTCTCATTTTTCTTTTGTAATAGATTTCTAGTTTCACTCTCTTAGGTTGGAGAAGATACTTGGGATGATTTCAATCTTCTTAAATTTTTTGAGACCTCTCTTGTGACCTAGCTTGTGATCTATCCTGGACAATGTTCTATGTGCTTGAGAAGAATGTGTGTCCTGTGATTTTGAATAAAATGTTCTACATATGTCTATTAGGTTTATTTGGTCAATGCTGCTGCTGCTGCTAAGTCGCTTCAGTCGTGTCCAACTCTGTGCGACCCCATAGACGGCAGCCCCCCAGGCTCCCCCATCCCTGGGATTCTCCAGGCAAGAACACTGGAGTGGGTTGCCATTTCCTTCTGCAATGCGTGAGAGTGAAAGTGAAGTCGCTTAGTCATGTCCAACTCTTCGCGACCCCATGTTCTGCAGCCTACCAGGCTCCTCCGTCTATGGGATTTTCCAGGCAAGAGTACTGGAGTGGGCTGCCATTGCCTTCTCCATTTGGTCAATAGTGTTGTTCAAATCTGCTGGTTCTCTATTTGTTTTAGAATTATAAGCATGTGTGATTGTGTCATATGGATATTGTAAAATAACATTATAAATGTTTAAAGAATTTGATAAAATGAAATGTCTAGAAATTCAATGCTTTACTTGAACCCCAATGTAGTCTTGCAAATTCCTAGAGTGAGTGTCCACTCCCATATGGTGACAACTGTGTTGCACCGTCTTATCAAGAATGTTATTATACTCTCTTGTACATGGTATTTTGTAAAATTGTTTAACTGTTGAGTCATCTTATATTGCTATCATCCTACAGGCAAAACTAAGTAAGCACCAGTAAAGGACTGGTGACACCAAATTCCTGACCAACATCATCAAGCAGATTAGTTAATAGTGCTGAAAACCATCCATTCCCCTGTGCACATGTGCATACGCCAGACCTTATCTTCTCTCCTCAAACCACAACACCTCTGCCCACTCTTTACTCTCCCGTATTGACCTTGACTCCTATTTCTCTGAGGAAAAAAAATAATAAAAAGGTAACCTCTCTGCACCTGTCTGCACCAAACACACACACCTGTGCCCTCAGCCCTCAGACTCTGCTTGTCTTCCAAGTACCCTGGGTTCTGTGCTCTCAGCAAAGGCCAACTTATCATAGAAATAAGGATATTTCTTTCACATTTCTTTCTCTACCACTAACAAAGAAATATACTTTCCCTATTTAAAAAAAAGTCAAAGCAAAAACTCTTGACCCCATTTCCCCCTTCAGTGACTGTGCTGTTCTTTCTTCCCCTGTGTAATAATGCCTAACATTTATTTTTACTTGCTATTTATACTCTCATGCTCCCACTATCTCTTAAACCCTCTCCAATCAGCTCCTTGTCTTGGAACCTCCCTTGAAAATGCTCTTGTCAGTTGCACAAGCTGGCAAATGCCTAACCCTTACCCCACCTGGCGCATCAGCACGTTTGACAGAGTCCCCCATTCTCAGTTTCTTGCAGCTCTTTCTTCAGTCCACCTGTCTCTGCTGCTGATCCTTCCACCTCACTGTCTGCTCCTCCTCATTCATTTTTTCCTTCCTCAGCTTGGGTTACTTGTCTTGGATCTGTAAAATATCCAGGGTTGCAATCTTTGGGCTTTATTTCTTCTCTATCTGCAGTTCCCCGTGTGGACGTCTTCATTTCGTGATTTCACATTTTATCAAGTTGCCAGTGTGCTTTGTTCTGGTGAGGTCCCTGATCTGGCTTGTACACAGTTACATGTCTTCTTACATGGCCTTTTCTTGGTTTGTGCACACTCAGAGATCTCTCTGTTCTCTTTCTCTCTCTTTTTTTTTTAATAAAACCAAAAAATATAACCATATTAGAACCTCATCTTCATGACCTCGTTTAACTTTCATGACCTTCTGAAAGCCCTGCCTCCACAACTGTCTGTCACACTGAGTGTGAAGGATTCGGTGTATGAATTTTGGGAGGACACAATTTAGTTCATAGCAGGAACATCTAATCCCAGACTTTCCCTGCTACCTGAAATCCAGCCAAGGATTGGCTTTCACACCCTCCATTCCTTTCCCAGAGGCTGGAAGAACAAAAGTCCAGATTGTGGTACTTATCAATGAAAACAGTTAACCTTTCAGAGCTGTAGGACAGAGAGGGGACTGATTGGGGCTGCCAAGGTCAGGGCCTATAGGTATATGTGTCGCCATGCCATCAGAGCCCTGACCTCTTGCTTCCCTTCCCAGCTTGAACTCTGAAGGTCAAATGCTACATCTATGACAACCAAAAAACTGTGAGAGGTTAAAGAGCCGCTTGGAGCTGTTCTATAGTCTTCTAGTCCACAGCCAGGACCCTCGTCCTTTGAGCCGACACACACACAATTCCAACGATAACAAATACCCTTTCAGTGAAAAGTAATAAATCTCCTTTTGTTTAAGAAATAGTCCTTTGGGATCTCTGCTTTTGCTCTCAGCAAACTCATATGAGGAAAATTGAATCCACATGGCCTGGAGAGAAGAAGATAAGCTAAGTAATTAGATGGGACCCAACTGCTTAGCAGCCAGGCTAAAGATAGGAAAGGAGGCTTGTGCTTTATACTAGAAACTTCATTTTCTCAAAACTACTGAGGACCCAGAGATTGTCCTTGCTTTCTTATTTGTGTTTATCTCATGGGCCTTGCCATACCTATTTCCCAGAGCCCCTAGCCCTATGTTTAATTATGCCAGGGTCTCATTCTCAATTGGCAAACGTCTTATTCCAAGTTTTAATCACTGAAAGTTTAATGTAAATGTATTTCCAATAAAAAAGAGGACAAAACTCATAGAAATAAATTGCTAATAGCAGTTCAATATGAAAAAAGTGTTTTAATGACAGTATACACACACATACACACATGCGTTTTTTGAGACCACTTTTTGTGTTCTATAAGTCACACACTATATACAGGTTATTTTTGTCACCTTTAAGTTTGACCTACATTTGAATTCTCTTAAGTCTCTTTCTCTTTCAACAGTATAGAAAAATGATAAAGTGTAAGACATCTAGTGTTATAAGAGCTACTGCTTGCTGACCATTGGACAATTTACTTAAAATCACTGAGTCTAGATTTTCTGATTGATAAAATAAGTAGGCATAGTACCTACCTAATAAATATTCCTGAGACCTAGAGTTAATTCATATGTAGCAATTATTATGGTGCCTGCTAGTTACTAAATGCTCAATAAGTGTTGTTTTCAAGATTAATTTCATATTTTTATAAATATATCCCAGACCTGTAAAATGGGAATAATATTTCTACTTACATCACAGCTTACTATATGATTACATGAGTATATGTACATATACAAGCATCTAAAATATTTTCCAACTTGTTGTATATATTCCATAAGAATTAGATATTAATTTTTCCTATCTCACCTGTTTTTGGCCAACCAATTTATTAGGCTTTAAGAACATTTTGAAATTAAAAAACACTTGATCCTTGGAAGAAAAGTTATGACAAACCTAGACAGCATATTAAAAAGCAGAGACCTTTGCCAACAAAGGTCCGTCTAGTCAAGGCTATGGTTTTTCCAGTGGTCATGTATGGATGTGAGTTGGACTGTGAAGAAAGGTGAGCACTGAAGAACTGATGCTTTTGAACTGTGGTGTTGGAGAAGGCTCTTGAGAGTCTCTTGGACTGCAAGAAGATCCAACTAATCCATCCTACAGGAAATCAGTCCTGAATATTCATTGGAAGGACCGTTGCTGAAGCTGAAACTCCAATACTTTGTCCACCTGATGTGAATAACTGACTCATTGGAAAAGACTGTGATGCTGGGAAAGATTAAGGGCGGGAGGAAAAGGGGACAACAGTGGATGAAATGGTTGGATGGCATCACTGACTCAATGGATGTGAGTTTGACTAAACGCCGGGAGTTGGTGATAGACAGGGAAGCCTGGCATGCTGCAGTCCATGGGGTCGCAAAGACTTGGACACGACTGAGCGACTGAACTGAAGTACCCTTTTTCTCTTAGACAATCATAAAAGGAAAATGTTTTCCATAATTAAAGAGCCACTTAAGTTTGTTTTCTCAGATCTCTCCAAGGCACTCAATATCAAACCAATAACTAACACTTCTTGCTTTGGCCCTAATTTGGGAGAATGAGCTCCATGTCTAGCCCTCATTCCTACCCCCATATACTTACACTGGGCACTGTCTCTCTCACACAGACTATACTAAAATTAAAATGAATTTTTGTGCCTTGAGGGTACAATTCACCAAGTGTAATGGGAAAGACAATTTGGAATATTAAGAACAGATCATCTACTTCTCTATTAAAATGTCTATGCTTCAAGGGAAAAAAAAGGGTATTCATGAAAGAGTTTTAGAGTGCCTCATAAATAAGAATCAACTTTATTTTTTTTAATATAAATTTATTTATTTTAATTGGAAGTTAATTACTTTACAATATTTTATTGGTTTTGCCACACATCAACATGAATCTGCCACAGGTATACACATGTTCCCCATCCTGAACCCCTCTCCTTCTTCCCTCCCCATACCATCCCTCTGGGTCGTTCCAGTGCACTAGCCCCAAGCATCCAACTTTATTTAATCTTTCCAGTTTAACTGACTTTATAGTACTTACTAACTTTTGGGTACTGTGACAAATTGGCTTTAAATTCTTGCAGCTAAAGCAGGCAAATTGGTTATTATTTCTTCTGGAAGACACATATGGCAGGATTGACTAGATGTGGCAGATGGATAATATTAAATTTACAGGTCTAAGTGAAACTGGCTAGTTACAATGGAAAACCTTAATAACTTGAATTATAAATGATGCTTGATGGTTGTTTCATCAACCATGGATGAAAAGGAATCCCTTTTCATGAGTAGAACATAAATAGTCTTATAGGATCATTATATAAGGAGCCACGTACTGGTGCATTAGTGCATTTAAATATTGATTCTACATGTTTGCCACAAACTACAATATTTCCATAAGCTTGAGTCTCTACCATTTTCTGAATGTCCATGCCTTGACTGGCAGAGTCAGTGAAGGGTGATGATCAGTCAGTGCGTCAGATGTTCCACAGAGTCAGGACCAAGGTCAAGTTTTACCTAAAACCCATGGGTAATTCTTCAAGGGTCTTTATAAGGTAGAGCATCAGGTAGAAAGCTAAGGTCAGTAATTCGGAAGAGGATTCACTATCATATGTAAAATAAATGGTTAATGAGAAGTTGCTACATAACACACTGGGATGGCACTGTGTGATGATCTAGAGTGCTGGGGTAGGGATGGGGGGACTCAGGAGGGAAGGGGTGTGTATATATTCATAATTATATACATCACATTATATATTATCATATATATTATATGATTATATATGATAATCATATATATTATAATCATATATAGTATGATATATAATTATGAATATACATAATTATGACTGATTCATGTTGTTATACAACAGAAACCAACACAATATTTTAAAGCAACTTTCCACCAGTTAAAAAAAGAAAAAGAAGGGAATGCTGAACGGATCACTTAGTCAAAGAGAGGAACAAGACAGGGTGTCAGTATCTAACCTAACATGCAGAGGTAGGGTTCATATGGGGATTCCCAGGTGGCTTAATGGTAAAGATTCTGCCTACCAATGTAGGAGATGCAGGAGACATGGGTTTAATCCCTGGGTCCGAAATATTCCCTGGTAGAGGAAAGGGCAACCCACTCCAGTCTTCTTGCCTGGAAAATCCCTTGAACAGAGAAGCCTAGTGGACTACAATCCATGGGTTTCCAAAGAGTCAAACCTGCCTGAGCGACTGAGCGGACACAGAGCTCATGTGCTTCAGGATCTGAAGAAGCAGAAAGCAACATGTCAGGCAGGAGGACTAGGTTGTATGAAATATGAGATGTGCTATTGCCTGTAGCTGGCCTCTTGTGTTTTACATGACTCTCACATGTTTAATAAACCAGAAATAGAATGGAAACCAGCTTGTAATATAATCCCCTGAAAAGTGGATGTACTGTGTCCATGTTCTAACCAGGAACAGTTATGACCACATCACTGAATTATTTTCAGTTCTATTATATATATAAATGCATGAAAGTGAAAAGTGAAGTCACTCAGTCGTGTCCGACTCTTTGTGACCCCATGGACTGCACCCTACCAGGCTCCTCAGTCCATGGGATTTTCCAGGCAAGAGTACTGGAGTGGGGTGCCATTGCCTTCTTCGAAGAATTAGTTATGGATACACAAAAAAGAAATAAAATTATACATATTGTTAATAATCTCTCCTGTCTTCTTTACTTCAGAAAACATATTTTTCCCAAGCTCCCCAAAGATAAGGACTGTGATATATTCATGTATGTAGACAGCACAGTCCTAAACAGTATCTAAATTTTATTTGTTAAATAAAGAAAAGTTACAGATGGTAGGAATAAGTTAGCAGTGCCAGTTTATTTTATTGTGCAAGTTATTATTTTTGGTTGGACATATACTAGAATCTTTGCATGAAACATAAAGCATATATATAATTCAATATATATAAAATATATTCTAGTCATTTTTTAAAGAACTATTTTGAAAATAATGTTATAGCTATCTAATAGGTTTCTGCTTCCCATTATAGTCAATCCATGAACTTGTGTCTGGGGGACTTAGAGAGAATAACTTCTGGCAGAACACAGATTTTGTGGTGTTCGTTTCCTTGGCCCGGAGAAGGTTTTACTAACTTGTCATGGTTCATGCAAATGACAACAGTAATATGGGTCTGTGATGGAGTGAGATTCTCACATCTAGGAAAGAGGCATAATAAGGACGTGACAAGTCATACAGGAAGCTGAGTTAATTGATTGCATTCATGAGGGACAGAGAGCCCATGGAACTCTCCCAGCAAGAAGACTGGAGTGACTTGCCATTTCCTCCTCCAGGGGATCTTCCTGATGCAGGGATCGAACCTATGTCTCCTGCATCTCCTGCATTGGCAGACAGATTCTTTACCACTGAGCCACCTGGGAAGCTCATGGGATCAGTACTCTTTTGGTAAAATTAAGCAAAAAGAGAAAGAGGAGTATGGACTTTCTCTCCCCATTTCTCAGTCCCTTTTTCAGATGACTGAACTTTATGCTATTTCTCCTATACAGCATTTAAATTTTATCAATACCATCATCTTTAATATACTGATGACCTCATTATCTATCAGCAAGTGTTTCCACAAAATACATTAAAGCAACTGAGTTTTCACGTTACCCCTTCCTTCTCAACTCCCACATTTAAAAGGACATAAATTCTTTGACTTAATTCCTGTTTCTGCCCCATGAATTTTGATTCCCACCCAACTTTTAACATTTATCATATACTCTGAACATAAAAAAATGCAACAAAGCAAAATGGTTGTCTGAGGAGGCCTTACAAATAGCTGAGCCAAGAAAAGAAGTGAAAGGCGAAGGAGGAAAGAAACACCCATCTGAATGTGGAGATCCAAAGAATTACAAGGAGAGACAAAAAAGCTTGCTTAAGTGAACAAAGTAAAGAAATAGAAGAAAGCAATAGAAAGGGAAAAATTAGAGATTTCCAAGAAAATTAGAGACATCGAGGAAACATTTCAAACAAGGATGGGCACAATAAAAGCAAGAAATTAGATAGACCTAACAGAACAGAAGATAATGAAAAGAGGTGGCAAGAACACGCAGAAAAATGTACAAAAAATGTCTTAATGACCTTGGTTACCATGATAGTGTGATCACTCACCTAGAACCAGACATCCTGGAGTGTGAAGTCACATGGACTGTAGGAATCATCACTATGAACAAAGCTAGGGGAGGTGATGGAATTCCAGCTGAGCTATTTCAAATCCTAAATGATGATGCTGTTAAAGTGATGCACTCAATAAGCCAGAAAATTTGGAAAATTCAGCAGTGGTCACAGGACTGGAAAAAGTCAGTTTTCATTCCAATCCTAGAGAAGGGCAATGCCAAAGAATGTTCAAACTATAGTACAATTGTGCTCATTTCACATGCTAGCAAGCTAATGCTCAAAATCCTTCAAACTAGGCTTCAACAGTGTGTGAACTGAGAACTTCAAGATGTACAAACTGTACTTAGAAAAGTCAGAAGAACCAGAGTTCAAATTGCCAACATCTGATGGATCACAGAAAAAGCAAGAGAATTCCATAAAAACATCTACTTCTACTTCATTGACTATGCAGAAGCCTTTGACTGTGTGTATCACAACATATTGTGGAAAATTCTTAAAGAGATGAAAGTACCAGAACAACATACTGTCTCCTGAGAAATCTATATTCAGGTCCAGAAGCAACTGTTAGAACTGGACATGGGACAACAGAGTGGTTCAAACCTGGGAAAGAAATGTGTCAAGTCTGTATATTGCCACCCTGCTTATTTAACTTATATGCAGAGTACATCTTGCAAAATTAGTCCAGATGGTGACTGCAGCCATGAAATTAAAAGATGATTGCTCCTAGGAAGGAAAGCTATGACAAACTTAGACAGCATATTAAAAAGCAGAGACATCATTTTGCCTGGAAATGTCTGTATAGTCAATGCTTGTTTTTCACCAGTAGTCATGTACTGATGAGAGAATTGGACCATAAAGAAGGCTGAGCGCTGAAGAATTGATGCTTCCAATTGTGGTACTGGAGAAGACTCTTGAGAGTTCTTTGGACTACAAGATCAAACCAGACAATCCTAAAGGAAATTAACCCTGATTATTCATTGAAAGGACTGATACTGAAGTTGAAACTCCAATACTTTGGCCACCTGATGCGAAGACCTGACTCATTGGAAAAGACCCTGATGCTGGGAAAGATTGAAAGTGGGAGAAGAAAACAAGAGAGGATGAGATGGCTGGATGGCATCACTGACAATGGACAGTTTTTGAGCAAACTCTGGGAGAAAGTGGAAGACAGATGAGTGTGGTGTGCTAACAGTCCTTGGAGTTGCAAAGAGTTGGACATGACTTACGGAGTGAATATCAACAACATCTATGCAATAGAATACCATTTATAAATAAAAATGAATGAAATATTAGTTTATGCTATAACATGTGTGAAACTGAAAACTATAGTTTACAATTATACAAAGTCTGGCACAAAAAAAATCACATGTAGTATGTTGCATTTTTATAAAATATCCAGAAAATGCAAATTTGTAGAGACAAAAGCAGGTCAGTCTTTGTCTGTGGCTTCAAGTGAGACCATAAATTGACTGCACAGTCTAGGGAGTCTACTGGGGGAGTATAGAAAGCTAGATGTGTATAAGAGACAGAGTGAAGGGTGATGATCAGTCAGTGCGTCAGATGTTCCACAGAGTCAGGACCAAGGTCAAGTTTTACCTAAAACCCATGGGTAATTCTTCAAGGGTCTTTATAAGGTAGAGCATCAGGTAGAAAGCTAAGGTCAGTAATTCGGAAGAGGATTCACTATCATATGTAAAATAAATGGTTAATGAGAAGTTGCTACATAACACACTGGGATGGCACTGTGTGATGATCTAGAGTGCTGGGGTAGGGATGGGGGGACTCAGGAGGGAAGGGGTGTGTATATATTCATAATTATATACATCACATTATATATTATCATATATATTATATGATTATATATGATAATCATATATATTATAATCATATATAGTATGATATATAATTATGAATATACATAATTATGACTGATTCATGTTGTTATACAACAGAAACCAACACAATATTTTAAAGCAACTTTCCACCAGTTAAAAAAAGAAAAAGAAGGGAATGCTGAACGGATCACTTAGTCAAAGAGAGGAACAAGACAGGGTGTCAGTATCTAACCTAACATGCAGAGGTAGGGTTCATATGGGGATTCCCAGGTGGCTTAATGGTAAAGATTCTGCCTACCAATGTAGGAGATGCAGGAGACATGGGTTTAATCCCTGGGTCCGAAATATTCCCTGGTAGAGGAAAGGGCAACCCACTCCAGTCTTCTTGCCTGGAAAATCCCTTGAACAGAGAAGCCTAGTGGACTACAATCCATGGGTTTCCAAAGAGTCAAACCTGCCTGAGCGACTGAGCGGACACAGAGCTCATGTGCTTCAGGATCTGAAGAAGCAGAAAGCAACATGTCAGGCAGGAGGACTAGGTTGTATGAAATATGAGATGTGCTATTGCCTGTAGCTGGCCTCTTGTGTTTTACATGACTCTCACATGTTTAATAAACCAGAAATAGAATGGAAACCAGCTTGTAATATAATCCCCTGAAAAGTGGATGTACTGTGTCCATGTTCTAACCAGGAACAGTTATGACCACATCACTGAATTATTTTCAGTTCTATTATATATATAAATGCATGAAAGTGAAAAGTGAAGTCACTCAGTCGTGTCCGACTCTTTGTGACCCCATGGACTGCACCCTACCAGGCTCCTCAGTCCATGGGATTTTCCAGGCAAGAGTACTGGAGTGGGGTGCCATTGCCTTCTTCGAAGAATTAGTTATGGATACACAAAAAAGAAATAAAATTATACATATTGTTAATAATCTCTCCTGTCTTCTTTACTTCAGAAAACATATTTTTCCCAAGCTCCCCAAAGATAAGGACTGTGATATATTCATGTATGTAGACAGCACAGTCCTAAATAGTATCTAAATTTTATTTGTTAAATAAAGAAAAGTTACAGATGGTAGGAATAAGTTAGCAGTGCCAGTTTATTTTATTGTGCAAGTTATTATTTTTGGTTGGACATATACTAGAATCTTTGCATGAAACATAAAGCATATATATAATTCAATATATATAAAATATATTCTAGTCATTTTTTAAAGAACTATTTTGAAAATAATGTTATAGCTATCTAATAGGTTTCTGCTTCCCATTATAGTCAATCCATGAACTTGTGTCTGGGGGACTTAGAGAGAATAACTTCTGGCAGAACACAGATTTTGTGGTGTTCGTTTCCTTGGCCCGGAGAAGGTTTTACTAACTTGTCATGGTTCATGCAAATGACAACAGTAATATGGGTCTGTGATGGAGTGAGATTCTCACATCTAGGAAAGAGGCATAATAAGGACGTGACAAGTCATACAGGAAGCTGAGTTAATTGATTGCATTCATGAGGGACAGAGAGCCCATGGGACTCTCCCAGCAAGAAGACTGGAGTGACTTGCCATTTCCTCCTCCAGGGGATCTTCCTGATGCAGGGATCGAACCTATGTCTCCTGCATCTCCTGCATTGGCAGACAGATTCTTTACCACTGAGCCACCTGGGAAGCTCATGGGATCAGTACTCTTTTGGTAAAATTAAGCAAAAAGAGAAAGAGGAGTATGGACTTTCTCTCCCCATTTCTCAGTCCCTTTTTCAGATGACTGAACTTTATGCTATTTCTCCTATACAGCATTTAAATTTTATCAATACCATCATCTTTAATATACTGATGACCTCATTATCTATCAGCAAGTGTTTCCACAAAATACATTAAAGCAACTGAGTTTTCACGTTACCCCTTCCTTCTCAACTCCCACATTTAAAAGGACATAAATTCTTTGACTTAATTCCTGTTTCTGCCCCATGAATTTTGATTCCCACCCAACTTTTAACATTTATCATATACTCTGAACATAAAAAAATGCAACAAAGCAAAATGGTTGTCTGAGGAGGCCTTACAAATAGCTGAGCCAAGAAAAGAAGTGAAAGGCGAAGGAGGAAAGAAACACCCATCTGAATGTGGAGATCCAAAGAATTACAAGGAGAGACAAAAAAGCTTGCTTAAGTGAACAAAGTAAAGAAATAGAAGAAAGCAATAGAAAGGGAAAAATTAGAGATTTCCAAGAAAATTAGAGACATCGAGGAAACATTTCAAACAAGGATGGGCACAATAAAAGCAAGAAATTAGATAGACCTAACAGAACAGAAGATAATGAAAAGAGGTGGCAAGAACACGCAGAAAAATGTACAAAAAATGTCTTAATGACCTTGGTTACCATGATAGTGTGATCACTCACCTAGAACCAGACATCCTGGAGTGTGAAGTCACATGGACTGTAGGAATCATCACTATGAACAAAGCTAGGGGAGGTGATGGAATTCCAGCTGAGCTATTTCAAATCCTAAATGATGATGCTGTTAAAGTGATGCACTCAATAAGCCAGAAAATTTGGAAAATTCAGCAGTGGTCACAGGACTGGAAAAAGTCAGTTTTCATTCCAATCCTAGAGAAGGGCAATGCCAAAGAATGTTCAAACTATAGTACAATTGTGCTCATTTCACATGCTAGCAAGCTAATGCTCAAAATCCTTCAAACTAGGCTTCAACAGTGTGTGAACTGAGAACTTCAAGATGTACAAACTATACTTAGAAAAGTCAGAAGAACCAGAGTTCAAATTGCCAACATCTGATGGATCACAGAAAAAGCAAGAGAATTCCATAAAAACATCTACTTCTACTTCATTGACTATGCAGAAGCCTTTGACTGTGTGTATCACAACATATTGTGGAAAATTCTTAAAGAGATGAAAGTACCAGAACAACATACTGTCTCCTGAGAAATCTATATTCAGGTCCAGAAGCAACTGTTAGAACTGGACATGGGACAACAGAGTGGTTCAAACCTGGGAAAGAAATGTGTCAAATCTGTATATTGCCACCCTGCTTATTTAACTTATATGCAGAGTACATCTTGCAAAATTAGTCCAGATGGTGACTGCAGCCATGAAATTAAAAGATGATTGCTCCTAGGAAGGAAAGCTATGACANGAGGCATCACCTCTGTGTGACCCTGGTCACCAGTCACCCTGAGAAGTGGGGCTGCCTAGGTGACTGGTGATGCACGAAGAACTGCAAGAGCCAGGCTATAATGAGCACTCAGGAGGCAGCAATGTGTGTGCTGGAGAAGGTGAGGCTTGGACCTTTATGGGTCGGGTTTTAGCTTTCAACTAGCTGTATAGTTACGAGCATAGATAGAAAATGGAGACTTGGTACTATCTGAGGTTTTGCACATTGTTTACAAAGGTGGTTGCAATGATCCTGCTCTTCTTCATGTGCATACACCCTTGCCATGTGATCTTGCCACTCCTCCAAAAATGAGATGTTTTCTATCTCATGAACTTGGGCTCACCTTGGTATCTTACTTGGAGGACATGTTTCAAGAGATATTAGATAACCTCTGAGCCTTGGGCTTAAGAAGTTGTTGCAGTTTCTTTTCTCACTTGGAATCTGAGACAACAGTCCTGGGAAGGAGTCCATGAGAAAAGTGCACATGGGAAAACACTTAGCTGTCACAGCTAGTCCTACAGACCCCCAGGGTTGAACCCCTTGCTGTATAAATGAGCTTTGGCAAGGCCAGAGAGATATCACCTAGGAAACTCACAGATTCATGAGAAATGAAAACTCTTGATAACAGACTCAAACACCAACAACAAATTGTTGTTGAGGGCTGGAGTTGGGGAAATAGAAAATGGAAACCAAAAGTCTCCAGCAGATATTTATTGAACAATTACTGTGTGCAGGCACTTGTCCAAGCCCTTTCAATGTAATAACATCTAGAATGTTAACAACTATGGGTTAAATACTATTATTCCATTTAACTGATGGAAAAGCTGAGTCAGGCATGGTTTAACAACTTGCCAATAACTTTGCATATGCTAACTAGTGCAGCCAGAATTCAATCCCGTATACTTTTTGCTTCAAAGTCTATGTCTTAATCCTTCCACAATATTGCATGTTGTGGGCATTTTCCCTGTTGCCTGTAGGACATCCCTTTGGTTTCTGAACTATTACAGGAGAAATTAGGCTTGTGCAGCCAAAACCTTTCATACATCAAAGGCTATCCAACAGTCTCATGTCAAAAGAAATCATGAAACCTCTTTTCAGAAGGCTGTTGCACTTTTTGTTGTTTTTGCTTAGTCAGTAAATCGTGTCTGACTCTTTGCAACCCTGTGGAGCAGCCCAAGAGGCTCCTCTGTCCATGGGATTCTCCAAGCAAGAATGCTGGAGTGGGTTGCCATTTCCTTCTCTAGGGGATTTTCTCAAACCTGCATCTCCTGCATTAGCAGGCAGATTCTTTACTGGGGAGCTGTTGGACTATGGGTGTGTTTTTAGATTGTTAAAAGACCATTATCAAGTCTACTTATCTGTTCTTGATACACACTTCAGTTAGGAGAGGTTATGGGGCTATAAGGTCCAGACATACAGTTCTGGGTAAAAATGGGGACAGAATTTGTATCACCAGATGTGTTTGTGGGGTTTTTGAGCAGGCTACCTTAAAGGAGTGAGCTGATAAAGCTGGGAACAGCCACACATTTTCCCAGCGTACAGACCAGAAAGGAAGTCACGGTTGTGATGTGATCAGATCTGACAACAGTACAAATGAAGTGCCAAAAGCAATTACCTTCCATACACAAGCAGATAAACAATCATCCACCCTCGGTCTTGGATCCAGCAATCAAGAAAGGGAGAGACTAAGAGAAATGTGGAGCTAAAATGTCAAATCTGGACATTCAAGACAATAATAAAACAGTTCTTGATAAAAAATGAAATCAACTTTGTGTTGGCATCACTGTAGTGAGTAATATCTCCCTCTTCATTGAAATGGGCTTCCAAGGTACCTCAGTGGTTAAAGAATCTGCCTGCCAATGCAGGAGATGCAGGTTCAATCCTTGGGTCAGGAAGATCCCCTGGAGAAGGAAATGGCAACCCACTCCAGTATTCTTGCCTGGGGAATCTCCTGGACAGAGGAGCCTGCTGGGCTACAGTCCATGGGGTTGCAAAGAGTTGGACCTGACTGAGCGACTGAGTGCACACACACTTCTTTGAAATATCCATGTGCATTAATTTATACTGTGGAAAATTTAACTGCAGAATTGATCTGGATTGGAAATGTGAAGAGGCTAAAGTTAAAGACCAACCTATCTGGAAAAACTTTCATTGCTTATTGGTGGGAGTTAGCAATTGCAAAGTGTTTTGAATTTCTTTGTAATATCTCTTATTTTAAATAATAGTGGAAGATTTATTGGATGCAGGCTAGGCTTCTAAAAAAATCACTCTGGTTAAAGTTTTTAAAGTTTCACCATTTAGTGTTAGAAATTGAAGAGCTGAACAAAAAATCGATGCATCAGCAAGAATATTTCCAAATTGCTCCATACATTGTAAGTCTGTATAGTAGTAAGGCAGCTCTATATCACTATGTAAATATGACCATGTGGCAAGATGCTTCCAGCTCAAGAAGGATTCTCTGTGGCAGTAACTCCAGCTATTCCTTAAGAATCTTGGAAAAAATGGATGCCAAGGAAAATACTGAGATGAGTGAATCCCAAATGACAGGAGCCAGAAGCTGTTAAGTGCTCATTTACTACATGGTCAACAAAATGAAAATATCTCATAGTTCTTCAGTTCAGTTCAGTCACTCAGTAGTGGCCAACTCTTTGCAACCCCATGAATCGCAGCACGCCAGGTCTCCCTGTCCATCACCAACTCCCGGACTTCACTTAGACTCACGTCCATCGAGTTGGTGATGCCATCCAGCCATCTCATCCTCGGTCATCCCCTTTTCCTCTTGCCCGCAATCCCTCCCAGCATCAGAGTCTTTTCCAATGAGTCAACTCTTCCCATGAGGTGCCCAAAGTACTGGAGTTTCAGCTTTAGCATCATTCCTTCCAAAGAAATCCCAGGGCTGATCTCCTTTAGAGTGGACTGACTGGATCTCCTTGCAGTCCAAGGGACTCTCAAGAGTCTTCTCCAATACCACAGTTCAAAAGCATCAATTCTTTGGTGCTCAGCTTTCTTCACAGTCCAATTCGTACATCCATACATGACCACTGGAAAAACCATAACCTTGACTAGATGGACCTTAGTTGGTAAAGTAATGTCTCTGCTTTTGAATATGCTATCTAGGTAGGTCATAACTTTCCTTCCAAGGAGTAAGCATCTTTTAATTTCATGGCTGCAGTCACCATCTGCAGTGATTTTGGAGCCCCTCCAAAATAAAGTCTGACAGTGTTTCCACTGTTTCCCCATCTATTTCCCATGAAGTGATGGGACCAGATGCCATAATCTTTGTTTTCTTAGAATGGCCTAATCAGGAAGGCACACTTGGCATTTTTGAAACAAAAGAGACTCAAGGAATAAAGAAGTTCTAGAAGCTCAGAGCAGGTACCACTTGGACTCAACACTGCTACATTTTAAGGGTTTATATAGGAAAATAGGTTCTTCAGACCCATCCCAAATCTCAGGCTTAGTTCAAAATCCATCCACAATGATCATGTCTTGGCTTCTTTGTAATTCCCTTCTAAGTAACCAACAATATCCATTATGGGCCCAGTCATATTTTGCCTTTGTGAAAGAATAGAGGATTTGATAGCCAATTTAGTCCACTGTCTTGAGAAAGGTGGAAATAATCTCCTTTTCATATATTGAGCAACTGACAAATCGCTTATGTCTCCTATATTTTCACTTTTCATTGTTCATTAAAATGTTTTAATTGAGCACTTCTTAGGTACAAGGTGAAATGTTGTGCATTAGTTAATCAACAAACAAAATGCAAATGCTTCCTGCCTTAAACAAGGAATCACAGAGGCAGGTATGGCATATAAATCAGTATATTTCCTACCAAACAGAAATCTATGATATTATAGAGCTGCATCGTCCAATACGGTGGCCACTAGCCAAATATTGCTATTTAAATTAACTAAACTAAACTGATTTTGTCACACCGACTACATTTTTTAGAGTGTTCAATAGCTACTTGTGGCTCTTGGCTGCCATGATGGGAAGCACAGATCCAGAACATTTCTGTTATGGCAGGAGATTTTACTGGAAATCTCTTAGCCTGTGTTTTCTTCAAATGTGTATAAATCTCTAGTTTACTTGTATTAATTTATATTTCATAGCTATCTATTCCACTAGAATGTAAACCCAATGAAGCCAGGGCTTTGCTCTCTTTTTAAAAATTAATTTTTATGGAGTATAGTTACTTTACAATGTTGTGTTAGTTTCTTGCTGTATAGCAAAGTGAATTAGTTACACGTGTGTGTGTGTGTGTGTGTGTGTGTGTGTGTGTGTGTGTGACATCCCCTCTTTTTAAGATTTCCTTCCAATTCAGGTCACCACTGAGCACCGAGCAGAGTTCCCTGAGCTCTACAGTAGCTTCTGGTTTGTTATCTATTTGTGGCTTTTCCCTCTTTATCATTTTTCCCCACAGNAGATATCCCCTCTTTTTAAGATTTCCTTCCAATTTAGGTCACCACTGAGCACCGAGCAGAGTTCCCTGAGCTCTACAGTAGCTTCTGGTTTGTTATCTATTTGTGGCTTTGCCCTCTTTATCATTTTTCCCCACAGTGCCTACCACAATGAATTTACTGAATAAATGAAATAATAGACAAACTAATCTGGAAAGGCTTTTAGGAATTCAGTTTTGAATTACCTAGAAGAGGAACCAGGAAGGAAGAACATTCTAGAGAGGCTAAACAAAGGACCTGATATCCCTCTGAGGAAAAGAAAATGATGCCCTGTCCTTAGAGTTTAGCAGTGAGTGAGCAAAAGANCTAATCTGGAAAGGCTTTTAGGAATTCAGTTTTGAATTACCTAGAAGAGAAACCAGGAAGGAAGAACATTCTAGAGAGGCTAAACAAAGGACCTGATATCCCTCTGAGGAAAATAAAATGATGCCCTGTCCTTAGAGTTTAGCAGTGAGTGAGCAAAAGAAGGCAACTGTATGTGAGACGACCTGTAGTGACGCCTTCCTCTTTCCCTATTTCTGCTCTATTGGTCCAGCCCGGGCAATATGGGACTGGACCACAGAGTTCCCACGCTGGGAATATTCAGCTCTTCACGTTGCCGGAGGTTTCCTCTGGCACCCAGGCTGGCTTGGCCTGAGCTTGACATCCTATCCCCCTGCTGCCCCCATCTGAGTCTTCCTTTGCTCACAGTTCTTCGTGTTCTCTGACAGAGCAGTGCTCCTTTGCAGCCAAAATTTTCACCAAAACGGGCCTCCATTTCTTGTTATTACCAGCAACTGCCCAAACTATATTTGAGCTCACTAAGAGCTTTTATACGGTTAACTCCCCATAAAAGTCAACCCCTGGTNGGAGGTTTCCTCTGGCACCCAGGCTGGCTTGGCCTGAGCTTGACATCCTATCCCCCTGCTGCCCCCATCTGACTCTTCCTTTGCTCACAGTTCTTCATGTTCTCTGACAGAGCAGTGCTCCTTTGCAGCCAAAATTTTCACCAAAACGGGCCTCCATTTCTTGTTTTTACCAGCAACTGCCCAAACTATATTTGAGCTCACTAAGAGCTTTTATACGGTTAACTCCCCATAAAAGTCAACCCCTGGTGCTCACACTTCTAGCTCACGTCCAGCTCTTCCCTGTTTCCTGCCGGTCGGCTGTGCTAAAGTCCCAGCGTGCCTCACCCCTGGATTTCTGACTTATTACACACGTCCTGCATGTCTGCCCTCGGGCTTCCCAGTGGCACAATGAGGGCGCATAGGTGTAACTCAGGTACGTCTCATTGCGGAAGCCAGTGAGCTGCAGCTTTCCTCCTAAACTCTGTTCGTCTCTTCAGGGCTAAATGAGATGCTTGTGCTCTGAGAAGCTCAAAGAAGCAGTCCCTTGTGCCTAGTGACCACTCAGTGATGCTGATTTTAGCTGTAATGAACTGTGTGATACTAACTTGTGGGCTTCCCAGGTAGCTCAGCTGGAAAAAAAAAATCCACCTGCAATGCAGGAGACCCTAGTTTTATTCCTGGGTTGGGAAGTTCCCCTGGAAAAGAGATAGGCCACCCGCTCCAGAATTCCTGGGCTTCCCTCATGGCTCAGACAGTAAAGAATCCACCTTCAATTCGGGAGATCCGGGTTCGATTCTTCTGTTAGGAAGTTCCCCTGAAGGAAGGCATGGCAACCCACTCCAGTGTTCTTGCCTGGAGAATCCCCACAGACAGAGGAACCCGGTGGACTACAGTGCCTGGGGTCACAAAGAGTTGGACAGGACTGAGTGACTAAGCACAGCATATACTTTCATTTTTAGTAATTTGAACACTTGGCATAAGACTGCAAGAAGGGGATTTGGAGAAACTCCCCTGGCTGTCTGGTGGGTAAGACTTCATCTTCTAACGCAGGACGTGGGGCTTTGAGCCTTGGTCGGGGAGCTAGGATCTCTCGTGCCTCGCAGCTAGGAAACCAAAATGTAAAATAGAAGCAGTATTGTAACAAATTCAATAAAGATTTTCAAAACTGTCCACATAAAAAGATCTCAAAACAAAGAAAGCTATTTAGAAATAGAGAAAACTAGCAGTAAACCTATGGCCGAAACTAAATTTGTTGTGTGGATCAATACTTATACATGTTACGTATGAATGTATGTGTGGATGGATAGATAGATAATGAATGCTCCTATCTTTTCTCTGTACTAAGTCAAATGAATACCCTTTTCCCCACTCAATTTTTCTCACTCTATTTCCAGGGAACTCTTGGCAGGTCAGCCCTGGGCCTCTTAATAGATTCAAACGAGGTAAGAGCTGATTTAGGAAGATTAGAAAATCATTGGCAGGAGATGATAACACACAAGCTTCTATGGAAGGAATTAGATGCGAGAGGGGAAGGAAGACTGGAGCAGGAATTTAACTTGGTGGTAAGTACATGTGTGGATGAGGCTGGAGAAACGGGTTTGTGAAAAGAGGATATTAAGTTTTGCTTCTTTCAGGAATATTTAAAAATAATGCAGCAAGCATTTATACCTCTTTCAGTTATTTTTCTATGTTGAGCTGATTCTGTTTTTCTAGCTGGGATACTGTGTTGAGATGGCTTTAGAATAAGCTTTTTACACAGGTGTATTTCAAATGTTTAGCAGATAATTTTGCCCTGAAAAATTCAAGGACAGAGAAAAGTTATATGCACAAAAATATTCATCTAAGAAAAATGGTACTGATGAACCTATTTGTAGGGAAGGAATAAAGATGCAGACATAGAGAACAGACTTTGAATACAGTGGGAGAAGGAGCGAGTGGGACAAATTGAGAGAGAAGCATTGAAACATATACGTTACCATGTGTATATAGATAGCTACTGAAAAGCTGCTGTATAACACGGGGAGCTCAGCGTGGTAACCTATGGCAACCTAGATGGTTAGCATGGGTTGGGGGAAGGTTCAAGAAGGAGGGGGTATATGCTTACTTATGGCTGATTCATTCTGTTGTATAGCAGAAGCCAACACAATGCTGTTAAGCAATTATCTTCCACTAAAAAAAAAAAATAATAAAAGGAAAGCATTCCTAAGGATATCAGAAACTGGAGACATTCACGTTGTCACCAAACAGGAAAAGAATCCCGTAAATTGTGGTTTTCAGCTAGCTGGAAACATCATCACCAACAATACAGCTCACCCATTCTTGAACTCCTTGTGTGTGCCATTTTCAGAGCCCTTCCCCTATAATAACTGGTTTAGTTTTCACAGTACCATCATGAGGTAGATGTTTATGACTGCCCATTTTTAGATGGAGATGCTGAAGCATAAACAAGTTAACCAACTCAACCAGCGTCACAAAACTAGTGAGCAGAGGATTTCAGAACCAGGCAATCTTATTTCAGGGTCAGTGCTTTTAATCAACGCATCATACTGTGGTGCATGATGCGGACTTAGCAACAAATAAGGAAAAGTCACTCATGGTAAGTGACATGATGATGCAGAACCCCACATTTTATGAGATGCTAACATCACAGATGTGCACAGATCTGCATGGATGTGAGCTGGATCTGAAAAGGAGACATGTTATAGTGGAATCATGGCTGATCTACCTGATTATTTTGAACTATCATAATATTATAATATGACTTTTACAAACAAAAGAACAAAAACTGGGATAATTAAATGCAAATTTGAAAACCTATTCCAATTATTTGCTTTTCCTCTATATACTTGATTTTATGTATGCATCTGAACATGCTTTGCTTTGCTATTTTCCGTCTTTAAAAAAAAATCTCTCACATATTTCTTTGGCAGGATTGTTAAAGATGGCAATTAAATCCACATATAAACATATGGTTATGTCTAGTTACACAATTAATGCTAATATATGGCATACAATCATCATCTAATTGGAATTATATAGCATGTGGTGACATAATTATAACATGTAATGATGGAAAGATCCTTACTTAAGCCGAGTGAAATGAGTGCACTTGGAGTTGGATGATTCTTAAATTACAATTTTCCAGTTGCTCCAGGAGTCTTTTGGGGACAGGGACCAGCTGAGCTCTGCCTATTGTTATGAAGGAAAAAGAAAACAATTTAAATATATGAGAAAATAAGGTTCTGTGAAGTGTGATGTTCCTTGTTTTAATCAGAAAAGAAAGGTTAGCCCACAGTTAGACAGTTTGTTAAATGACAATTTGGGCTTCCCTGGTGGCTCAGACTGTAAAGAATCTATCTGCAGTGAAGGAGACCTGGGTTCCATCCCTGGATTGGGAAGATTCCCTGGACCTGAGACCAAAAAAAAAAAAAAAAAAAAAAAAAGGCATTCCTTCCAGCTGCCCTTTAAGTCGTCTCATTGGTCCATGGAGAGCACCTCCATTAATCAGGGGGCAGGGCACAGAGTGTAACCCCCTGCCATCCAGGCTATCTTCACCCACCCCTCATTCCACCCCTTCCCTCTGGTCCCTCATGACATATTTTCCCCCAGGCCAGACATCCTGTTACAAATGTCTCATCCTTTGCAGAGTGTTCTGCTTCTGGAAAGGGCAGAAAACAACAACCCCAGCTAGCAGCCCTAACTGAAAGGCGGGATGTGAACTCCCCTTCACTCTGGAGAAAGTGATGAAAGTTTCTGAGGCTGTGGCTAATGGCAGGAAGTGGACATAAGT
>SJYW01026569.1:297501-342209 GCA_006410735.1 Raphicerus campestris
AAAAAAAAAAAAAAAAAGGCATTCCTTCCAGCTGCCCTTTAAGTCGTCTCATTGGTCCATGGAGAGCACCTCCATTAATCAGGGGGCAGGGCACAGAGTGTAACCCCCTGCCATCCAGGCTATCTTCACCCACCCCTCATTCCACCCCTTCCCTCTGGTCCCTCATGACATATTTTCCCCCAGGCCAGACATCCTGTTACAAATGTCTCATCCTTTGCAGAGTGTTCTGCTTCTGGAAAGGGCAGAAAACAACAACCCCAGCTAGCAGCCCTAACTGAAAGGCGGGATGTGAACTCCCCTTCACTCTGGAGAAAGTGATGAAAGTTTCTGAGGCTGTGGCTAATGGCAGGAAGTGGACATAAGTGGACAGAGTATCAGGTATCCAGAAATGAGTTTGGGAGTAATAGAACAAATTAAGGGAAGCAGAAAAATGTAAGCTAAACATCGAAGTGTCCCTTTGAGCTGGCCGACCTGTATTAAACTGTGGACTCTTCTGCCAAGGAGAAGGCTCTGAGCCGCCCACATTTGATAATTGAAAACCCCATAGGTTTACATGTTGGAGACAAGAAATGCTGCATGACCCGCTTATGGAATATTTTTGTTTTGCTCTGATTCGTTGTAAACCTCAAGACTGCCTCAGCACTGGGGCTTGGAGACTTGGAATGGGTGTGCTTGATTTAGAAGTTGTTTTTGCCTCTTTTTCTTTCTTTCTTTAAATGAACTGCCAGAAACTCATTCAAAAATCCATGGCTCACATAGAACCCTGTTTAGGAACCTCAGACTTCCCTGAAGGGCATGCTCCTCAGAGTCTAAGTGGTGAGGAGGACCCCAGCTACCCCAGCTAAGAGGTGTTGGAGTCATGGGAGCATCCCTAATCTTCTCTGCTATAATGGATGAGCCAGTTTATCCCTCTAGATTTTTTTCCCCTCATATGTCAGATAGTCAAAGCGATGGTTTTCCCAGTAGTCATGTACAGATGTGAGAGTTGGACCATAGAAGGCTGAGCTCTGAAGAATTAATGCTTTTGAACTGTGGTGTTGGAGAAGACTCTTGAGAGTCTCTTGGACTGAAAGAAGATCCAACCAGTCCATCCTAAAGGAAATCAGTCCTGAATGTTCATTGGAAGGACTGATGATGAAGCTGAAACTCCAATACTTTGACCACCTGATGTGAAGAACTGACTCATTGGAAATGACCCTGATGCTGGGAAAGATTGAGGGCAGAAGGAGAAGAGGGAAGCAGAGGATGAGATGGTTGGATGGCATCACCAACTCAATGGACATGAGTCTGAGCAAACTCCAGGTGATGGTGAAAGATGGGAAATCCTGGCACGCTGCAGTCCAAGGGGTCACGAACAGTCATAAATGACTGTGTGACTGGACAACAAGAAAATACAAAGATGTGAACTAGGCAGTTTCAAAGCTACCTGAGGGGAAAAATAGACCTTTCCTTCTAGAGGCCCCTGTGATTCAAGTCCTGAGTCATCAGAAAGCTGGGTGTTATCTTGAAGGCCTGACTGCAGCGTCAGATTCCACCTCAGCCCTGGAGTTCCAGCTTATGAATACGGTAAGCTCTTTTTATGGTATTTGCTCAATAGACTGGCTTAAGCCAAACAAGGACTAGTCCCAGACCAGAAGAAAACATAGCACGTGACTTGGTGCTGTGCTGAAATAGGAATTGTCATGACCTCACACCTCGGCAGGTCAGCCCGGAAGCCCCATCTATCCAGGACTAAACCAACCCAAGGGCAGGCCATTGTTGCCAGTCATTTTCTGCTTCATCTAGGTGCTTCTAAGCCTGGCCCTGACCACTGCAGATCTCCCCTGGGGTCCTTGGAGGTCAGAAAACCATTCTGACCATCAGCCAGGCTCCCCTGAGAATGACCAGAGGTGGAAGCAGCTATTCTCCAGGTTCCTAGGGATGCAGGCACTCCGAACATTCCTAGCGGCTGCTGTTCCCTGGTTTCTGCCGTGAAGAGAACCTTCCTGAGAGTCAGGGGTAAACTGGATGGGAGAAGAGGGAGGATGGGCTAGATCTGCCTCTGGGTTCCCTGGGTGTAGTGGGGTCCCACTTAGTATCCTCAATCAGGCCCCGCATGCATCGTAGGGTGAATCCTGGATCCACTCTGGTCCACCCCAGCTTGTTCAGGGAGCCCCAGTAGATCTCTCAGGTGTTCAATGGGAAGTCAGCTTTCCCAGCAACCATTTCCCTTGTCTTCCCGTTATCACCATCTTCACGGGGCTCCCCGGCTTTTAGTCCATATGCAGACTTGTCGGCTCATGGGTTAAGACACTACCCTCTGTGCCTGCTGCAGCTCCCCCATCAGATATTTGAGCAATTCTCACGTTTCTTGCTTCTCTGACCCTTTGTCGTCTGACTGTGGATTTGCTGCAGTGCGGAAGACATGGTGCATCGTCTAACAGAAACAAAGCCGCGCACCTCACCCTTTATCCGGGTGTTAGTGATGCTCCTCTTTTGTGTACTTATCTTGTATCCTTTTTTTTTTCCCATTTATTTTTAATTGGGATAATTGTTTTGCAATGTTGTTTTGGTTTCTGCCACACGACAACGTGAATCAGCCATAAGTATACATATAGCCCCTCATTCTTTTACCTTCCCCCACCCCCACCTCTCTGGGTTGTCACGGAGCCCCAGGCTGCGAGTCCTGTGCTAGACCATGACCCCTCACTGCTAGCTGTTTTACATATGGTAGTGTATGCGTCTCAGTGCTACTCTCCCAATTTGTCCCACTCTCTTTCCCCTGCTGTGTCTGCAAGTCTGTGCTCAATGTCTGTGTCTCTGTTCCTGCCCTGCAGATAGATGCATCTGTACCATTTTTTCTAGATTACATATATATATGTGTTAATATATGAGATTTGTTTTTCTCTTTCTGACATATTTCACTCTATATAGTAGGCTCTAGGTTCATCCACCTCATTAGAACTGACTCAAACACGTTCCTTTTTTATGGCAGAGTAATATTCCATTTTATGTATGTATCACAACTTCTATCAATGTCTAGATGTCTATCAATGGACATCTAGATTGCCTCCATGTCCTAGCTATTGCAAATACTGCTGCCTACCCACTGGCCATGTGCATAAATTTATAGGGACCAGAGCTAGAAATCAGTCTGACTTGCACATTTTCCTTCAGGGCCCTGGTATCTCTATTATTTGAACACAGGATTTCTGCAATACGCTCTATGCCCTGGCCCATCAAGCATGGAAATGCTTGCTGGGCTGCCCTATAGCTGTTCTGAGCTCAATGAAGAAAATCTGCATGTCTCAGCAGAAATAGAACTTGGGCAGCTTCTGGGCCTCTAAGTCCCAGGGTCAAGCAGTTGACAAAACTGTTCCTGTCTGTTGTACTTATTCAAAGATGTTAAAATTGATGCATTAATCAGGCACAGTAGTCATGAAATACCCATGTGAGGTTCCAGGGTAAAAATGTGAATTTTCAAAATAAGTAAGCTAGAGTACCCTGAACAACTCTTGGCCCCCTCAGAGTCCTCATATCTAGTCCAAGGCAATGAACGCATTGAAGAAGTTACAGGAATTAAAACTTGGTGATGAGTTTTGGAGAAAGCTGTAGAATCTTGTCAACACCTCTTCCTGCCCCATTCTCAGGCCAAATCACGAGTGGGTTGGAGGGTACCACCCCCTCTCTAAACTCTTTCTGTTGTTGTTTTCCAGTTGTCATGTTAGACTCTTTGTGATCCAATGGGCTATGACACCCAGGCTTCTCTGTCCTTCACCATTTCTCAGAATTTGGTTACATGCATGTCCACTGAATCAGTGATTCCATCCAACCATCTCATCCAAGCATCAGGGACTTTTCCAATGAATCAGCTCTTCACATCAGGTGGCCAAAGAGTTGGAGCTTCAGCCTCAGGCTTTCCAGTGAATATTCAGGGTTGATTTCCTTTAGGATAGTCTGGGTTGATCTCCTTGCTGCCCAAGGGGCTCTCAAGAGTCTTTTCCAGCACCACAGTTTGAAATAATCAATTCTTTGGCCCTCAGCCTTCTTTGTTGTCCAGCTCTCACATTTGCACATGAATGTATGAATGATATTGCTTATGTGTAGAGTCTAAAAAAAAACGATACAAATGAACTTATGTACAAAACAGAAGCAGACTCACAGACTTCAAGAAAGCAAGGCTTTATTGTGGCCTCTGCCACAGCAGGTGGGGAGTGAGCAGAAACTACAAGTTCCCTCCTCACTCACCAAGGGGCATCGAGCTTGCTCCTCACGTTGGGTGAGGGTAGGGGTGTATCTGGGAGGTTGGGCTGGAGGGCTGGCTTTGGGCGGCTTGCCCAACCCTCTGGTGGCGGTGAGTGCAGGGGACACGCACAGTACCCTGCTTTTGCTCCCAGTTCCCTGCTTTTGCTCCCAACACTGTGTTTTCCCTCCAGGTTTTTCAGAAATAGCAGTGGGTTTTTTTTGTTTTGTTTTGTTTTTGTCTTTTTGTCTTTTTGTATCTTGATTTTTTTACATTCAGTGGGTTTGGACAAACCTGTAATGACATGTCTCCACCATTATAGCATTATACAGAGCACTTTCACTGCCCAAGCTATTCTCTGTGTTCCATCTATTCTCCCCGACCCCTGGCCACTACTGATCTTTTTGCTGTCTTAGTTCTGCTTTTCCAAGAATGCCATACAGTTGGAATGAATACAATATGTAGCTTTTTCAGATTGGCTTCTTTCACTTAGCTCTATGCAGTTAAAATTCCTCCACGTCTTTACAGAGCTTGATAGCCCATTTATTAATATTTTTAGCTTTGAATAATATTCAATTTTCTGGATGGACCACAGTTTATTTACTCATTCACTTACTGAAGGACGAGTTGGTAGCTTTCAATTGTTGATAATTATGAATAAAGCTGATAGAAACTTTCCTGGGCAGATTTTTGTGTGGATATAAGTTTTCAATTCCTTTGGATAAATACCAAGGGGCAAACTTGCTGGATTTTATGATAAGAATGTGCTTAGTTTTATAAGAAATCACCACACTGTCTTCGAAGGTGGCTGGACCATTTGTGAAATCAAGTGCTGACAGATCAATTTCAGAACAGAAACCACGTTTACTACTTGAAGTGACCTGTATGTCTATTAGAACTGAATAAGACACAGAATTTGCCAAGCCAGTGGGAGATGATAAATAAGTTATTAGACAAATTGAACTTGTTAAGCCCCTGCGCTTGTAAGATGTTTGCATTATACAGCATCCACCAAAAATCACTGGTATCCCAAGTTACATGACTAGCCTGGGCAGGATAGACTGGGGTTTTAATTCTGCTCTTGTTACAGTCCTTAGAAAAATGACTTACCTTTCTAAGACTCAACTTATCCATCTGTCAAATGGAGATCATAATGCCTACTTTTAAGATTGTCATAAGGAATACATGAGCTTCTTTTGTGGCTTAGATGGTAAAGAATCTACCTAAAATGCAGGAGACCTGGGTTCAATCCCTGGGTTGGGAAGATCCCCTGGAGAAGGGAATGGTTACTCACTCCAGTATTCTTGCCTGGAGAATTCCATGGACAGAGAAGGCTGGCGGGCTACAGTCCATGGGGTCTTAAACAGCTGGGCGTTATTAAGCAACTAACACTTTTGCTTTCACTTAAGGACTACATGAATCAAATCAGCAAAGCACAGTCACTTTACTCAATGTCTGGCATATAGCTAAGTAGTCAATAAATGCTGCTGCTGCTAAGTCACTTCAGTCGTTTCCATCTCTGTGCGACCCCATAGATGGCAGCCCACCAGGCTCCCCTGTCCCTGGGATTCTTCAGGCAAGAACACTGGAGTGGGTTGCCATTTCCTTCTCCAATGCATGAAAGTGAAAAGCAAAAGTGAAGTCACTCAGTCGTGTCCGATTCTTTGCAACCCAAAGGACTGCAGCCTACCAGGCTCCCCCATCTATGGGATTATCCAGGCAAGAGTACTGAAGTGGGGTGCCATTGCTTTCTCCATAAAAAATGCGAGCTCTTCTTTATNTTCTTTGCAACCCAAAGGACTGCAGCCTACCAGGCTCCCCCATCTATGGGATTATCCAGGCAAGAGTACTGAAGTGGGGTGCCATTGCTTTCTCCATAAAAAATGCTAGCTCTTCATTATTTTTGTGAAGGAGCCAGAGCATTTTAGAATAAAAGCGGAAAAGTTTTAGAACCAAAGGACTCAGCATGGAGTTTGTTAGAATAAGTAAAGCTTCAGTTCAGTTCAGTCACTCAGTCGTGTCCGACTCTCTGCCAGGCCTCCCTGTCCATCACCAACTCCCGGACTTCACTCAGACTCACGTCCATTGAGTCAGTGATGCCATCCAACCATCTCATCCTCTGTCGTTCTCTTCTCCTTCTGCCCCCAGTCTTTCCCAGGATCAGGGTCTTTTCCAATGAGTCAGCTCTTTGCATCAGGTGGCCAAAATACTGCAGTTTCAGCTTTAGCATCATTCCTTCCAAAGAAATCCCAGGGCTACAATGCAATCCCCATCAAGCTACCAACAGTATTTTTCACAGAACTAGAACAAATAATCTCAAGATTTGTATGGAAATACAAAAAACCTTGAATAGCAAAAGCAATCTTGAGAAAGAAGAATGGAACTGGAGGAATCAACTTGCCTGACTTCAGGCTTTACTACAAAGCCACAGTCATNAGCTTTAAGCCAACTTTTTCACTCTCCTCTTTCACTCTCATCAAGAGGCTTTTTAGTTCCTCTTCACTTTTTGCCATAAAGGTGGTGTCATCTGCTTACCTAGGTTATTGATATTTCTCCTGGCAATCTTGATTCCAGCTTGTGCTTCTTCCAGCCCAGCATTTCTCATGATGTACCCTGAATAGAAGTTAAATAAGCAGAGAGACAATATACAGCCTTGACATACTCCTTTTCCTATTGGAAACCAGTCTGTTGTTCCATGTCCATTTCTAACTGTTGCTTCTTGACCTGCATATAGGTTTCTGAAGAGTCAGGTTAGGTGGTCTTGTATTCTCATCTCTCTCAGAATTTTCCACAGTTTATTGTGATCCACATAGTCAAGGCTTTGGCATAGTCAATAAAGCAGAAATAGATGTTTTTCTGGAACTCTCTTGCTTTTTCCATGATCCAGAGGATGCTGGCAATTTGATCTCTGGTTCCTCTGCCTTTTCTAAAACCAGCTTGAACATCTGGAAGTTCACGGTTCACATACTGCTAAAGCCTGGCTTGGAGAATTTTGAGCATTACTTTACTAGCATGTGAGATGAGTGCAACTGTGCAGTAGTTTGAGCATTCTTTGGCATTGCCTTTCTTTGGGATTGGAATGAAAACTGACCTTTTCCAGTCCTGTGGCCACTGCTGTGTTTTCCAAATTTGCTGGCTTATTGAGTGCAGCACTTTCACAGCATCATCTTTAGAATTTGAAATAGCTCAACTGGAATTCCATCACCTCCACTAGCTTTGTTCATAGCGATGCTTTCTAAGGCCCACTTGACTTCACATTCCAGGATGTCTGGCTCTAGGTGAGTGATCACACCATCGTGATTATCTTGGTCATGAAGATCTTTTTTGTATAGTTCTTCTGTGTATTCTTGCCCCCTCTTCTTAATATCTTCTGCTTCTGTTAGGTCCATACCATTTCTGTCCTTTATAGAGCCCACGTTTTCATGAAATATTCCCTTGGCCGAGAGGAGCTATCCCATGCCTGAGGTCAGGGGCGGCAGCTGAGAGGAGCAACTTCACATCCAAGGAGCGGTTCCTGCGAGGGCACAGGAGGGCCTAGAGGAGCTACTCCACATTCAAGGTCAGGAGGGGCGGCAGTGAGGAGATACCTTCATCTAAGGTAAGGAGCAGTGGCTATGTTTTGCTGGAGCAGCTGTCAAGAGATACCCCACATCCAAGGTAAGAGATACCCCACATCCAAGGTAAGAGAAACCCAAGTAAGATGGTAAGTGTTGCAAGAGGGCATTGGAGGGCAGACACATTGAAATCATAATCACAGAAAACTAGTCAGTCTAATCACACAGCCTTGTCTAACTTAATGAAACTATGCCATGCCCGCGGGGCAACCCAAGATGGGCAGGTCATGGTGGAGAGGTCTGACAGAATGTGGTCCACTGGAAAAGGGAATGGCAGACCACTTCAGTATTCTTGCCTTGAGAACCCCATGAACAGTATGAAAAGGCAAAATGGTAGGATACTGAAAGAGGAATTCCCCAGGTCAGTAGGTGCCCAATATGCTACTGGAGATCAGTGGAGGAATAACTCCAGAAAGAATGAAGGGATGGAGCCAAAGCAAAAGCAATACCCAGCTGTGGATGTGACTGGTGATAGAATCAAGGTCTGATGCCGTAAAGAGCACTATTGCATAGGAACCTGGAATGTCAGGGCCATGAATCAAGGCAAATCAAGGCAAGAGTGAACATCGACATTCTAGGAATCAGTGAACTAAAATGGATTGGAATAGGTGAATTTAACTCAGATGACCATTATATCTACTACTGTGGGCAGGAATCCCTCAGAAGAAATTGAGTAGCCATCATGGTCAAGAGTCTGAAATGCAGTACTTGGATGCAATCTCAAAAACGACAGAATGATCTCTGTTAGCTTCCAAGGAAAACCATTCAATATCACAGTAATCCAAGTCTATCCCCCAACAAGTAACGCTGAAGAAGCTTAAGTTGAATGGTTCTATGAAGACCTACAAGACCTTTTAGAACTAACACTCAAAAAAGATGTCCTTCTGATCATAGGGGACTGGAATGCAAAAGTAGGAAGTCAAGAAACACCTGGAGTAACGGATAAATTTGGCCTTGGAATATGGAATGAAGCAGGGCAAGGGCTAGCAGAGTTTTGCCAAAAGAATACACTGGTTGTTGCAAACACCCTCTTCCAATAACACAATAGAAGTCTACACATGGACATCACCAGACAGTCAACACGGAAATCAGACTGATTATATTCTTTGCAGCCAAAGATGGAGAAGCTCTATACAGTCAGCAAAAACAAGACCGGGAGCTGACTATGGCTCCCAGATCATGAACTCCTTATTGCCAAATTCAGACTCAAATTGAAGAAAGTAGGGAAAACCACTAGACCATTCAGGTATGACCTAAATCAAATCCCTTATGATTATACAGTGGAAGTGAGAGATAGATTTAAGGGCCTAGATGTGATAGATAGAGTGCCTGATGAACTATGGACTGAGGTTTGTGACATTGTACAGGAGACAGGGATCCAGATCATCACCATGGAAAAAAAATGCAAAAAAGCAAAATGGCTGTCTGGGGAGGCCTTACAAATAGCTGTGAAAAGAAGAGAGGTGAAAAGCAAAGGAGAAAAGAAAAGATATAAGCATCTGAATGCAGAATTCCAAAGAATAGCAAGAAGAGATAAGAAAGCCTTCCTCACTGATCAATGCAAGGAAATAGAGGAAAAAAACAGAATGGTGAAGACTAGAGATCTCTTCAAGTAAAGCTTGGGAACCTTTTAATTGCCTTAAACAATGAGATTGAACATATGACTGAGAATATGAATAAGCATTAATATAACCTGAAAGCCAAATTTTGTGGGGAAAAGATGTAGAACACCTCAAAACTGTAACGAGAGCTCAAATTTATTGAGCACTTTATACATGCTACTGTTCTTGTACTGGAGAAGGCAATGGCAACCCATTCCAGTGCTCTTGTCTGGAAAATCCCATGGGAGGAGCTTGGTAGGCCACAGTCCATGGGGTGGCTAAGAGTCGGACACGACTGAGTGGCTTCACTTTCCCTTTTCACTTTCATGCACTGGAGAAGGAAATGGCAACCCACTCCAGTGTTCTTGCCTGGAGAATCCCAGAGATGGGGGAGCCTGGTGGGCTGCCGTCTGTGGGGTCGCACAGAGTCGGACACCACTGAAGTGACTTAGCAGCAGCAGCAGCAGCAGCAGTTCTTGTACTAAATGGCTTTAATTTTGTCTGATTCTTTGCGAGCCTATGGACTGTAGCCTGCCAGGTTCTTCTGAGCATGAAATCTTGAAGGCAAGAATACTGGAGTGGGCTGCCATCTCCTTCTCCAAGGGATCTTTCCAACCCACATCTCTTCGATAAGATCGAACCCACATCTCTTATGTCTCTTGCATTGCCTGGCAGGCTTTTGACCACTAGCACCACCTGGGAAGCCCTTACCACTTTATTTACAGGTATCATGCTTTTATCCACCTTCTTTGAGAAAGGGATTGAGGCACAGAGTGGCCCAGTCACCTGCCCCAGGCAGTTACTCCGTGACAGAAGCAGGTTTTGCACTGAGATGAGCCTGTGCTCTAATCTACTGCAGTGCAGACCTGCCTTTTGAGACACACCAAGCAGGCACTGGCTGGCTCTTCCTAAATTGCCTCTGAATGAGGCCTTGGGAAATTGTTTAGCAGTGACAGTCACGCCTCGGGAACGGCAGCTGAATAGAAATAAGGAGAGCCAGACAGCTGCTTCCTGATCTAATGACCTCCCTTTCTTAGGACTGGCTTCCACATCTATTACGTGGATCAAATTTGAAAGCAGAGCTATGTTTCTTCTGGATCCAGGCAGCTACCTTGAATACAGAAAATACTTGGCTATTTATTGCTGTCATAAATTGCCCGTGGTATGCTGTGGAAAGCAGAGGATGGCGCCAAGCAGGAATCTATCAATATGGTCAAAAGGTTTCCATCCCTTCCTAGCTCCAGTCTGTACATTGGTTATTTTCTATAAAAGCAGGAAAATTAAGTTTAAGCAAATTTTTTAAAGGAAGCATGATGCTACTTACTAAATGTAGGTATGTGTTGTTGTTGATGTTGTTTTATGCTCATTTGATGCTTTTGAATCACGAGGCTGGAGAAGACGCTTGGACTGCAGGGAGATAAACCAGTCAGTCCTAAAATAAATCAGCCCTGAATATTCATTGGAGGATTGATGCTGAAGTTGGAACTGCAATACTTTGGCCACCTGATGCAAAGAGCTGACTCATTGGAAAAGACCCTAATGCTGGGAAAGATTGAAGGCAAAAGGAGAAGGGGTAGACAGAGGATAAGATGGTTAGATAGCATCACTGACTCAGTGGACGTGTATTTAAGCAAACTCTGGGAGATAGTGTACAGGGGAGCCTGGTGTGCTGCAGTCCAGGGGCATCACAATGAGTTGGACACAACTTGGTGCCTGAATAAAAATTATAGTTGAAACCCAGACTGTCTTCAAATATACTGTAATTTGCCCTTTGAGGGAAAATTGATACCTATGCGTGCCTAGCTGTGGAATAGGAGAATTGGCAATGTGATTATTTTACTCATAATTTAGACCATTTATGTAACAAAAATATTTTAAAACCAACTGGGAACAAATCATGTTTCATAATAGTATTAAAAACTAGCATCTGTGAGTTACACGTCTCATTTAAAAAGGCTAAATCGCTGGCTGGCAAATTAAGGGCATTATGTCCTGTGTAGAACGATTTGCTTTGGCTGGTTGATCAGGATTTTATGTTTTAGCCCTATACCAGATTAGTTTTTATTTCGATCAATCCAACTCTAATATCAACTCTAATCCAACTCTAATAACTTGAATAACACAATCATTCACTCATATATTTTCTATTTTTTGCTTGTTTTGATAATGATAAAGAATTTAACAAATAAAAATGCCTTTCAAAAACAGGGCTTTTGTTCAGTAAAAAATATACAAAATTCCAGTTATAAGTCCTAAGGATGCAATGTATAATGTGATAAAAATGATTAACATTATTCTCTGTTATACATAAATATTATTAACAGGGTAAATCCTATGGTTTTCATCAGACCAAAAAAAATTTGTTTATTTCTTTAGTATTGTGTCTGTGTGAGACAATGAATGTTCACTTAACTTGTTGTCGTAATCACTTCATGATGTCTGCAAGTCAAGCCAGTAAGCTGTACACCTTAGACTTATGCAGTGCTCTCTGTCAATTATACCTTAATACAACTGGAAGAAACCCCTAAAAGAACAAAAACAGGGCTTTCTTTCTTAAGCTATTGATACAATTTTGTTTGTTTGTGATTCTGACTACATTATACACATACAACAAATGATGCTTGTGGATTCCCCCATTGAATCATTCATTACACATATATTAATTATGCCAGAAATATATGCCAGGAACTGTGTTAGGTCTGGGAGGATAAAATGATGGGCAAAATAAACATACTTTTAAAATAATTCTTATGGCCTGAAGTAAACAGTTGGCAAATTTTTCCTGTGAAGGATCAGGAATTTGGGACTCTGGAGACAATACAGCTTCTATCCTGATTGCTGAGCTCTGCTGTTATAGTGCAAGGGCAGCAGTGGGTGATACTCAAAATAGGAAACATGTCTGTGTTCCAGCAAAACTTTGCAGAAACAGGCAAGGGACTGGATTTGGACCCCAAGCTGTAGTTTTCCAACTCCTGGTCTAGGGGGAAAGCTGCACACTTATCAAATAATCGGGCAGATTATTTGCAAAGGTAAGTTTGCAGGCTGTAAAACCGCATTTGGCGAAGAGCCATGGATGAGAGCTGCATTTGATGGTCAGCATGAACAACAGATGGCTTCCATGTGGACTTAACAGTCAGAGAGGTCTTTCCCAGAAGGGACAATTGAGCTCCCACTGCAATGATGGAGTAGAAGTTAATTTGGCAAAAAGCCAGCCTAGGGAAACGTGCTCCATGTAGAAGGAACAAGACATGCAACAGCTTTGTCATCCAAAGGTGTTTTAGCTTTAGGAAGCGAAGCAAGGCCATAGTGGCTTGAACACTGTGAACACAAGGGCCTCAGGTGAAATAGAGAGGTGGGCAAAGCTTTACAGAAGACTGCTCGGAGAACTATTCCAAGGCCACCAGTTCTTGAGAGCTGTTATTGTTGTTCAGTCATTAAGTCGTGTCTGACTCTTTGCAACCTCATGGACTGCAACAAGCCACACTTCCCCGTCCTTCACTGTCTTCCGAAGTTTGCTCAAACTCGTGTCCCTGGACTCAGTGGTGCCATCCAACCATCTCTTCCTTTGCTACCTTCAATCTTTCCCAGCATCAGGGTCTTTTCCAGTGAGTTGGCTGTTTGCATCAGGTGTCCTAAGTATTGAGGCTTCAGCTTCAGCATCAGTCCTTCCAGTGAATGTTTAGGGTTAATTTCCTTCAGGATTGACTTGTTTGGTCTCCTTGCAGTACAAGGGACTCTCGAGAGTCTTCTCCAATTAGGTGCTTCCAAATGTCAACTCTGAGCTCCCACTTGTAAATCTGAACTGGGAACCCAGAGCTTAGTTGTTGCCCCCAAACCCAAGGCAAGGCTGTATGATTCTGTCATATGTCTCCTGAAAGTGTAAACTTGACTTTTCCTGACCCTACTGCTCCAGGCTCAGTGGAGTGAGCCCAGGGCTGGAAACAGTCTGGGATAAAGAGGTTCTGGGGTAAGAAGGTGTGATGCAAAGATTCAGTTGGAGTCTCAGCTCCTGTTAATGTGATCTCCAAAATACCATAGATGGTCATGATGTAACAAATTTAAAGAGAACCCAGCTCTGTGGGTTTTACATGGGATTCTGAGAAGTTCCTAGGTTATGCAGAGGTGCTTTGGAAGACCCAGATAGGTGAGGGAGAGATCCAGTGGGCTGCCAGGGCTGTAAACCAATTCATTCCATGTGATCTCTGAAAAAGCAGACTTAAATACTGAATGATATTCCAATTTAATAAATGTGTCCGAAGGTAGAAAAAAAATTGAACTCTATTGCATCATTGCCTCTTACTTTCTGGGGGGAGGAAATCGAGGTCCCTAGACAGTTGGCTCCTTAAGAGCTGACCCTTAGGCTGCCCTCCTTCCTCTTCTGCATGACTCCAGGCCTGTCCCTCAGCCTGGCTAACACTTCTCCCAGCAACAATTTCTTTATCTGGGAATGACCATTGTGAGACATGCTGCCAAGAGGGTGGAGTAGAAGACAACTCTCAAACTGCCTTCGCTGGCCTGGAAGCAACATGAATAGGAAGGGATGCTCATGAAACTTAGGTGCTTTGAGGGCTTGGATGCCTCAGCAAACCCTAGTGAAGGTGCAAGAAACAGGACCAGAGATGCTTGGAGGCACAGGAGGCCCATAGAAAATTAGAGGTGATGTATTGTCTGTGGTATTTTTCCCTGGTGGCTCAGAGGGTAAAGTGTCTGTCTGAAGCGCAGGAGACCTGGGTTCTATCCTTGGGTCAGAAAGATCCTCTGGAGAAGAAAATGGCAACCCACTCCAGTATTCTTGCCTGGAGAATCCCATGGATGGAGAAGCCTGGTAGGTTACAGTCCATGGGGCCACAAAGAGTAGGACATAACTGAGTGACTTCACTGTGGTCTGTGGTAGCTTCCCAAGTGATGCTAGTGGTAAAGAATCCTCCTGCCAGTGCAGGAGATGTAAGAGATGCAGGTTTAACCCCTGGGTTGGGAAGATGCCCTGGAGGAGGAAATGGCAACCCACTCCAGTATTCTTGCCTGGAGAATTCCATGCACAGAGGAGCCTGGTGGGCTACTGTCTATGGGGTTGCAAAGAGTCAGACACGATTGAACATATGAACACTTTACTTACTTTACTTGACTTGTGGTCCATGGTGAGAGGCAACAGGAGTGATGGGAAAAGAAGGCAACCAGCCCTCCCTGGGAAATAGAACAGAGACTGGGAAAGAATTTTTCAGGCAGTCATTGACTGCGGAGGAACCTTTTGGAAAATCCTGAGCCTCTGTGGGCTGGGTCCTGTGTTACAGACCCTGAACCTGGCCTCTGAAAGAGCCAGCCTTCTTCACAAGGCTGTGGTCCTGTCCAAGGAGCCAGCTGGGTACCTGGAGCAACTCAGTGAGCTCTGAACTGTACACTGTAACTGGGAAATGGAGGCAGGACCACCCCATTGTACCTCATTCAACAATGGTTTCCTGATTCCTACTCACAAGTGTGGTCCTGTGGTTCAATGTTCAAATTGGAAGATTCCCGTCATTTTTAAAGGAGGAGAAATTCTACTGAAATCAGTAGGATTCCATTCTTCTCTGTCTCCTTACTCCATTGGTTTCTTGTCACCCCACATTATAGGTGGCGTTCTCATCACGATTTTTCCCATAGCCTCCTCTGGATTTAGTATATTGCTTCCAGATCCATGCCTTATGCTGCACAGACCTGCAAAGTCGTGTCTCTACTTGTGAATGTCAGCTTCAGGTCGACCCTGGTGAACAAAAGATCAGACTCCCATTCCTGAGATTGGGGATCAACTGCCCTAAACCTGGTGGGTTCCAATTTGGAAAGGCACTAAATCTAAGAAGAGTTACCTCTGTCCAGGTCTCTTGACCCCTACTGGCAAATGTCTTGTTGAACAAGGAGCAGACAGCTCTGACTTTTCCAAGTCCTGTTAGCCAGAAACTGCCTTAAAGTAGGGGCCATCAAAGTACACAGGTGGCCCAGTGATTTTAGCTGCTTGGCACTTCAAATTGTTGCAGACTTATTTTCCAGTTCTTCAGCGGAGCATATGGGAGACAAACAGAAGATGTCCTAATAGCCTGTCATTAAAATCTCTGTCTGTGTGAGCTCACAAAGCCCCTTGTCTCTATTTCAGGCTGGGATTCTGTGTTTCAGCTTTGCTGTTGGCAGCGAGACAGAGTTGGGTCCCTGCAGCTGGTCCTCAAATGTGCTGCACTCTTCTCTCTTGGTTGGGGAATTGGACTGGATTGTCATGATAAAGAGCATCTGGTATTTGAACTCCCACATGGCAATATTATAAAATATCTGTCTGTCAAATTTTATGTAGCTTGATTATATATTTATCCATTACTCCCCCACTGCCTTCAAGAAAGGGTAAAAAAAATAAAATAAAATAAACCCATTTGATTGAATTTTAAAATAATCAACCATGTGGGTGTCCTTTTTAAATTTATGAGACTAATTTCAAATATTAAAGCTTTAGAATAAGGAGAATAAAGACCCTAGTCTGCAGAATGGAAGAAAAACATAATGAGAACTGCAGTTTAGAAGAATTTTTAAACTGCTGCTAATGGGAAAAGTGAAATGAGGCACGTGGGGATAAAAAGCTTGTTTTTGAGGTTGATCTTTAAAGAGATTTCTAATGACTATAGAAATGTGTATTCCAGAGACAGAAGTGGATTTATTAAATGTGTAATAATCTATCCTTTTCTATCAGCATCAAACACTAATGTGATATCTGAGATTCATATTCTATCACACCAGAAATAATTTCATTATGCTGCTTTTATTTTTTATTAAGTTTTTTTCTGAGATTTTTTTGATGTGGGCCATTTTTAAAGTCTTCCTGGAATTTATTACAATATTGCTTCTGTTTTATGTTTTGGTTTTTTTTTGGCCACAGGCATGTGGGATCTTGGTTCCCCGACCAGGCATTGAACCCACACTCTCTCCTTTAGAAGATCAAGTCTTAACCACTGGACCACCAGGGAAGTCCCTGTATGTGGCTTTTAGACGCAACAAAGTGTTACACTGTAGAGAAGGAAGTTCACTAGGGGTCTGTTGATGGTTCTCAGTCAAGATGCAACATGGACCATGGCAAAGAGCCCTGAATTTTTTTTAATGACATTTAAAAACTGGACACTGTTTACCAAGTACTTTGCATGCATTCTCAAAATCTTATATATGATCATCCTCTTTACATGGAAAGGACTACTAAGGACCAGTGGCTAGTAGGAGTCAGGTTTCAATAGCTCATGAGAGTGCATTTTTAATCTTCAGGGATTTTGCAAGTCACTTGTTAAATATAGCCATTATTATTATTCTTTAGTAAGCTTACTTTTAAAGAAATCATAGTGAATAAGTCGATACTCAAGACTCATTAATTCCTATCTTACTACATTTTACTAATATTTAAAGAATATATATAACTATTGTAATTTCATGATGCCAAGATTATAGATTTCTGTAATAATGTGAATCTTTTCCACATTTGGTGAGGTCATCTTGTTGCTCGAAATAGACCACAGTGGGAATATTACATCACAAAAGGCAGCAAATACTATAAACTATAAACAATAGTTTGTACTATATACTATAAACTATACTGGGCTTCCCTGGTGACTCAGTGGTAAAGACTCTGCCTGCAACGCAGGAGACCCAGGTTGAAACCCTGGATGGCAACCCACTCTGGTACTCTTACCTAGAGAATCCCATGGACAGATGGGCCTGGAGGGCGATAGTCATAGGGTTGCAAAGAGTCAGATATGACTGAGGCCACTAAGCAGCAGCATCATAAACAATATAAACAATAGCATAAGTTACACTATTTTGTTGCTAGTCTAGACTGAAGAAATGTACAGGTATAAGATCAATGATTCAGATTAAATTTTCTAAAAAGTGGTGTTCACAGCCATCAGATTGTGACTAGCACATAAACTGACAGACTATCCTTCTCAGCCCTCAGAAACGATCATCATCTGATTCTGCAACAAGGTCACTTGGGTTGCTGATAAGCAAATGAAATTTCCTACCTACCTTTATTGTTTCATTTTCATCTTGCAAATGTAAAGTTGATGTCAACCAATGTTCATTTCAGAACTATATGCATTAGTCAAGTAATGCTTGCAACAAACTGGTTCCAAGTATAAGAGTCTGGTGGTCCAGTGCCTAAGACTGTGCTCCTTATGCAGGGAGTCGAGATTTCATTCCTGGTCAGAGAACTAGGTCCTGCATGCCACAGCTAAAGAACCCACTTTCCTCAATGAAGATCCCGCATGTGGCAACTAAGACCTGGTGCAATGAAATAAATTTTAAAAAAAGAGAATTTGGCAAAAATCAATGAAAGCATTTAATAACAAGCAACTGGCTCTAGGGAATCTCTAATGAAGAGTGTGATATGTTTATTACTATTTAGAAAATACAAGCTATACATATTTTGTGTCAGTAACATTTATATTAAGCATAAGTATGTATATATGTGAATGTTTTTTTGAAGCATTACCAGTGCGCAACTAAACAAGGCTTAGAGTACACGGTGAGCAAGTGCTGTGGGACCAAGGTGGGGATGAGAAGCAAGCACATGTCAGAGGAAGTGAGATTTTCTTCTCTCTGGGTCTCATTCTCGCTGGCTAATGCCTTTCTTTTGAGATGCCCACCTCTATTTTCTAAGCAATATCTTGCTTTTGTTTTCCTGATCCTTACTGAAAAGGGTTGGTCTCACAAAATCACATCCCTGCCTCAATACTGACCCTCCTTCTTTTTAGATTCTACAATTAAATATGTATAAGCCTAAACAAATCAGGTGTATGTGAGTCTTTTCTCATTTATTTCCCCAAGACTTATCATGGTCAACCCTCTGCTTCTTTCTCTTTCTAATGAAGTTTAATGAAGCAGACACAGATTTTTAAATAAGCCATTCCTTTGCTCTTTTTAAAGGAATGTCATTTCCAGACTAAACATGCCCTTTCAGTAATTCCCTACCATAGGAGCTAGCATTTAGAACAGGTGGGTGATCATTTTAACCTATGGCTTCTCCCTTATCATATAACAGCAATAAAATAATGAAAAAAGCTTTTATTTTTACTGAATTTTGAGTTTTATAATGTGCACGGCCACTGCACATTATATCTTTTCGTTTTCATAACAGTGGTGAGATATGTGGGACAGATTTCGTTTAACCTAAGAGGAAATTGAAGCTTGGGATGATTAAAGGATGTCTCAATGGTTATGGCCCTGTTGCATTATAACTCAGTCTTACTTTCTGTCATCACAGCAACGTACACGCTGTAGTAGAGATGTGAACAAAATCCCTCAGGTTTATTGAGCAAGGCAAGGTGATAAAGAAGGATTGTGGAGTTCGAATAAATTGAGCAGCAAAAAGCTCATCAGTTCCTTTCTGCAGAAATAAGAGCAATTGGAAAGGAGAGAAAAGACATTGGAAGTAAAAGTTTGTTGCTTCCAAGTGATTTTTCTCGCAGAAATAAAATTTTCAGGTAACTGTGGAAAATTCCATTAATTCTTGATTTAAATTCACATCACATATGAGTTGATTCTTTTATGATAGAAACAGTAGAGTGGAAAGTCATTGAGAAGGTAACAGGTACTAGGTCACATCTATGAGCAGTTACCATGTCCCAGATATTCCATTAGTGTTTTAAGTCCATCACACATTAACTCTTCAGAATATTCCTGTGAGGAATATTCCTATTCTCTATGATCATTCCAGTTTGTAGGTGAGGAAACCAAGGCTTAAAGAGATTAAATATTTTGCCTATTATCAGTCGGATAGCAAGTCTCAAATCCTAGGTTTGAACCTAAGTTTGCCTAACTTCAGAACTTGTACTTAAAATTCCTATGCTAATCTAGAAAGAAAGTGAATTGCTTGTTGCTTCTTCTGACTGGATGATTGATAGGTAACTCCAGGGGCAGTGTGAGCTCAGGTGTGGGCCCTGAGACATCTGTGTGGAGCTGTGTGTTGGGACCATTTAAGTCTACAAGAGGAACGCAAGATTTATGTAGGTTGGCTTTGTTTTCTTAGGCAAATGGCATCATCTTGGAGTCCCAGTTTCTTCGTTATGGTATATGTACTTTGGAGATGAATCACTGAGGTAAGATGTTGTTACATGGCTTAGTACTGGAATGCTTGAGGTGCTTGAGAAAGGCTACTGCATCCTTGCCCGTTTTGGTCTTACGTCATAGGAATGTTCACACCACAAAGGTTCAGGTGAGATACCCTACATGCAGAGTTGGACCTGGAGCCCAACATACCTCTGACAGTTGGTGGAGAACTGCTCACATGCATGGAAATGGCATTGCATGGTGTGTATGTGGGATCATTCAGAGATAAAATTATGCATTTTTCTTCACTTCCTCCTCTAAGACCTCTGGGATTCCATTCTCCATGAAAACTTTCATAGCTATGGTCTGAATGCTATTGAAACTCAATATTTTTCACAATTATTTCTCCTTTCCCAAGGAATTTTCTTCTGCTTCATCACTCAAACAGTAAAGAATCTGCCCACGATGTGGGAGACCCAAGTTTGATCCCTGGTTTGGGAAGACATCCTGGAGAAAGGAATGGCTACCCACTCCAGTATTTTTGCCTAGAGAATCCCATGGACAGAGGATCATTGTGAGCTACAGCCCAGGGGGGTGCAAAGAATTGAACACAACTGAGCGACTGACACTTTTACTTTCATTGCCTCAAAATTGAAATTAAATCATCCTAGTGTGAAGGAGAAATGAGTATGAATTTCAATTAACAAGCTGAGATTCTGGTCACCTGGATTATTGCTTCATTTTCTTACCTGGTCTTTTGACCTTAAGCCTCCCCCAACATTCAGTTTCATTGTCCATGGAAATTCTTCTAAAACTCAAATATCATTTTGCTAATATTGCTTCAAGGTAAAGTCCAAACCACTTCCCTGGTGGCTCTGATGGTCAAGTGTCTGCCTGAAGTGTGGGAGACCCAGGTTTGATTCCTGGGTCAGGAAGATCCCCTGGAGAAGGAAATGGCAATCCACTCCAGCACTCTTGCCTGGAAAATCCCATGGACGGAGGAGCCTGGAAGGCTGCAATCCATGGGGTCGCAAAAAGTCAGACATGACTGAGCGACTTCACTTCACTTCCTTTAGAGCATCAGTATCTTATCAAATCTCCAGTCTGGCTTCCTGACACTTTAATCACATCTATGATTCTCTTTACTTGCACTGAATTATTTGCAATGTTGCTAATTCAGGTCTTTGCACATGTTATTTTGACCATTTTATTCATCATACCAGAAGAGTATCACTGTATCCTGGATAAACCCAATCACCGTCCAATCAGTCTGTTGAGTTGCTTCGTGACTTCTAACAGGTAAGTCTAGAGATAGAAATATCAGGACCATCTCATGGTGAGCCCACTTCAAACCAGTCACATATTACTCGTCTTTGTTTAGAAACAGAGAAATACTCACATTTTCTTTGTACAGAAGAGACAAGCTGAGTAACCATGTGATTATTACAGACAAGCTACATTCCCAACTGCCACCACCCAACAAAAACAGAAAGGTAAAGAAAAAAAAAAAAAAAAAGAGGAGAAAGATTAACATTATTATTTAGAGTAGTGAACGAAAATTTGTCTTCAGAATCCAGCACTTTTCTTTTTTTAAAAAATTATTTTTTTATGGTGGGCAGGCAGGATTGTTCTGGACTTGTCTAGGCATATCTTACAAAATTATGTGCTGAAGTAGGTACAGCACACGTCTCCCTGCTTCTTGGTCTATTTCTGGGTCTATTCCTTCCCATTCCTACAAAAGCAGTTTTCTGGGAATTGCTAATTTACTGAGAATGTTAAAGAGAACAGGACCCATGCCAACGACTGTCATTTTTTTGTTTTTTTCCAAATATAGTTGAGAATGGGCTAGAGAAGGTCTTTGATTGAATCCCATTACATACAACCTTCTGCTCTCTACAGACTATTTGTTGAAGGAGGCAGACCGCTCCAGGGGAGGCAGTCCCTGTGGGAGGACTGGGAACCCCATCAGAAAAACTACTTCACCTCATTTCTGACTAGGATACTTCCTGCCCAGCCTGGAATCAGATATTGCCAAGACAGCTGCGGAAAAGAAAAAAAAAGAAGAAGAAAAATCCAACTTTTCAAAAGTGAACTACTACTATTTAAATGAGTTTGATCAAGTAGTTGAATTTGGACAGAGACTGAGTTTTCTGTGCAGAAAAGTGACATGATTGCACAATACAATGAGCAAGTCAGTTCCCAATGCCAAAGCACCTAGTGACTAAATTTACTAGCCTGACCGGGTGGATCTGGGATATGGGCTGGGCATTAGTTACACCCAGACTCTGCAAATTCTTTTGGGAGTTCACATGGATGACAACACCACAGTAGTCAGGTTGGGGCAGAGTGAAATCTAAAGTGCATTTAATTTCCTTTCGTGTTTTTTAAACTAGTAAATAGCCACTTTTTACAGCACTTGTATTTGCGCTGATTATAGAAGCTAGGCCTGATTTAAGAGAAAAGTGGAAAACTCAAGAAAGCATTCATGGAAAAAGCCATCCAGAGACTTACCATTCAAAAATAAATGAATGTAATAGTGACTATAAAAAATAATGTACTTTAATCCAGATGAGGAAGCACTCTTTTGGTACGTATGATATATATATTTATCATACATGTATGATGCATATATGATACACCTATCATACATATATGACATATATACCTCTGGCATGTGGGATCTTAGTTCTGTGACTAGGGATCCAACCTGTGCCCCCTGCACTGGACGCATGGAGTCTTAACCACTGGACCGCCAGGGAAGTCTCAAAGAAAGATACATCTTACCATGCAATAATTGCCCTCCTATTCTAATATTTTGGGAGGCTAACATTCATTCAATAAATAATGTTTAAGTTTCTACTATGCTAGATCTTATACTAGCTATTCGGAAATTATAAAAGTTAAAGAAGACTTCAGCTTAAATTGCCTCATTTCTTTGTGAGTGAGTCCCAAAATACTCCTTACTGAAGGCCAAATTGTTCCAGATGCTAGTGATATAACAGGAAAAAAAGGAAGACATCCCAGTTACGTGGAGTTAACTTGCTGATTGGGCAGGCAGAAAGTAAACACTAAACAAAGATACACTTTAATATCAGGTCATGACTGGCCTTAAAGAGAAACACCGGGGAGAGTGGAAAACGTGGAGGGTAAGTGGCATTTGAACAGAAACAGGGAAGACATGAGGGAGCAAAGCGTGCAGGCGTTTGGGGAAAGGCTTACATAGCGTGTTACAATCTGAAGAGAGATATAGACGGAGGCACAAGCAATCCCCATCGAAGAAAAGAGGACGGCAAGGCGGTGGGAGCAAGAACACATGCAGGACANTTTGGGGAAAGGCTTACATAGCGTGTTACAATCTGAAGAGAGATATAGACGGAGGCACAAGCAATCCCCATCGAAGAAAAGAGGACGGCAAGGCGGTAGGAGCAAGAACACATGCAGGACACAGCCCTGGAAGAGCAGCCCTGACCTGGTGCAGGAGGAAGACCTAGGGGGCAAGTGTCACGGCTGGAAAGTCAGTGGAAATCACATTATCACGAACTTGAATGTCAGAAATGAGCTGACTGCAGTAAAAAGTTGGTCCACTGTTTCTTCCATCTCCAGAATTCTGTGATCAGCTTGTTCTCTGTTTTGATTAAATCTAAGTAGAAACAGCATAAATCAGAAGTCTTCATTGTCAAGAACACATTGCAAATAAGTTTTGCAGGTCAGCATCCTAAAGAAACACTAAAATAGTATTAGTCTTTTCCTGGATTCTTAAAAAAGCAATGAAAGGGAGCACGTCACATATAGGACACCACAAAACTGCCTGCATTTACAGAAATGTTTCTTTCTTCAGATGTCTCCTTCCCCACAGCCTCACACCACACAGCAGTGGCTCTCCTCTGCCTCTCCATGCTTCATGGAGGCCCCAGAGGACACAGAGGTTTCATTCACATCTGCCACTTGCCTGCACCTCTTCGCGAATGGTATCATTTTAAGTGACTGCACTCTAAACCTGGCCATTTTCCACCTTGTGAAGTATAATCCTCTTTCACCATATTTTTCCCAAGAGAAGATATTCTTCTTTTTGTTGTTTATTGGTTGGAGGTGGCTCAGACGGTAAAGAATCTGCCTGTAATGCGAGGGACCTGGGTTCGATCCCTGAGTTGGAAGATCTCCTGGAGAAGGGGAAAGCCACCCACTCCAGTATTCTGGCTTGGAGAATTCCATGGACTGTATAGTCCATGGGTGAGCAAAGAATTGGACACAACTGAGCGACTTGAACTAACATAGTTGATTTACAAGGCTGTGTTAGTTTCAAGTGTACAACAAAGTGATTCAAATATATATATATTCTTTTCAGATTATTTTCCCTTATAGGTTATTACAAAATATTGAGTATAGTTCCTGAGAAGATAAGTCTAGTCAAAATGTTTTCTACTCCACTGAAGAAAAAATTTGTCTTTACCAATGTTACATGTTGATAGAAATTTTTTTCTCATAGTTTCATCTAAAATATATAACCAGTAAGATGTCTTGTCCCTGGGATTGTAATTCAGTTTCTCAATAACCACTATGATTTCTCTCCAACTTTGACTTGAAATGGAAACGACCAGATATTTCTGTTTTTATTGTGCCTTGCTCTTGCAGGCAGGGCATCAGGTGAATTTACATGGTTTGCTTCATTCTCAGAGAGTCGTGAAGGCTGGACCTTGGGTCCCCAGTTCCTAATGGAAGGCTCTGAAATATGATTCCCAGTTTACAATTGCCAGGACACGGAAGCAACGAAAATGTCCATTGATGGGGAAATGGGCAATGAAGATGCGGTACATATATACAATGGAATATTACTCAGCCTAAAAAAGAATGGCATAATGCCATTTACAGTGACAGGGACGGACCCAAAGACTTTCATAATGAGTGAAGCGAGCCAGACAAAGACAAATATGATATTGCTTACATGTGGTATCTAAAAAAATGTTGAAGCTATTTACAAAATAGAGTCACAGATGTAGGAAACAAATTTAATGATTACCAAGGTATAAAGGGGCTGAGGGATAAATCGGGAGACTGGGATTGACGTATGCACAGTGCTGTATATGAAATAGATAACTATTAATAAGAACCTGCTGTATAATATAGGAAACTCTACTCAACACTCTGCAAATGACCTCTACGGGAATAGAATCTGAAAAAGAGTGGATACTTGTATATGGATAATTGATTCACTTTGGTACACAACAGAAACTAACACAGCATTGTAAATCAACAATACTCCAAAACAATTTTTAATTGCAAAATTCACTACACTATTGCATTCAGAGGAGAAGGCAATGGCACCCTACTCCAGTACTGTCACCTGGAAAATCCCATGGATGGAGGAGCCTGGTAGGCTATAGTCCATGGGGTCAACAAAGAGTTGGACACGACTGAGTGACTTCCCTCTCACTTTTCACTTTCATGCGTTGGAGAGGGAAATGGCAACCCCCTCCAGTGATCTTGCCTGGAGAATCCCAGGGACAGGGGAGCCTGGTGGGCTGCCATCTATGGGGTCGCACAGAGTCGGACACGACTGAAGCGACTTAGCAGCAGCAGCATTGCATTCAGAGCAAATGAAGTAAATTAATAACTTCTAATGGAAAATGTAATATGTCTTTACTGAAGTTATAAGCAAAGATGGGAAATTACATCACACAACACACAACACAATTTCTTGTTAAATCTCACACACACACACACACACACAGATCTTTTTCTCTTTCCCTATCCATCACCACCTTGCTCCTTCTTTTCCTCCTGCTAAGCAGAACTCTGATTTTGCTCCACCTTTTTGCAAACCCCATGCCTTGACAGCCTCTTTGAGGCTGGAGGACGCTGGGAAGTGGCTTTGATGGACTGCTCTAGTGCTGACTTGCAGGAGGCAACATCCCGCTGAAATGTCTTCTGCATAACTGCCAGCATAGCGTTAGTGTCAGCATTTTGAAAAAACTCAGCAACAAAAGTAACATTGTGGTTATCTTTAATAATGTTAACTAAAGCAAATGAATTAGACATCTTAAACACAATATTTTTAAGGCAAAGAACAACAAATAGGATCCTGCAGCATGGGTGAAATGGCAAGGACTTCTAAGACCATCCTCTTGACCTGGATAGAGTCTCTCCTGGGTGTCTGAGGTTTGACTTTCATTCCCAGTCTCTTAAATTGCCTTGAGATCCGGTCAAAATCCCTGAGTCTACTGTCTCATTATTCTTCTGTCTCCACAATGAAACTTTTTTGTTTCTAAACCTTAAATAGCTTCATTGACCTTCTTATGATTATAAAAAAATAAAGACTCATTATGGAAATTTGAAAACATATAAAACTCTAAAGAAATAATAAAAAAAATACTATTGCCACCATAGACGACAATCGTTAACAATTTGGTATGCTGGTGAAGTGATGGAATTACCACTGAGCTATCTCAAATATTAAAAGATAATGCTATTAAAGTGCTGCACTCAATATGCCAGCAAATTTGGAAAACTCAGCAGTAACCACAGGACTGGAAAAGGTCAGTTTTCACTCCAATCCCAAAGAAAGGCAGTGCCAAAGAATGTTCAAACTACCACACAATTGCACTCATCTCACACACTAGCAAAGTAATGCTCAAAATTCTTCAAGTAAGGCTTCAACAGTATGTGAACCAAGAATTTCCAGATGTTCAAGCTGGTTTTAGAAAAGGCAGAAGAACCAGAGATCAAATTGCCAACATCCACTGGATCATAGAAAATGCAAGAGAGTTCCAGAAAAACATCTATTTCTGGCTCATTGACTATGCCAAAGGCTTTGACTGTGTGGATCACAACAAACTGTGGGCAATTCTTCAAGTGATGGGAATTCCAGACCCCCTAACCTGCCTCCAGAGAAATCTGTATGCAGGTCAAAAGGCAATAGTTAGAACTGGGCATGAAACAATAGGCTGGTTCCAAATTGAGAAAGGAATATGTCAAGGCTGTATATTGTCACCCTGCATTGTCACTCTATGCAGAGTACATCATGTAAAATGCCAGACTGGATGAAGCACAAGCTGGAATTGAGACTGCCAGCAGAAATATCAATAACCTCAGATATGCAGATGACACCACCCTTATGGCAGAAAGTGAAGAGGAACTAAAGAGCCTCTTGCTGAAGGTCAAAGAGGAAAGTGAAAAACTGTCTTAAAGCTCAGCATTCAAAAAACAAAGATCATGGCATCTGGTCCTATCACTTCATGGCAAATAGATGGAGAAACAGTGGAAACAGTGACAGACTTTATTTTGGGGGGCTCCAAAATCACTGCAGATGGTGACTGCAGCCATGAAATTAAAAGACGTTCACTCCTTGGAAGAAAAGCTTTGACAAACCTAGACAGCATATTCAAAAGCAGAGGCATTACTTTACCGACAAAGGTCCATCTAGTCAAAGCTATTGTTTTTCCATGGCTGTGAGAGTTGGGCTGTGAAGAAAGCTGAGCTCTGAAGAATTGATGCTTTTGAACTGTGGTATTGGAGAAGACTCTTGAGAGTCCCTTGAACTGCAAGGAAATCCAACCAGTCTGTCCTAAAGGAGACCAGTCCTGAATATACATTGAAAGGACTGATGCTGAAGCTGAAGCTCCAATACTTCGGCCACCTGATGTGAAGAACTGACTCATTTGAAAAGACCCTGATGCTGGGAAAGATTGAAGGCAGGGGAAGAAAGGGGCGACAGAGGAAGAGATGGTTGGATGGCATCACTGACTCGATGGGCGTGTGTTTCAGCATGCTCCGGGAGTTTGTGGTGGACAGGGAGGCCTGGTGTGCTGAGTGACTGAGCTGAACTTACGCCCCATTTAAGAAAATACATGTGTGTGTTTGGGGGGGTGGTAAATATAGACATACTTTTTTGTAATCGCTAATGTTTTTCCATGTTAATAAAATATCTACATGATGTTTATTTTTCTCTTTAAAATATTTTNTGTGGTGGACAGGGAGGCCTGGTGTGCTGAGTGACTGAGCTGAACTTACACCCCATTTAAGAAAATACATGTGTGTGTTTGGGGGGGTGGTAAATATAGACATACTTTTTTGTAATTGCTAATGTTTTTCCATGTTAATAAAATATCTACATGATGTTTATTTTTCTCTTTAAAATATTATATGATAAAATATTTTTTAAATTAAAAATTAGTGTGTGTTCATTGTAATGAGTGAGACAATCCAAAGAGATGAAAATAAATAATCTCCTTTAATTTCTTTATTCCTTGTCTTCTGAATCACACCAATTAAAAATAAATCCTTGACTTCCAGTTCTGTAGAAACTGGAAGAAATAGAAAATTGCTATAGAAACTTTCCATGCCTTCCAAAATAAAATAAGAACCTCAGCCTCTGAAAGATAGGAAGTCTCTCTCTCTCTTTCTTTCTCTCTCTCTCTCTCTCTCTCTCTCTCTATATATATATATATATAGCTGTTGAGCTGTCAATAACTCTGCAGCTGATATACACACACATACACACACACACACATATATGTATATGGGGATTCTCTGGTGGTTCAGAGGTAAAGAATCTGCCTGTAATACAGGAGACGCAGGAGACATGGGTTCAATTTGATCCCGTGGTGGAGGAAATGTCAACCCACTCCAGTACTCTTGACTAGAAAATTTCATAGACAGAGAAAGAGCCAGACAACCATAGTGACTAAGCACACACACACACACACACACACTCACACATATATATATATAAAACTGTCAATAACTGTTGAGCTACCGATAACTTTACAGCTGATACCAAAAAATTGGCTGCCTAGGGTCAAACGATGAAGGTTTGCTAAGGACTACAAGTTGATACATATAGTATCACTCAAGTAATTTCTTGCCCTCAAGTTAAGAATAATCAATGTTCTTTAATTTAAATAACTGATAATTGGATTTGTTACATCCTTCATTTTATTTTTTAAAGAATTTTCTTATGTGGGCCATTTCTAAATTCTCTATTGACTGTTGCAATTGTGCTTCTGTTTCATATTTTGGTTGTTTGCCCATTAAGCATGTGGAATCTCAGCTCCTTTACCCAGGATCAAACCTGCACCCCTTGAGTAGGAGGTGAAGGCTCAATCACTGAACAGCCAGGAAGTCCCCTTCATTTTATATACAGACATTTATGTGTGTATGTACATATATATAATATGTATGCTTTTAGAAATACACAGCTTTGAATGCTATGTTTTTCTCCAGCTTTGTGCTTAATCAGGCTTCCCTGGTGGCTCAAACAGTAAAGAACCTGCCCACAGTGCAGAAGACCCAGGTTTGATCCCTGGGTCAGGAAGATTTTTCTATGCTTTTCTCCAGCTTTACTGAAATACAATTGACAAGTAAAAATGAGCATATTTAGGCTGAAAAAAAAAAAGAAAGAAAAATCCCACAAAAAGTAAATCCTTGAAAATGAAGTTTCTGAAGGAGCTGCCCAAATAACTCAAATAGTGATAATTGGTTATCTGAGTATGGGGTATCTGGGGCATCCAAATCCATTTAGTCACCTTCAGTGGCTCTTTTTTTTTAAATACTTTATTCTATTTTACAGTACTGTATTGGTTTTGCCATACATTGACATGAATCAGCCACAGGTGTACACAGATCTCCCCATGCCGAAGCCCCCTCCCACCTCCTTCCCCACCCCACCTCCCCGGATCATCCCGTACACCAGCCCCAAGCATCCTGTATCCTGNAAGGGACACTCCTGTCTTCAGATATAATACCAGCTGTTTGCAGAGACAACATGTGAACAGAGGAAAACTGAAACTTATGGCCTCAGACAGTTGAGCAGTGGATGCAAAGAAGTCACAATGGGACTTGAACCCATTAACTGAGGGAAGGCATGGCACAGGGAGGTGGGACTTTCCCAACACTGGCTGCAGAATCCCTAGTCTTTCCCAAGTATTTGTTCATACTGAGGATGGAAAGAAGGAAAGACAAAAGTCAACACAGTGCAAATTTGGTTGGCTTCCCACAAGCATCCTCATGTTTACCTTAAGGTTTTCACTCTAAAGCAGAGAAATAACAGTTTCTCTGGTGCTGAAAACTCTCCAGTCTTTCCTTTCTGCCAGGAGGGCAGTGGGGAGACTATGCTGACTGCCTGTTCTGCTCACTCCTTGACTTAAGATGTCCATTGATTTCTCCCATCTGGATTTCCCCTCATTTCTTCCCACTGGAACAAGGATCAAACCATCATCTAGGAGTAGCTAAAAGAACTTTCACTAGTCTAGGCCCCTTCTTTTGTTGTTTTCTAATTCTGGAAGTCTGTATCTCCACTCTTGTGTCCTCAGGAATAAACCAGGTCCAATGCCAGACATACCACTTCACATCAGAACAGCCTCTTCCTCATTCTAGGAGGAATATCCCAGTTAAGGAGAATTCTTGGTCTCATATTCCACTTGTTGAGACTTCCAGGTATAGTGTCATATTTCTTTAATTCCAGTTACTTTGCCTTTATTTACTCCTGGAAAAATATTTGGAGGAGCAATACTCTAAGTTTTGTAAATATTCCTTTTTAGCAAAAGGCATGCCCTTGACATTTAAAATCCCTGACTTTGGAAAATAAGATAACTAGAACAGGCATAATCTTAAGGCTCTTGAATTCTATGGGGCGGTCACTTCTAGGAATCTGGTTCCATGTACATGTGTTGGAGTGCTCAGTTCTAACCATGTACGTCTAAAATGGAGCCTGGCATAGAGAAGGCCCTCCATGAAGATTTTTAAATGAATGAAAAATTTAAAAACCTAGCATCTGATGGCCATAAGTGTATCCTGCCACAAGAGAGACTGTCAGAGAGTTCTATTTTGTATTGTGTTCAAATCCACTTATCCATCCCATGAGCTTGCATAGACTCTATCTATTTTGTTTCAGGATGACCTGGGAGCTCATGAATGCTGATTAATCTAGTGGTTCCATGTGTCAAGTGCAGGGAAAAAGTCCTCTCTTCTGGCTCTTTTCAAATAATCTCCTATGTGAGGCCAGCTCTAGGAGGGCAGGGTTCCAGCTGCTATTGTCCATGAACTGAACAGGCTCTCTAGTGTGGTTTGTGGTGGAGGAATATCTGTGTCGGCAGAAAGCGTGGGAAGTCACCTTAGAAGTCATGGGAAAAAAGTCCTCAGAAGCCCTGTTCCAGCCATGCTCCATATAAGGATACTGGTTGTGCAGGCTGAGTACCTACTATGTGTCAGTGGTAAACGAGACAAGACACATTTCTGCTTTCAAGGGACTTGAAGTCTCATGGAGGAGCTGGAAGTTGTAGAGTCTTACAGGGCTACATAAAGGTACATATGGCCCAGACAACCAGAGAATGATCACTAAGAGCTAAAACGAGGCCAAGGAGGGCAAGGAGAGTTCCCAGCAGGGAAACAGCCCATAGGTGAGAGATGCTGGATTGTATTTGGGTAAACCTAGAACAGAGACTATGATGGAGCACAAGAAGCTGCAGCTGGGGACTTCCCTAGCTGGCCAGCTGTTAAGACTGCACGCTCCCAATGCAGTGGGCCTGGGTTCATTCTCTGGTCAGGGAACTAGATCCCACATGCTGCAACTAAGAGTCTGCATGCCAGCTCAGCCAAGTAGAAGTTTTTTAAAAATTAGAAAAATACAAAGAAGCTGCAGATGAAGGAGGGTGTGGCAAGCAGGGGTAAGATCACAGAGGCATCAAGTTAGGCAGTTTGGGCTTTATTCTGAGAGAAATGGGAAGTCACTGAAGTATCTTATAGTCGAGAGTGAGAGGGGGCATAGTCATATTTGCATTTTAGAAACATCAGCTGGTGATTCAAACCAGAAGAGTGGCAGTGGTGACGAAGAGAAGCAGCAGAATTTGAGCCTTTTAGGAGGTGAGATTTATATGTAGGAGGGAAAAAGACATGGTGGATGACAGAGGAGGCATCAAGATGAAGCTGCAGGCTTCTAAAATGAGCAAGGGAGTGAATGAAGGTGCTCTTCCCTGAGCTGGAGCTCACAGAAAGAACAGGTTTGTTGGGAAGTTGATGGTTCAGTTTTAACCTATTGAATTCAAGTTACCTGTAGGAAATCTAGCACAGATAAATGTCCCTTGGATGGACATTGTATTCGGGTCTAGAGCTCTGCAGAGGAGCTGGGCTGAAGACAGGGATTTGGATGGCATCAGCACAGAAAGGTAGTGGGAGCTGTGGAAGTGGGTAAGAATGTGTCAGAAAGGAGAAAACAAAATCAAAACCTTGAGGAGACCCAGCATTTAAAGGCAAGACAAAGAAAGAAGAGTCTATGGCACAGATTGAAAGGAGGCAGCCAGAGAGATGGGAGAAAAACCATGAGTGTGGAGTCAGGGATGCAAGAGAAGAGAGGGTAGTGGATAGTGATGTCTAGTGATGCTGAAGGATTAAGCAAAATAAGGGGGGGAAAGTATATGTTGGATTTAGCAGCAAAGCAGGTGTTTTTGAGTTGAATCGTGTCCCTAAATTCATATGTTGAAGTCTAACTTCCAGTATTTCAGAATGTGACTATTTGGGTCCATTGATGGAGACTTGGATTGCTTCCACTTTTTAGCTATGATAAATAATGCTGCTATGAACACAGATGTATTCTTGTTGGGTCTCTTCAAGACCCTGATTTCAGTTCTTTTGGGTGGCATTGCTGGATCATAGAGTAATTTTATTTTTAATTTTTTGAGGAACCTCCACACTATTTTCCACAGTGGCTGCACCATTTTATAGTCCTACCAACGGTGAACAAGTGTTCTAGTTTCTCCACATCCTCACCAACATCTATTTTCTATCTTTTTGATAGTAGCCATCCTAACGGGTGGGTTGGGAAGATCCCCTGGAGGAGGGCATCACAACCCATTCCAGTATTTGTGCCTGGAGAACCCCATGGACAGAGGAACCTGGTGGGCTACAGCCCAAAGAGTTGCTGAGTTGTACACTGCTGAATCGATTTAGCATGCTGCTGCTGCTGCTGCTAAGTCACTTCAGTCCTGTCCGACTCTGTGCGACCCCATAGACTGCAGCCCATATGCGTCCTAATGGGTGTGAAGTGTTTCTACTGGCACTTTTTTGGAGTACTTTAGGTTAAATAGGTCCAACCCAAAGCTGACCACAAAGCTGACCAGTTCAGGGTAACCTGAGTTCAAGCTGTCAGTAGGTGTGCCTCCAGCCATCACATAAGAGGAGCCTATGCACTAGTGACCAGCAAAACTACACACACACACACACACACACACACACATTTAAAAGAAGTTGTCATTTAAAAGGGAATGCGTTCGTGGGCTGAAATGTTTAAACGAAAAAGAAGTATATAAAATAAAAAGTAAAATCTCTTTACACTGGTTCCCAGTCTCCAGCTTTCTGCCATCAAGAGAAAAGCATGGTTGACAACTTCCTGAGTATCCTCATGGAAATTTTCCATTCATTTCCACATATACCCCATTTTATACCACCTTGCACTATCCATCTCGTAAATTTTGTATTTTAAAAATACATGTATGGGATTTACCTGGTGGTCTAGTGGTTAAGGCTCCACGCTCCCAATGCAGGGGACATGGGTTTGGACCTTGGTTGGGGAATATCCTGCATACCACATGGTGCAGCCAAAAAAAAAGAAAAAATGTGTATGTGAATACACACAATTGACTCCTACATCATGACAGCCCCCACACCCCTGCCCCATGTCACGGGCTTGCAGCTAACAAGTGCAGTCACTCACATGTAGAGTGTATCTGTATGAACCTGTGTGTGTATTTTACCCAAATGAAAGCTTACCTTATATACTTTTGATAACTTACTTTTTTTTTTACCTTAAAAAGATATCACGGTGTGATGGATTAATTTTATGTAATTTTATGTGTCAACTTGACTGGGTCATGGTGTACCCAGATTTTTGGTTTAACATTATTCCTGGATGTGTCTGTGAGGGTGCTTCTGGATGAGATTAACATTCCAAGTCTGGAGACTGACTCAAGCGGATTGCTCTCCCCTATGTGGGTGGACCTCACCCAGTCCATCGGACTCCTGTGTAGAACGAAGGGTGGGGTGAGGGAGAATTCACTCCCTCTGCCTGTCTTCAGCTGGAACATTCCGTCTTCTCGAGTGCTTGGACTGGAGCCACATGAGCCACTCCTCTGGATCTCCAGCTTGTAGCTGGAGCATCTTGTAACAAATATGCAAAAGATTCATGATAGTCTCTCACTGTCTTCACCTTAAGCTGCTTAATGTTTTTATCTAATTAGTTTTCTCTCCAAGAATGACTTTGACTTTTCCCAGGATGATTAGATGGGACACCCCAGAGGGACCACAAAGGGCCACCTGGGGAGGGCAGGGCAGCCCACCAGTAACACACCAGGGAAGAGGAGCAGGTGGCTGTCTGCACGCTGCAAGGGCCAGTCGGGAGGAAGGCCTCTAGGTGTTGCCCCCACTTCAAAATTCTGCATTCCATCACCTGGCCCTTCCAGCATGTCAGAATATGGTATCTTTTGCTTTTCAAGAGAACCAGTTTAGTTTAAATCCTTGAGGGGTACAGTATGATATAATTCTATGTGCAGTGAAGTCTGTTAGCGGGAAATCTGTTCTTAGCAGGACCTGCTACTGTTTCCATGGGCACCACAAGTTACGGTGCTCCAGATTCCTCTGTTTGGTTTGCCACCAGAAGTCACTCTGTTGTGCTTTGTGCCTCGATCTCTTGCCCAAATAGAGTTCAGGTTCATTTGGGGCATAAATGCCTTCAATTTTAAGAAGAGCCGTGTGCTTCATCTGGTTGCAGAGACCAGGCTTGTAGTCGACAAAAATGACCCCAGACCACAGCCTCCCCCACAGTTTCTTCTTTAGAAGTCCTGTTACTCTCAGACTTCCACAGGCTCCAAGATGGTGAGCAGAGCAGATTTGATCTCTTTTGATAGGATAAGAATCCCTCTCTTCTAATTAGAGAAGAACAAAGTACTTTTTGAATACAATGTGTCCCCAAATAAACTATTTTGATTGCAGAATCCAAGCTGTAGCAATACATGCAGACCTCAATCTTATTTGGATCCCTTCAAACTACCTTTAGTTTCCAAAAGGTTGATGCCATATTATTTTGTTGGTACCATTTTTTTGTGTGTGGTGAAAAATTAATACTACAAAAAATAATAGTTCCACTAAAAAGTTCCACCAGAGAAAAATCCCTTCACTTCGATTAAGATTTGAAAGACAGCCTATCAGTTTACATGGACGTTGACTCAGAATTCAGAATTAATTCCCAAATGATGTAAGCAAAATTTCTACAGGTCAGTAAGGAGGAAAATAGAGATAAATCTCATTAGGGATTAAGACTGCTCAAACTGTGACCCAAAGCCATTCCCTCTCTAGTTCTGTAGGCTTGGGTTCTCAGGCAGATAGGAGTTGGGGTTGAAGAGAGCTCAGCAGGGCACCACCAGAGAGCTCTGGATACAGCAGGATGTGGTGGTTTTGATTAGGAGGCCTCAGGCCACTCGGGTTGGTAACAACAATATTTAGTCTTCCTAGGGAGCTTTTGCAGAGAAGGCAATGGCAACCCACTCCAGCACTCTTGCCTGGAAAATCCCATGGACAGAGGAGCCTGGTAGGCTGCAGTCCATGGGGTCGCTAAGAGTCGGGCACGACTGAGCGACTTCACTTTCACTTTTCACTTTCATGCATTGGAGAAGGAAATGGCAACCCAGTCCAGTGTTCTTGCCTGGAGAATCCCAGGGAAGGCGGAGCATGTTGGGCTGCCATCTCTGGGATCGCACAGTGTCGGACACGACTGAAGCGACTTAGCCAGGATGCTATTGAAACCTGAGAAGCTCCCCAAACCCCACCGTAGTAGGCCCAGGGCACCAAGTTGCTAAGAGAAATCACTACTACAGACATCATGTAAACTGAGGTCCCGGGGGACAGACCAGGGGGAGGGGGGCACCAACACAGAGTGGGGGTTACAGGGGCACCCTCCTCACTGAGGCCGTTCTGCCTCCACCTGTTCCCGTATGTGCACAGCAGGGCAGCCAGGGTGACCCTTTCCAGACACTTCTGATCCTATCAGGCCTCTGCTGAAACCTTCAGGCCTCGTATCAGTCTTAGAACAAAGCCCATGTCGTCCTCACAGGGTCTTCGGCCCCCTTCTCCACCACCTCCGTCCATTTCCAGCTTCCGCACACCAGCCTTCAACGAGCTCCTCAGTCATTCCATGGCGGCGCTCTGCTACATCGAGCTCTGCACAGGCTCTGTTCCCTCTTCCAGGACTCCTCTCCCCTCCCCTCCCTCCTGCCTCGCCTCACACTCCTGCTTCAGATCTCAGCCTATAAGTCGGCTCCTCCATGAATTTCCTACCCTAGGCAAATTTGTCTCTCCCAGCACCAAGTATCTTCCCCTCAAGAATTTATCACAATGTGTAATTATGTTGGCACGTGTGTGACATCTTCCTCCTTCATTAAAGTTGTGATCCCCACAAGGGCAAAGCCTATGTCTGTTTTGTTCACAGTGGTGTTTCCTAATGCCTGGCACAGGTACCTCAAAGGCACTCAATAAATGCTTCACACATGAGTAAATGGTGTCCCATCTTTTATAAATGTAAGATTTGGACTCACTGCCCACCACTCCAGCAGAGGGTACAACCAGCATGCAAATTTCTCATCTTACTTTCTAGGATTTAATTGTATTTTCATTACTTCAATTCATGTATTTCCATCCTTCAAAGTGAAGGAAAATCATCACAGATTCTTGGTGCTAAAAAGGACTTGGGTTTTGGGTGGTGTTTTTTTTTTAATTATAGTTGATTCACAGCGTTGTGCCAGTCTCTTCTGTACAGCAAAGTGACTCAGTTATACACACATAGACATTTCTATATTCTTTTCCATTATGGTTTGTCACAGGATATGCAGTATAGCTCCCAGTACTATACATTAGAACCTTAAAAACATTTAAAAACTTTGTATCCGTTTTAAATGTAATATTTTGCATCTACCAACCCCAAACTGCCAGTCCATCTCTCTCCCTTTCCTGCTCCCCCTTGGCAACCGTAAATCTATTCTCTGTATCTGTGAGTCTGTTTCTGTTTTACAGATCAGTTCGTTTGTGCCATATTTTAGATTCCACATAGAAGTGATATCATATGATATTTGTCTTCTTCTGACTTACTTCACTTAGTATAATAGTCTCCAGTTGCATCCATGTTGCTGCAAGTGGCATTGTTTGCTTCTTTCTTAGGGCTGAGTAGTATTTCATTGTATATATGTACCATATCTCCTTAATTCATTCATTTGTTGATGGACATTTAGTTGTTCCCATGTTTTGGTTATTGTGAACAGTGCTGCTGTGAACAAAAAAATACACGTATCTTTGTGAATTATAGTTTTGTCTGGGTATAGTCCCAGTAGTGGGATTTCGGGATCATATGGTATTTCTGTTTTTAGTTTTCTGAGGAAGCTCCATACTGTTTTCCATAGTGGCCACAAGAACTTACATTCCCACCAACAGTGTAGGAGGGTTCCCTTTTCTCCACATCTTCTCCAGCATTTGTTATTTTTAGACTTTTTAATCATGGCCATTCTCTCCGGTGTGAGGTGGTAACTCATTACAGTTTTGATTTGCATTTCTCTAGTAATTAGTGATGCTAAGCATCTTTTCATGTGCCTACTGGCCATCTGTATGTCTTCTTTAAATGTCTATTAAGGTCTTCTGCCCATTTTTCAATTGGGTTGTTTGTTTTTGTTGAGTTGTATGAGCTGTTTGTATATTTTGGAGATTAAGCTTTTGTCTGTCACATCATTTACAAATATTTTCAACCTCTTCTGTAGGTTGTCTTTTCAATTTTTTATGGTTTCCTTTGATGTGCAAAAGCTTGTGGGGATTCAGTTGTGTTGACTAAGTAATTTAAGTGTTAGGCAAATGTGTTAAGCAGGCTAGTCAAGATAACTAAGCTTCCTAAATTTTTCTACAGCTCAAGATTTTTCCCTGCCCCAGAAGTCTAGTCAAGTGCCACTTAAATCTTTATGCTCCCTAATAGACCAGGAAATTTTCTCTTTGTTTCCATGTGCTCTCCCTCTGACTGATGTTCTGGGAAGTAAAGATCATCCAAATGCAGCATCTTGCTCATTCTTCACAAGCCCTCTATGTAGCTTATGGATGCTATGCCCTCTGTTCCCTGAAATAAGCCATCCTCATGTCTAGCTTAAGTCCTTTATTTGAAGTGGCTTTTCTTCTCAACTTCTGCAGAGGCACCATGGAAAAGGCAACTTTGGAAGGAATCATAAGGACAAATCAGCTCTGCCAAATATTAAATACATTAAAAGGCTATGATAACTGATGAGACTAGTGCCAGGACTTCTGTTTCAGTAGCCATGGCCTTTGGGTTCAGAGTAACTAAAGGAATAGAAATCCTGGACATTGCTGACCAGGGCTGTGATCCTTCATGGCTCCTGGAAGGGACTGTCCACTTGGTGCACTTGAGGCTGCCTCTCCACCAAAGCACCCTCTTTAAGGATTACAGTCTCGGCTTGAGAGTGCCTGGCTCCTCCTGGCTTCCTGGCCTCACTCGTTTTCTGGTTACTACCCCTTTTATCTCATCCCAACCATAGTTCCTCCACTCTAGTTACTTGGGTTTCTTCATTCAGAGTGATTATACTCCCAAACTGGGGTCTACTAAAGTCTTCAGTGGCCTTCTGAATATAGCGATGCTGATTCAAGAATACTATAATCAGCTCAGTAGGTAATGAGTAGCTGAGAAAATTGGAAACTCTCTGTCCCACATACTATGAGATCTATTTTGTGTAAAAGCAGAAGGAAAATCCTTAAACCACTGTGTACACAGCAAATCTTAGTCAGAGCTGATCTCAGTTTCTGTGGACAGCAGCACAAACAGACAATAAATAAATCCTTTTAGTTCCTAATTTCTCAAGTACCAGAATTAGGTAGCTGAGAGAGCTGAGCAACCTAGTTAGTGGCTGCAGCCAATTCAATAGAATTTTTTAAAAGATAATTTTAAAATATTGTATATGATTAAAGGCTTTTATCAAGCTCAAAAGTAGTGTTGGAAATAGGTGCTATAATAGACACTACAACGAAAACTTAAGTGCCTACTGTTCTATATATATATATTTTTCCCCCTTTGTAATTGACACTTTTGTGTCATCTGACCAAGTGTTCACTGAGAGATTCACCTCTCAAATCTCTAATAAATGCAGCATAAGGTTTGTAACTCTCTGTGAACCCTTCCATGAGAAAAGGGCTAGAAAAACTATACCTATAAAAGCAAATGTTTCCCCAAGGACTATGAGCATCCAGAGAGTTTGTCATCTGCCTGCTGCTGTGTGTAAAGAAAAATAAGTCTTTCATGTGATATCAAATCCCCAGGCTTACTCCATTCATAGGAATGGGAGTCACATTTACATTATTTCCAGAGCACAGGAATCCTGATCCAAAAAGTTAATCCAAGAGCTAGTCTAGGACCTAAAAAGTCCTTGGGTTTAAGAATAGGCAGACTGCCCTGTAAGGGTACCAGAAAAGAAGTAAGAGTTCAAAAAATTGGGATAATCCAACCATGTGCCCAACATTAAGAACATATTTTTGTCCTGTCACACTTTAAACATTTATAAAAACTGAATAATTACAAAAATTGACCACTGAACAACAGCAAAAGGAATCTCAGTAAATATAAAAACTCAGTGCCATGAAAAATTCAATCAAAAACAAATTTTAAAAATAAATCAATGTATTTGGACAATAAAAGTTTTCTAATTATTTCATGAGTTAAAGAATAAATCATTATAAAAATTATAAAATATTTAGAAAGGGATGCCATTCTATATGTGGAATGCAACAATGCTTAAAAGAAAAAAATCAAATATAGTAGAAAAGAAGAAAAATTTAACTAATGATCTAAAGCATTCAGTTCAAGAAGTCATAAAAATAATAAAGTAGAAGTAAGAAATGTAAAAACAGAAGTGAATTAAATAAATGAATCTAAGTCACTAGGTTTAATAAAATCAAGGGCTGATTCTTTATAGAACTGTAAAATGGATAAAACTCTCCAAAACTGGTCAATCATAAACAAGAAAAGGCACAGATCAATAATACTAAAAATGGAAATTAAATATAAGTATAGGAATTTTTAAAATTTTCAGGTAAGAATGCTATGCACAATAGGACAATAATTAGATGCAGTAGATAATTTTCTAGAAAAATACAGAAAAATCAAATGAATTTTAGAAGCCTGTAAAAATCTATAAACTTTAAAAATAAGTTGAATCAGTAATTTTTAAAAAAATTCAACCACTAAAAAGAAGCAATGATCCTTTAAAATGGTATGGTAACTTGGGAAGACAATTTGGCAATTTCTTACAAAACTAAAGAGACTACAATCCAGCAATCACAGCCCTTAGTATTTACACAAAGGACTTGAAAACATGTCCACACAAAACCCTGCTCCAGATGTTTATAGCAGCTTTATTCATAATTATCAAAACGTAGAAGCAACCAAGATGTTCTTCAGTAGGTGAATGGATTAACTGTGGTGCATGCAGACAATGGACTATTACTCAGCACTGAAAAGGAATGAGCGATCAGGTCATGAAAAGACATGGAAGAAACTTAAATACGAATTACTAAGTGAACAAAGCCTGCATCCTGTGTGATTCCAACTATGTGACATTCTGGAAAAGGCAAAACTATGCAGACAGTAAAAAGATGAGTGGTTCCCAGGGCTTGGAGGTGGAAGGGATGAATTAGGTCACAGGGGATTTTTAGAGCAGTGAAAGTACTCTGTATGATACTATAATGGTCCGTAACATGATACATTTGTTAAAACCTACAGAATGTACAACAGCAAGAGTGAAACCTAATGTGAACTATGGACTTTGGGAGATAATGATGTGTCAATGTAGATTCATTAACTGTAACAAATGTACCACTCTGTGGAAGATATTGATGAGGAGGGAGTCTGGGAGGGTGGGGAAAGACAGGGAGTTTATGAGAACTCTATTAATACTTTCTGCTCAACTTTGCTATGAACCTAAAAATGCTCTTTATAAGAAAAAGTTATTTTAAAAAAGCAACAATCCTTGATGGTATTACAGTTGTTTTACCAAATATTTGAAGATAACAAAAATCTTTAAATAAAATGTTAGCAGACTGAATCCAGCAATCTATTGAAACTTAAGAAGAAAATTAAGATTCATTGCCAGAATGAAACAATATTTAGCTTAAGAAAATCTATCAATGTAGGAGCCAGTTTAACATGTTAAAAAAGGAAAATACATAATTATTTCCATAGATATAGAAGACTCAATAACTGTAAAGTCCATTTATAATTTAAAAATAAACTCTTAGCAAAGTAGGAATAGAAGAGAAGGCTTTGACCTCATAAAAGATGTCCTCCAAGAAATTACAGCAAGCATTGTACTTAAAGATGATACATTAGAAGGGTTTCCCCAAAACTAAGAAAAATTCAAGGATTTTCAATATCAGTTCTTCTATTTAACCCAAGATTTTAGCCCTCAAGATAAGACCAGAGACCAGTATGCAATGTATACTGTTTGGAAAGGAAGAAAAAAACTCTTGCCATCAGTTGCAGATAATATATATTGTTTGTGTATGTATTTGTTTTCTGTTGCAGGGTAACAAGTTACCACAAGAATAGCAACTTCAAGCAGCACACATTTATTATCTCATAGTTGGTTAGAATTTTTTTCTCTTCCCAGGATCTCAGATGGTAGAAATCAAGGTGGCTTCTTGTTTCTTTTCTCAGCTGGAGCTCAGGGTCCATTTCCATGCTCATGTGGTTGTTGGCAGAATTAAATTCCTTGTGGTTGTAGTACTGAGGTTTCCATTTCCTTGATCATTCTGGGAGCTGAATGTTCCTGCAGTCCCTTGCTACATGCCCCAATCCATGACAGCGTACTTACTCAAAGTGACCAGGAGAATCTTTCTTTTCCATGGGCTAAGACTGAGTCTTTTGTGATACAAAAATAATGTGAGTGAGTGTTGTCCCATCATCTTTGCCATATAAAATAACCTGTTCAAGGGAGTGACTATTCCACCATATTCACCAGTNAAAGGAATCTCAGTAAATATAAAAACTCAGTGCCATGAAAAATTCAATCAAAAACAAATTTTAAAAATAAATCAATGTATTTGGACAATAAAAGTTTTCTAATTATTTCATGAGTTAAAGAATAAATCATTATAAAAATTATAAAATATTTAGAAAGGGATGCCATTCTATATGTGGAATGCAACAATGCTTAAAAGAAAAAAATCAAATATAGTAGAAAAGAAGAAAAATTTAACTAATGATCTAAAGCATTCAGTTCAAGAAGTCATAAAAATAATAAAGTAGAAGTAAGAAATGTAAAAACAGAAGTGAATTAAATAAATGAATCTAAGTCACTAGGTTTAATAAAATCAGGGGCTGATTCTTTATAGAACTGTAAAATGGATAAAACTCTCCAAAACTGGTCAATCATAAACAAGAAAAGGCACAGATCAATAATACTAAAAATGGAAATTAAATATAAGTATAGGAATTTTTAAAATTTTCAGGTAAGAATGCTATGCACAATAGGACAATAATTAGATGCAGTAGATAATTTTCTAGAAAAATACAGAAAAATCAAATGAATTTTAGAAGCCTGTAAAAATCTATAAACTTTAAAAATAAGTTGAATCAGTAATTTTTAAAAAAATTCAACCACTAAAAAGAAGCAATGATCCTTTAAAATGGTATGGTAACTTGGGAAGACAATTTGGCAATTTCTTACAAAACTAAAGAGACTACAATCCAGCAATCACAGCCCTTAGTATTTACACAAAGGACTTGAAAACATGTCCACACAAAACCCTGCTCCAAATGTTTGTAGCAGCTTTATTCATAATTATCAAAACGTAGAAGCAACCAAGATGTTCTTCAGTAGGTGAATGGATTAACTGTGGTGCATGCAGACAATGGACTATTACTCAGCACTGAAAAGAAATGAGCGATCAGGTCATGAAAAGACATGGAAGAAACTTAAATACGAATTACTAAGTGAACAAAGCCTGCATCCTGTGTGATTCCAACTATGTGACATTCTGGAAAAGGCAAAACTATGCAGACAGTAAAAAGATGAGTGGTTCCTAGGGCTTGGAGGTGGAAGGGATGAATTAGGTCACAGGGGATTTTTAGAGCAGTGAAAGTACTCTGTATGATACTATAATGGTCCGTAACATGATACATTTGTTAAAACCTACAGAATGTACAACAGCAAGAGTGAAACCTAATGTGAACTATGGACTTTGGGAGATAATGATGTGTCAATGTAGATTCATTAACTGTAACAAATGTACCACTCTGTGGAAGATATTGATGAGGAGGGAGTCTGGGAGGGTGGGGAAAGACAGGGAGTTTATGAGAACTCTATTAATACTTTCTGCTCAACTTTGCTATGAACCTAAAAATGCTCTTTATAAGAAAAAGTTATTTTAAAAAAGCAACAATCCCTGATGGTATTACAGTTGTTTTACCAAATATTTGAAGATAACAAAAATCTTTAAATGTTAGCAGACTGAATCCAGCAATCTATTGAAACTTAAGAAGAAAATTAAGATTCATTGCCAGAATGAAACAATATTTAGCTTAAGAAAATCTATCAATGTAGGAGCCAGTTTAACATGTTAAAAAAGGAAAATACATAATTATTTCCATAGATATAGAAGACTCAATAACTGTAAAGTCCATTTATAATTTAAAAATAAACTCTTAGCAAAGTAGGAATAGAAGAGAAGGCTTTGACCTCATAAAAGATGTCCTCCAAGAAATTACAGCAAGCATTGTACTTAAAGATGATACATTAGAAGGGTTTCCTCAAAACTAAGAAAAATTCAAGGATTTTCAATATCAGTTCTTCTATTTAACCCAAGATTTTAGCCCTCAAGATAAGACCAGAGACCAGTATGCAATGTATACTGTTTGGAAAGGAAGAAAAAAACTCTTGCCATCAGTTGCAGATAATATATATTGTTTGTGTATGTATTTGTTTTCTGTTGCAGGGTAACAAGTTACCACAAGAATAGCAACTTCAAGCAGCACATATTTATTATCTCATAGTTGGTTAGAATTTTTTTCTCTTCCCAGGATCTCAGATGGTAGAAATCAAGGTGGCTTCTTGTTTCTTTTCTCAGCTGGAGCTCAGGGTCCATTTCCATGCTCATGTGGTTGTTGGCAGAATTAAATTCCTTGTGGTTGTAGTACTGAGGTTTCCATTTCCTTGATCATTCTGGGAGCTGAATGTTCCTGCAGTCCCTTGCTACATGCCCCAATCCATGACAGCGTACTTACTCAAAGTGACCAGGAGAATCTTTCTTTTCCATGGGCTAAGACTGAGTCTTTTGTGATACAAAAATAATGTGAGTGAGTGTTGTCCCATCATCTTTGCCATATAAAATAACCTGTTCAAGGGAGTGACTATTCCACCATATTCACCAGTTCTGCCACACTTAGTGGAGGAGATTATAGTGGGTGTAAATACCAGAAGGTGAAAATCTAATGAACTTGGAGACTTTCTTAAACTTTTGCCTACCACAACACAGAAAATCCAAGAGATTATTTTAAAGTATTATACCTAATATGACATTTTAACAGATTACTAAATATAAGATCAACAGATGAAAAATCAAAAGTATTTAGATAAGAATCAATTAATGAAAATGTATGTTAAAAGAAGTTTCCAATCTCAATACAAAACAAAACTACCAGGTATTTAACTAGGAAAATATTCTAACAAAAACAGTTTATGATCCAGAGAAAATTATCAAATTATAATGAAGGACATGAAAGGACATCAACACAAAAAGAGAAATATAGATCAATGCAACAAGATAGAAAACCCAGAGATAAACCCATGCACCTATTGGCACCTTATCTTTGACAAAGGAGGCAAGAATATACAGTGGAGCAAAGATACATTCTCTTCAGTAAGTGGTGCTGGGTAAACTGAACAACTATGTGTAGAAGAATGAAATTAGAACACTTCCTAACACCATACACAAAGATAAACTTCAAATAGATTAAAGGCCTAAATGTAAGACCAAAAACTATAAAACTCTCAGAGGAAAACATAGGCAGAACACTCTTTGATATAAATCACAAGATCCTCTATGATCCACCTCTTAGAGAAATAAAAACAAAAATAAACAAGTGGACCTAATTAAACCCAAAAGATTTTACACAGCAAAGGAAATCATAAACAAGGTGAAAAGACA
>SJYW01026569.1:342682-368780 GCA_006410735.1 Raphicerus campestris
GGAAAAGGCAAAACTATGCAGACAGTAAAAAGATGAGTGGTTCCCAGGGCTTGGAGGTGGAAGGGATGAATTAGGTCACAGGGGATTTTTAGAGCAGTGAAAGTACTCTGTATGATACTATAATGGTCCATAACATGATACATTTGTTAAAACCTACAGAATGTACAACAGCAAGAGTGAAACCTAATGTGAACTATGGACTTTGGAAGATAATGATGTGTCAATGTAGATTCATTAACTGTAACAAATGTACCACTCTGTGGAAGATATTGATGAGGAGGGAGTCTGGGAGGGTGGGGAAAGACAGGGAGTTTATGAGAACTCTATTAATACTTTCTGCTCAACTTTGCTATGAACCTAAAAATGCTCTTTATAAGAAAAAGTTATTTTAAAAAAGCAACAATCCTTGATGGTATTACAGTTGTTTTACCAAATATTTGAAGATAACAAAAATCTTTAAATAAAATGTTAGCAGACTGAATCCAGCAATCTATTGAAACTTAAGAAGAAAATTAAGATTCATTGCCAGAATGAAACAATATTTAGCTTAAGAAAATCTATCAATGTAGGAGCCAGTTTAACATGTTAAAAAAGGAAAATACATAATTATTTCCATAGATATAGAAGACTCAATAACTGTAAAGTCCATTTATAATTTAAAAATAAACTCTTAGCAAAGTAGGAATAGAAGAGAAGGCTTTGACCTCATAAAAGATGTCCTCCAAGAAATTACAGCAAGCATTGTACTTAAAGATGATACATTAGAAGGGTTTCCCCAAAACTAAGAAAAATTCAAGGATTTTCAATGTCAGTTCTTCTATTTAACCCAAGATTTTAGCCCTCAAGATAAGACCAGAGACCAGTATGCAATGTATACTGTTTGGAAAGGAAGAAAAAAACTCTTGCCATCAGTTGCAGATAATATATATTATTTGTGTATGTATTTGTTTTCTGTTGCAGGGTAACAAGTTACCACAAGAATAGCAACTTCAAGCAGCACACATTTATTATCTCATAGTTGGTTAGAATTTTGTTCTCTTCCCAGGATCTCAGATGGTAGAAATCAAGGTGGCTTCTTGTTTCTTTTCTCAGCTGGAGCTCAGGGTCCATTTCCATGCTCATGTGGTTGTTGGCAGAATTAAATTCCTTGTGGTTGTAGTACTGAGGTTTCCATTTCCTTGATCATTCTGGGAGCTGAATGTTCCTGCAGTCCCTTGCTACATGCCCCAATCCATGACAGCGTACTTACTCAAAGTGACCAGGAGAATCTTTCTTTTCCATGGGCTAAGACTGAGTCTTTTGTGATACAAAAATAATGTGAGTGAGTGTTGTCCCATCATCTTTGCCATATAAAATAACCTGTTCAAGGGAGTGACTATTCCACCATATTCACCAGTTCTGCCACACTTAGTGGAGGAGATTATAGTGGGTGTAAATACCAGAAGGTGAAAATCTAATGAACTTGGAGACTTTCTTAAACTTTTGCCTACCACAACACAGAAAATCCAAGAGATTATTTTAAAGTATTATACCTAATATGACATTTTAACAGATTACTAAATATAAGATCAACAGATGAAAAATCAAAAGTATTTAGATAAGAATCAATTAATGAAAATGTATGTTAAAAGAAGTTTCCAATCTCAATACAAAACAAAACTACCAGGTATTTAACTAGGAAAATATTCTAACAAAAACAGTTTATGATCCAGAGAAAATTATCAAATTATAATGAAGGACATGAAAGGACATCAACACAAAAAGAGAAATATAGATCAATGCAACAAGATAGAAAACCCAGAGATAAACCCATGCACCTATTGGCACCTTATCTTTGACAAAGGAGGCAAGAATATACAGTGGAGCAAAGATACATTCTCTTCAGTAAGTGGTGCTGGGTAAACTGAACAACTATGTGTAGAAGAATGAAATTAGAACACTTCCTAACACCATACACAAAGATAAACTTCAAATAGATTAAAGGCCTAAATGTAAGACCAAAAACTATAAAACTCTCAGAGGAAAACATAGGCAGAACACTCTTTGATATAAATCACAAGATCCTCTATGATCCACCTCTTAGAGAAATAAAAACAAAAATAAACAAGTGGACCTAATTAAACCCAAAAGATTTTACACAGCAAAGGAAATCATAAACAAGGTGAAAAGACAACCCTCAGAATGGGAGGAAAATAATAGAAAATGAAACAACTGACAAAGGATTAATCTCCAAAATATACAAGCAGCTCCTGCAGCTCAATACCATAAAAACAAACAACCCAATCAAATAGTGGGAAGAAGAGCTAAACAGACATTTCTCCAAAGAAGATGTTGTTCAGTCATTCAGGCATGTACAACTCTTTGCAATCCCATGGACTGCAGCACACCAGGCTTCCCTGTCCTTCACTATCTCCCAGAGTTTGCTCAAGCTCATGTCCATTGAGTCAATGATGCCATCCAACCATCTCATCCTCTATTGCCCCCTTCTCCTCCTGCCCTCAGTCTTTCCCAGCATCAGGTGGCCAAAATATTGGAGCTTCAGCATCAGTCCTTTCAATAAATATTCAGGGTTGATTTCCTTTTCTATTGACTAGTTTGATCTTCTTGCTGTCCAAAGGACTCTCAAGAATCTTCTCCAGCACCATAGTTCAAAAGTATCAATTCTTTGGTGCTCAGCTTTCTTTATGGTCCAGCTCTCACATCTGTACATGACTACTGTAAAAATCATAGCTTTGACTAGACAGACCTCTGTCAGCAGAGTGATATCTCTACTTTGTAATATACTGTCTAGGTTTGTCATAGCTTTTCTTTCAAGGAGCAAGTGTCTCTTAATTTCATGACTAGTGATTTTGAAGCCCAAGAAAATTAAGTTTATCACTGTTTCCATTGTTTCCCCATCTATTTGCCATGAAGTGATGGGACTGGATGCCATGATCTTAGTTTTTTTGTAAGTTAAGTTTTAAGCCAGGTTTTTCACTCTCCTCTTTCAACTTCATCAAGAGGCTCTTTAGTTCATCTTCGCTTTCTGCCATTAGGGTGGTGTCATCTGCATCTGAGGTTATTGATATATCTTCCCGCAACCTTGATTCCAGCTTGTGCTTCATTCAGCCCAGCATTTTGCATGATGTACTCTGGATATAAGTTAATTAAGCAGGATGACAATATATAGCCTTGATATATTCCTTTCCCAAATTTTACCTGGTGGCTCAGACGGTAAAGAATCTACCTGCAATGCAGGAGACGTGGGTTTGATTCCTGTAAGGAAGATCCCCTGGAGAAGAGAATGGCAACCCACTCCAGTGTTCTTGCCTAATAATTCCATGGACAGAGGAACCTGGTGGGCTACAGTCTATCTAGCAAAAAAAGACATACAGATAGCTAATAAACACATGAAAAGATGTTCAACATTGCTCATTATTAGAGAAATGCTAATAAAAGTACAATGAGGTATCACCTCAAACTGACCAGCATGGCCATCATCAAAAAATCTACAAACAATAAATGCTGAAGAGAGTGTGGAAAAAAGGGAACCCTCTTGCACTGTTGGTGGGAATGTAAATTGATACAGCCACTATGGAGAACAGTATGGAGATTCCTTAAAAAAACTAGGACTAAAACTCCCATATGGCCCAACAATTCCACTACTGGGCATATACCCTGAGAAAAGCGTAACTGAAAAAGGAACATGTACCCCCAGTGTTCGTTGCAGCACTATTTACAATAGCTAGAACATGGAAGCAACCTGGATGTCCATCAACAGATAAATGAATAAAGAAGCTGTGGTACATTTACACAATGGAATATTATTCAGCCATTAAAGGAGCACATTTCAGTCAGTTCTAATGTGATGGATGAATCTAGAGCCTATTATACAGAGTGAAGTAAGTCAGAAAGAGAAAAACAAATGTCATATATTAATTCAAAATTAAGACGCTTACTCCTTGGAAGAAAAGTTATGACCAACCTAGATAGCGTATTCAAAAGCGGAGACATTACTTTGCCAACTAAGGTCCTTCTTGTCAAGGCTATGGTTTTTCAAGTGGTCACATATGGATGTGAGAGTTGGACTGTGAAGAAAGCTGAGCACCGAAGAATTGATGCTTTTGAACTGTGGTGGAGAAGACTCTTGAGAGTCCCTTGGACTGCAAGGAGATCCAACCAGTCCATCCTGAAGGAGATGAGCCCTGGGATTTCTTTGGAAGGAATGATGCTAAAGCTGAAACTCCAGTACTTTGGCCACCTCATGCAAAGAGTTGACTCACTGGAAAAGTCTCTGATGCTGGGAGGGGNAAAACAGTCTCTTTAACAGGTGGTGCTGGGAAAACTGGTCAACCACATGTAAAAGAATGAAACTAGATCACTTTCTAACTCCACACACAAAAATAAACTCAAAATGGATTACAGTTCAGTGGCTTTTAGAATGTTCTTTTTCTAATCTATCCTGAGTATGGGATTAGGTCAAGTTGTAGTGCCACACAGCTCATCACTCTTACCAAAATTTAGCCATTATTCTTCAGGTCATAACAAGACTTTCTTTCATTTCCAGAATTCTGAAAAAAGGTGATTTTGACAGTTTGTGACAATATTCTCATAGCTTTTCTGAAGAGGTGGATTCTAAAGCTCCTTACTCCACCAAAACTGTGGTCAGAAGCCTTCAGTAATATTTTAATAAAAATTATTAAGATATTTTTTTCAGAATACAGCTATCTGTGTTCCAAAACTTTCAGTATGTGGTGCTTTTCTATTTGCTACTTTAAATAATTTATATTCATTATAGAACCTGGGCTTTTTAGGGGGAAGTGTTTCAGATTCTCCACGTATATACTGTCTTGATATCTTTATTTTAGTTTTATTGTATTAAGGAAAAACTGTGACTTAGTCTTTCCCTTTGTATGTTCATTGAAGTTTTCTCTGTGGACACTTCTATGAATAAGTAACTTTCTGCACATGTCTCTGGAAAAACAACTGTATATTTTTTGTGTATAAACATAATGACATTGACATTATTAGTCTATGCAATAGATAGTCTTACCAGCCTCATTTTACAAGAGACATTCAGGCACAGATGCAGTGTTGATGTCACTTGCCCAGAGTCATATATTATAGAATAGAGGATACAGGATTCAAGAGAAGGCATTTCAATTTCTGAGCCACTATTTTATCTGCTACCACATACTCAGGAAATATTTTTGAATGAATGAATGAATGAATGAATGAGTGATGGGACTTGAAATGGCCAAAAATGGTATGAAAAACTGCTTTGCTCACATTTGGAAAAATGCAGTTCAAAACTGGGGTAGATAAGAATTTGCATATCAGATTAACTTGATTTTGAAGAAGAGTCTGATATTGAGGATGTAGGTCCATTCAGGACTGTCATGTTTTACTGATAAGAATATAATTTGTTACTATTTTTTTTTTGGATAAGCAATCCCTGTCAAATTAAAATTTCATATGGGGCAAAAGATACAATGTACACTGTCAAGAATCAAGACTATAGAAAATGTTTGCCACATTGTTATATATCTGAAAGTGAAAGTGTTAGGCCCTCAGTCCTGTCTGACTCTTTATGACACCATGGACTGTAGCCCACTAGGCTCTTCTGTCAATGGGATTCTCCAGGCAAGAATACTGCAGTGGGTTGCTATTCCCTGCTCGAGTGGGTCTTTCTCACCCAGTGATTGGACCCAGGTCTCCTGCATTGCAGGAGGATTCTTTACTGTCTGAGCCACCAGAGAAGCCCATTGTATATCTAAACATTACTAACTCGTAACCTTTCTGAAAGTGAAAGTTGCTCAGTCGTGTCTGACTCTTTGTGATCCCATGGACTGTAGCCCACCAGGCTCCTCTGTCCATGGGGATTTTCCAGGCAAGAATACTGGAGTGGGGACCTGTTCCTTTCTCCAGAGGATCTTCCCAACAAAGGGATCGAACCCAGGTTGCCCACATCGCAGGCAGATTCTTTACCATCTGAGCCACCAGAGTACCAAAAATAAGAATGCAATATATTTGGGTGCTGTTCTCGTGGGCTGAGAGTGTGCTTGATGGAAGACGGAAGATCCATTTGATTTGCTCATCTATGCTCTGCTAATGTCAGTACATATGTCCTGCTGTTTATGCAATCAAGTATATTTATAGCTTCCTTTGTGAGCCTAGGTTTCCTGTTTTCCTTAAGAAAATCTTTCCCACCTAACATTTACACACATGACTTAAATGTTTCTCTGCTGGAATATTGATCTTCCTTGGGCAATTCTGGCTTCTTAGACCTTCTGACTTGAACTGAAATCTACAATATTTGCACTCTGGGTCTCAGGCTTTCCAACCACACCACCTGCTTTCCTGGGTCTCCAGCTTACAGTTAGCAGGTAATGGGACTTCTAAGGCCCCATCATCCCCTGAGCCAATGCTTTACAATAAATCTGTCTCTCTCTATACATCTCCTATTGGTTCTGTTTCTCTGAGGGCCCTGACTAGTATAGTGACCTACTACATTTCCAGGAATTTATGAGAGCTTTTCAAAGTCCCCTATAGACATCTTATTCCTCTTTTTCCCTTTAAGATTTTGTTCAGCCTTTGTCAGTTCCAGCTGGAAATTCTGTCTCAGGCAGCTGCAATGGACAATTGCCACTGTCTTTTTTTTTTTTTTTTTTCACCAATCAATGAATTACAAATAAGGCTATTCAGACAGAAGATGTGTATAAGAGACAGATGCAATAGATAGTCTTACCAGCCTCATTTTACAAGAGACATTCAGGCACAGATGCAGTGTTGATGTCACTTGCCCAGAGTCATATATTATAGAATAGAGGATACAGGATTCAAGAGAAGGCATTTCAATTTCTGAGCCACTATTTTATCTGCTACCACATACTCAGGAAATATTTTTGAATGAATGAATGAATGAATGAATGAGTGATGGGACTTGAAATGGCCAAAAATGGTATGAAAAACTGCTTTGCTCACATTTGGAAAAATGCAGTTCAAAACTGGGGTAGATAAGAATTTGCATATCAGATTAACTTGATTTTGAAGAAGAGTCTGATATTGAGGATGTAGGTCCATTCAGGACTGTCATGTTTTACTGATAAGAATATAATTTGTTACTATTTTTTTTTTTTTTTGGATAAGCAATCCCTGTCAAATTAAAATTTCATATGGGGCAAAAGATACAATGTACACTGTCAAGAATCAAGACTATAGAAAATGTTTGCCACATTGTTATATATCTGAAAGTGAAAGTGTTAGGCCCTCAGTCCTGTCTGACTCTTTATGACACCATGGACTGTAGCCCACTAGGCTCTTCTGTCAATGGGATTCTCCAGGCAAGAATACTGCAGTGGGTTGCTATTCCCTGCTCGAGTGGGTCTTTCTCACCCAGTGATTGGACCCAGGTCTCCTGCATTGCAGGAGGATTCTTTACTGTCTGAGCCACCAGAGAAGCCCATTGTATATCTAAACATTACTAACTCGTAACCTTTCTGAAAGTGAAAGTTGCTCAGTCATGTCTGACTCTTTGTGATCCCATGGACTGTAGCCCACCAGGCTCCTCTGTCCATGGGGATTTTCCAGGCAAGAATACTGGAGTGGGGACCTGTTCCTTTCTCCAGAGGATCTTCCCAACAAAGGGATCGAACCCAGGTTGCCCACATCGCAGGCAGATTCTTTACCATCTGAGCCACCAGAGTACCAAAAATAAGAATGCAATATATTTGGGTGCTGTTCTCGTGGGCTGAGAGCGTGCTTGATGGAAGACGGAAGATCCATTTGATTTGCTCATCTATGCTCTGCTAATGTCAGTACATATGTCCTGCTGTTTATGCAATCAAGTATATTTATAGCTTCCTTTGTGAGCCTAGGTTTCCTGTTTTCCTTAAGAAAATCTTTCCCACCTAACATTTACACACATGACTTAAATGTTTCTCTGCTGGAATATTGATCTTCCTTGGGCAATTCTGGCTTCTTAGACCTTCTGACTTGAACTGAAATCTACAATATTTGCACTCTGGGTCTCAGGCTTTCCAACCACACCACCTGCTTTCCTGGGTCTCCAGCTTACAGTTAGCAGGTAATGGGACTTCTAAGGCCCCATCATCCCCTGAGCCAATGCTTTACAATAAATCTGTCTCTCTCTATACATCTCCTATTGGTTCTGTTTCTCTGAGGGCCCTGACTAGTATAGTGACCTACTACATTTCCAGGAATTTATGAGAGCTTTTCAAAGTCCCCTATAGACATCTTATTCCTCTTTTTCCCTTTAAGATTTTGTTCAGCCTTTGTCAGTTCCAGCTGGAAATTCTGTCTCAGGCAGCTGCAATGGACAATTGCCACTGTCTTTTTTTTTTTTTTTTTTCACCAATCAATGAATTACAAATAAGGCTATTCAGACAGAGCAGCTGAATCAGGCCAATTAAAGATAAATCCTGAAAATGAAGCTTTTCAACAAGCTGCCCAACAGGTCAAATAGTGATGATTATCGATTACCTGGGTATGGACTGTCTGGGGCACGCCAAACCCATTCAGGTTCCTACAGTGGCTTTTAGGAGGTTGGTTTTCAGATCTATCCTGAGTATGGTATTAGGTCAAGATGTAATGCCACACAACTCATTGTTCTCACCAAAATCTAGCCATTTTTCTTCAGATTGTAACAAGACTTTCTTTCACTTCCAGAATTCTGCAAAAAGGTGATTTTGACAGTTTTTGACAATATTCTCATTGCTTTTCTGAAGAAGTGGATTCTTAAGCTCCTTAGTCCCCCATTCCTGTGGTCAGAAGCCTTCAGTAATATTTTAATAAAAATTGTTAAGACTTCTTTTTCTGAGTAAATTTTACCTGTGTCCCACATCTTTCAGTATGGGGTGTTTTCTATTTGTTACTTTAAATAATTCATATCTATTATTGAACCTGGACTTATTTGGGGGAAGTGTTTCAGATTTTCCGTGTATATACTCTCTTGATTCTTTAGTTTTATTGTATTAAGGAAAAACTGTAACTTTTTCAGTCTTTCCTCTTGTGCATTATTAAGGTTTTCTTTGTGGACAGTTCTATGAATAACTTTTGCACATGTCTCTGGAAAACCAATTGTATGCTTTTTTGTGTATAAATAAGATGACATCAATATCATCAATTGAATAATACTATCAGTGTGTGCTCAATCGCGTCTGAATCTTTGTGGTACCATGTACTGTAGACTGCTAGGCTCCTCTGTCCATGGAATTTTCCAAACAAGAATACTGGGGTGGGTTGCCACTTCCTACTCCAGAGGATCTTCCCGACCCAGGAATTGAACTCACATCTCTTTCATCTCCTGCATTGGCAGGCGGGTTCTTTACCACTAGTGCCAACTGGGAAGCCCAATACTATCAGAATATTAGCCAAAGACTATACATTGTTGACTGTATAATACAAGGGCTTCCCAGATGGCTCAGTGGTAAAGAATCCACATGCCAGTGCAGGAGATGCAGGTTTTATTCCTAGGCCCAGAAGATCCCCTGGAGAAAGAAGTGACAACCCAGTCCAGTATTCTTGCCTGGGAAATCCCATGGACAGAGGAGCCTGGTGAGCTACAGTCCATGGGGTTACAAAGAGTTGAACATGACTGAATGACTAAAAAATAACAACAAAGTAGAAACTTCCCATTTAATTCATAATCAAAAATTTGCTTAACTTTATAGAAAATGTTTCTTTCTGTTTAATATATAAACATTGTAAACATTTGTGTCTACCCGAGACCTTTGCTTTCATAAGAACCTCTTGTATATTTATGCTTTCCTGCTTTGGCCCTGAGGGGCGCTCCTGCATGTAATGTGCATCTAATATTACTATTGCCCTGCTTGCTTTCTTAATTGAACTGGTCAGGCATATATTTGTGTACCCTTTATTTCCACTCTATTTTGTTCATAGTTTTCTTTTGTCAAAGTTTTAACCTACTTTGCTGACAGATTTATGGCTCTTTCAATCAGTTTTGTTTTTAACAATGTCATCAAAGAGATGCATATTAAGTAACAACAACAAAAAATGAATCTTCAGGTCTTCATAAAGAACCAGAGAAAACCAAGTCCCGGACTTGCTATCTCATGATTTTTATATAACTTGAACTCTATTGCCAAATTTAAAATAACCTCGAGTAGAATTGGATTGCAAATTCAAGAAATCAGTGGCCTGCAAAAGAATAGAGCAGTTGGAATGCCTTTTTTCTCAATGTGGTTGTTTTATTTAAAGCCTGAAAAGTAATCTATTGAGAAAGCTTAAGTATTTTACAAAGATTATTTCATTTAATTTTCACGAAAAGCCCTCACATGAGCTGGTATATATTAAATAGTCAATAAATGTTAACCAGTTTTATTACTACTACTAATAGTTTATGATTAGGAGCATCCTGTGAGGAAGGTTGTCATTCTATGTGAAGAGGGTAAGTGACTTGATTTGGTTCACTGGTTAGTTAATTGAAGAATAATTCAAGTTTTGTTCATCTTATTCCAAACCCAATTCTATCCCTTCCTTGTTTAGTAGCTATACAAAGGAAGAAAAAAAATGTAAAACTTTGAGAAGTCAATGAGTCCCATTTTGCACATAATCACTACAATTACTGAAGAATACTTCTATATAAAGGAAAATACTTCTGATTGTTTATTTTGAAGGAGTCTAAACACTGCCTATTCACTGCTCTGACTGTGTCTGTACTAATTCCCAGTGCTTATGACAGGACTTCTGTGTAGTATATTGTATTCTGACAATTCGCAGGACTTTTTTAAACAATGTACTCTTCCCGGAGAAAAGACAGTTATATCTATCACCCTAAGAATAAACACACACTCCTGGGATGGCAGCTACTATTTTCACCGCTTCCAGGAGCCTCCTTGCTCTTCTGGAACTGTCCTAGAGGATCCTTCTCCAAAAACTNAGAAGTCAACGAGTCCCATTTTGCACATAATCACTACAATTACTGAAGAATACTTCTATATAAAGGAAAATACTTCTGCTTGTTTATTTTGAAGGAGTCTAAACACTGCTTATTCACTGCTCTGACTGTGTCTGTGCTAATTCCCAGTGCTTATGACAGGACTTCTGTGTAGTATATTGTATTCTGACAATTCGCAGGACTTTTTTAAACAATGGACTCTTCCCGGAGAAAAGACAGTTATATCTATCACCCTAAGAATAAACACACACTCCTGGGATGGCAGCTACTATTTTCACCGCTTCCAGGAGCCTCCTTGCTCTTCTGGAACTGTCCTAGAGGATCCTTCTCCAAAAACCCAACTCACTTGCAAACCTTTTTTTTTTTTTTGTGTGCAGTGTGACATGTGGGGTCTTAGATCCCCTACCAGAAATGGAACACGTAGTGGAAGCGTGGAGTCCTAACCACTGGGCCGCTGGGGAAGTCCTCACTTGCAAATCTTATATAAACCTTCCCTGAGATCTCAAGGTCACCTGAAATTTTATCCTTTCTCATTCTCCAAAACACTTTCCTCATGTTCACAGCAGAGACTTAAACTGATCCCCATTTTCCTACTCTCTCCAAGTAAGAATTTCTCTTCCTTCCCATCTCAACCCTTGTCTAATTCCACTAGGCCTGATTTAATCACCTTTATTGGATAAGAACTTCTCTAACCCTTTGAACACACATCAATCACTGAAGTGTGGAAAAGTCCATATCATATTTTTGTATTCTGTCACCCCAAATAGAGTGCAATCCTCACACATAGGAACTGTCATTATCTGTCATCCCACAGAAATTTGAATTACACACAGTAGTTTCAAAATAAAATTTAAGTTAAAAAATAAGTTTGAAGAGCTCTTGGCATAGTATGACGGTTAAGTTTAACAATGTCCTATAGATTTGGGGTGGTTGTATTTTTGCACACATGCACACACAAAAATTGGTTCATGTAGTTATAAAATACAGTAGAAATCAACAAGAGGAAGAAAATTCATATAAAAATTTTTAAACCATATACAAACTTCATTTAAGAATTTAAATATCATTAAACATCAAACCAGAGCTTTGACTCCTGACTAATCAGAGTGAAAAGGAGAAATGAGACCATTTTCTTTAATTATATGCAGTTTCAACCTGGCCTTCTACTAATTCAGTATTGATTATAAAAAGTGAGATATATCAACATCATGTGCAGTCACTCAGTTGTGTCTGACTGTTTGTAGCCCCATGGACTGTAGCCTACCAGGCTCCTCTGTGCATGGGATTTTCCAAGAAAGAATACCAGAATGGGTTGCCATTTCATCTTCCAGGGGATCTTCCCAACCCAGGGATCAAACCTGTGTCTCCTGCATCTCCTGTATTGGCAGGTAGATTCTTTACCACTGAGCCACCTGGGAAGCCCATAAAATTACTCACATATTTGTAATTAGTCTATGTAAGTGATTGGCTAACCATATAGATCAAGATATAAAGGAATATAGATATCTTAATAGAAAACGCTGCATAACTTAACCCAAGTTTCACTTTAAATTTTAATAGGTTTCTGGTTTCTAAACAACCTTAATCAATTGGTTTATAGTCCCAATACTCTTGTAGTAAAGCCAGGACTTAAACTTCAGAACTCTTAGTTCTTTATGAAAGTAGTATAGACTGATTATTTGTGAACTCCTGGTGCGATGGCATTAGGAGGTGGGAACTTTGAGGGGTCCTGAAGGGAGACCCCTCAAGAATGAGATTAGTGTCCTTATAAAAGAGACCCTGAATGTTCCCTCAGCCTTCCCACCTGTGAGGACACAGCAAGAAGACAGCAAACTCTGAGCTGGAAAGCGGGTTCATCCTGGGCACCAGAGCTGCAGGGGTCTTGGTTTTCAACTTTCTAGTCTCTAGAGCTGTGAGAAATAAATTTTTGTTTTTTATAAGCCATCCAGTTTATGGTATAGTATTACAGTAGCCTCAAGAGACAGGCAGCCTGATATAAAAATCTGAGGTATGCAGGCTCATTGTAGACTTTTGTATTCGTTATTATTTTAAAATGTCTGTCTATCTATGGATGCACTGGGTCTTCGCTGGTGCATGAGGGCTTTCTCTAGTTGCAGGGAGCAGGGGCTGCTCTCTAGCTGCAGCATGTGGGCTTCTCATTGCGATCGTCTCTTGCTGGGAAGCATGAGCTTTAGGGCGCTAGGGCTTCAGTAGGTGTTGTACGTGGGCTTAGCTGCTTCTTGGCAGGTGGGGTCTTCCCTGATCAGGGATCAAACCCATGTTCCCTGCACTGGCAGGTGGATTCTCAACTGCTGGATCACCGTGGAAGTCCTTTTATATCTACTATCAAAGGAAGTCTTTATCTCTTTGCTTTCAATTGACCTGAAAACAGCCCATTCTGACATCACATCTACTTCTTTTCCTTTGTGTTCTAACAGTAAGAGAAAATATGTACTGTTGGTTTCTTTTCAACTCCTTGTTTCCATCCATATTTCTCTCTGTGTTTGTCCACATTATGTAACCACATTTGTAGATGTCTTCACTGTTTTGACAAGACTTTATTTCTTTTCGTTCTTTTCAAAATTTCTAAATATACAGACATCTTTAAACAACACTATAAAATGATTTTATGTTAATAATCCTACCATTCCAATGTTCTTTAAACATTTGGGAAAATGCTTGGTCCTGTCATGCCTCCAGTTTTCCTCATTTAATCTCATACGCAAAGAGTTCTGAACACCTGTTATGTGCCAATTACTGGTAGGATACCATTTGTTTCAAACACACATGCTTTCCCATGGAAGAGCTTGGCATGTGCTCTTCTTGATGTTTCCAAAACCTTTGTCACTGTGGAAATATCAGTTGTTCTCAGCCCAGAGAGGTGCTGTGAAAATGCCTTGGTCAAAATATAAAAATCAAAGGTATTTTGTGCTCCTTCTGCTGCTGGGTGATTATAGGTAACTTGACCATCCTTGCCCGTTCACACTGCCTTTCTAGCTTCTGAAGACACAGTTTCATTATATGCCTGCACTGTCCAATGAGTTAGTGGCTGGAGGTCCTTTTGAGTGACAGCCTCCTAGTTCTATAGCAATCGTTGGTCTGATCTGAAGAAACAAACTGTTGGAATTATTAGACTCAGCAATGAGAAACCTGTGTGTGACTCTCCAGCAAAGACTGGCCCTTGAACTCTCTTTTTAAGTGCACTCTGCAGGTCAGATAGGGGATCTAGTAGTAACCAAAGGGCCAGTAGCTTGAAGAGGAGTTATTTAAGCAGCTCTCTCCATGCTACAGCAATCTGGGACCCATCTGTGCTCACAATTGAAGTATTCCTTTAGTTAAAAGGAAGATTCTTTCCCTTGTTAAAATGGCAGCTAGTTTGGGTTCATTAATTTATTACCTCCTCCCTCACTCTAGCATCCTCAAAAGAGATAAATGATCACAGTCTCATGTCTGGTGAGGAGTGTGTGCTAAGTTGCTTCAGTCATGTCTGACTCTTTGTAACCCCATGGACCATAGCCTGCCAGGCTCCTCTGTTCATGAGACTCTCCAGGCAAGAATACTGGAGTGAGTTGCCATTTTCTCCTCTGGATCTTCTAGACCAGGGTCCACGGGTTTCCTCACTGCAGGCAGATTCTTTACTGTCTGGTGAGGAGGGAGATAGTAAAATGCTAAGATGGGACCGAAGACCCCAGCAGCAGACCAGGAATATTCCTGAAATATTGTGTGAAGATTCTTCAGATCGTGAAGTGATTAAATATCTGGTAACTGGAAATGGCAACCCACTCCAGTGTTCTTGCCTGGAGAATCCCAGGGATGGGGGAGCCTGATGGGCTGCAGTCTATGGGGTCGCACAGAGTCGGACATGACTGAAGCAACTTAGCAGCAGCAGCAGCAGCAACTATCTATTGTAAGTGTTTAAAGTAAATATAAGATTAATCAACAAATATATTTATAAAGTATAGAAAGTAGAGACATTACTTTGCCAACAAATGTCCGTCTAGTCAAAGCTGTGGTTTTTCCAGTAGTCATGTGTGGATGTGAGAGTTGAACTATAAAGAAAGCTGAGCACCGAAGAATTGATGCTTTTGAACTGTGGTGTTGGAGAAGACTCTTGAGAGTCCCTTGGACTGCAAGGAGATCCAACCAGTCCATCCTAAAGGATATCAGTTCTGAATATTCATTGGAAGGACTAATGCTGAAGCTGAAACTCCAATACTTTGGCCACCTGATGCAAAGAACTGACTCACTAGAAAAGACCTTGATGCTGGGAAAGACTGAAGGCAGGAGGAGAAGGTGATGACAGAGGATGAGATGGTTGGACGGCATCACCAACTCAATGGACATGAGTTTGAGAAAACTCCAGGACATGGTGATGGACAAGGAAGCCTGGAGTGTTGCAGTTGTGGGGTCACAAAGAGTCGGACATGACTGAGCAACTGAACTGAACTGATAAAACTACTCATTTAGTTTATATTTTAAATTCTAAATATAAATGAGATTATAAGTGCTGTTATGTTTAGGACTCAGGAATCATACATTTGTTTACAATAATAATAATATTGATGAAGGGACTTCCCTGGTGGCTTTGTGGCTAAAGCTTCTGTGCTCTCAATGCAGGGGTCCTGGGTTCCATCCCTGGTCAGGGAAGTATATCCCACAACTAAGAGTTCGCAAGCTGCAACTAAGACCCGGCACAGCCAAATAAATAAATAAATATTTAATAATAATAATATTGATGAAAAAGTGAAAGTAAAAATTACATAGAGTGAAAAAGAATCAGAAGAGTGCTGAGACTACATGCTTCAGAGAAATGATCCCCAAAGGTTCTTAATCCCTTTATGTGTGGCTACTTATTGTTCTTGTTGCTGTTGTTTAGTCTCTCAGTGGAGTCCGACTCTTTGCGACCCCATAGACTAACCCACCAGGCTCCTTTGTCCATGGGATTCTCCAGGCAAGAATCCTGGAGTGGGCTGACGTTACCTTCTCTAGTGCCACTCATAACACATTTTAAGTAAGTATTTTTACCATGTAAGTGTTTAAACAATGAGAGAAATCTGTCGAGACCGTCTTGAGAAATGCCGAGATGCTAAGAGCAGTTTTCTGCCTAGCACTTTAGAAGGGCTTAGGTTCAGTCTTCCTTGCGAGTGTCCTGGAAGGAAGAAAGCTTCTAGGGAGCTGGACTCTCTCTGTGGAAAACTAGACATACTCCAGGCAGACGGGCTTTGCCCCACACATAGAGCTCTCTCCCTGGGATTAATTTTTTAATGGGCTCTAGGACTTTTTGACAGTGTGAATTCTCATCTGCTGTTAATCACCATGCAGATTAATGTGTACTTTGACTTCAGTACCTATTTGTCATCTCTGTGAAAAACAACAGAAGGGAACATGGAGCATGAAGGATGGAGACAGTAGAAAGCATTTGGGAGGATTTCTGTGAATTTTTATAAAGTGAAAAAACACTCCAAATGTTATTTGGCGTTATCTCATATTTGTGTTAGAAGAGGTAGAATAAAATGAGCAGATAATTTTCAGAGGATGCATTCATGTAGTCTTGTACATCCATGAAATAATGAATATAAGTGAAATTGCTGAGAAAGTCATACGCTGCACTGGAATTCTGCACTCACTCCCTGACTTCTCTCCATTCTGTAGAAAACTTCTTTATAATCAGATTGGGACAGTACTTGGTTTGGTTGGCAGTGGTTTAGTTGCTAAGTCATGTCTAACTCCTGAGACACTATGGACTGTAGCCCTCCAGGCTCCTCTGTCCAGGGGATTTCCCAGGCAAGTTTACTGTATCAGGTGGCCATTTGGTTGTTTAATTTAAAAATTAGAATAAAGTGAGAAATCACTTAAACATGACAATGCCATGACTTGGAAAATATGCTTTAAATTAATATGTAGTAGTGTTTATATCTTCACAACAGTTGATATCAGGATTAGAACCCACTTGATGTGTGTGGGTGTGTACATGCGTACATGTTTGTTTCCTTTGGATGTCAGGATTTTTTGTATAAATTATATCCAGCATTCATTATTAAGATCTTATTCAATCATTAAGATCTCCAGTTTCAATTTCTTTAAGAGATATTTGGAATTTAAAGATAGGAGAAAGGCTATCTGGGAGGAGAAGTATTCTAGAGTTTAATTTTTTCCTCATTCATTCTCACTTAATAAGATTTTCTTTAATGAACTGCCTCTGGCAGGTTTTTTTCCCAAAGCATTGAACTTAGTCTCATGAAAACAAAAATCCTTTCACACTCAACTTTTATATCACTTTGAATGCTTATTAATATCAAGTCATTAAAATAACAAATAACCCTCCACAAACAACCGTGGAAGAGAAAAATCAAAACTCTAAAACTATCTCTTGGTGTGAAAAGCAATGTATTGTCATGAAGTGTACTCTGACCTTCTTTGAAGGATTTGTCTGTCATTCTGGGAGGTGGTTAAGTAAAGGTCACTTACAAGAGCTTTCTATCATGTGTAATACCATAATTGAAGAGGAATACATTCATTTTAAATATAGTTGGCGGGGCAAACTTTATAAATCACAATATCCTATCCTACCAACTGCAAAAGGGGAAAATCCTTCCCTTCAAAGACTTTATTATTTCCTGTCTTATTAATTAAATGCTAATAATACTGAGTGGATAAAATCAAACAATTTTGCAAAAAGGTATGACAAGATGACTTAGCACGCTAATTTAGGAGACTATCCATCTAATGTAACCTTGAATAGGTAGATGTTGACTTATTACTAAATGTCAATTATATTATCTCTATAGATAGATTCATCTAAGAGCAGTGCTCCTTTTTCATTAAACTATAAATTCTTATTAATAGGAAAGCATGACTCAGATACAAGGAGAGGTTGATATAATGATATATTTTTAAAAATATACACTTAAATTGTGCTAACACCAAGTTAGGGTAAAAATAAGGAAAAATGCCCAGAGTCATAGAGTGTTAGTGGAGAGTAATTTGGTAACTCTTCCTCAAGGAAAATCTAGAAATGTTCATTAAAATGTCTACTTAAAATGTGTAATAAAAATGGATAATTAAAAATGTTTAATTCTAAAAGTAGAGACAGCTTAATATCTCATCAATTTTTAAATCTGGCCAAGTGTCTGAAATTTATGGCTTGATATTCCCTCTCATGCTTTGTTGGTATTCTATTTAAATATTGTACAACTCCGGAATAATGCTAACTTTATCATCACAAACACTACTGATATATAATAGTTGCAGAAATATAAGGGAAAGCAGAGATAGTTTAATTAAAATAAATATTACAATTTAAAAATCAAGAGAGAATTTGTGGAGAGACTACACTCCTTGTCTCTGGAGTTGATTCCTCCCGTCGCTCACTCTATGCTCACTGGTATTCAGCCAGCTTCTCAAATGGCCAGAATTCATTGTCAGGCAGAGTAACACAAAACCTACTTTATGGAGGATCATGTTAAAAATTTAGAATCCAGCAGAGTCCAGAAGACAAAAAGTGTCTCACACAAAATAATTACCCAGTGATGATAGAGCATTGCTCCCAAACCCTGGATGTTTCTTCCGTGATTCACCCAGAAGTATAGGCTTCACAGAATATCCTGAATCACACTCAGAATTCCACTTGTCACTGCCTCTACTTAGCTCTAAATGGCCAACTAGGGTTGTCACTAGAACTGAAGCCCTAGACCATCCAGAGAGACTTTTCTTAGACTCCACTCAAAACTAGGAGGTTTTCCAGACACTTGCCATTATCAGGCAGCACACCAAATTTCCAGGACCCTCACAGTTTGTTCAGAGGTGGTAGATGCTTTTTAAAATATTTTTTATTGGATTATATAGTTGATTTATAATGTGGTATTAGTTTCAGGTATACAGCAAAGTGATTCAGTTTTTTATATATATTCTTTTTCAGATTCTTTTCCATTATAAGTTATTATAAGATACTAAACATAGTTCGCTGTGCTATACAGTAGGTCTCTGTTGGTTTTCTAATTTATAGAGAGGAATGTATATATCAGTTAACCTCAAATTCCTAATTTATTCCTCCCCTCATTTCCCCTTGGTGATCATAAGTTTGCTTTCTATGTTCGTGAGTCTGTTTTTGTTTGGTAAGTGAATTCATTTGTATATTGTTTTTAGATCCCACATATAAGTGATATCATATGGTATTTGTCTTTGATTTATCTCACTTAGTGTGATAACTTCTAGGTCCATCTATGTTGTTGAAAAAGGCATTATTTCATTATTATTATGACTGAGTAATAATCCATTTTGTGTGTATATATATACACCACATCCTTTTTTACAATTTATTTCATTGAAGTATAGTTGATTTTCAAGGTGTTAATTTCTTCTGTATGGCAATATCATTCAGTTACACACACACATATAATTTTTCTTATTCTTTCCCATTATAGTTTATCACAGGATGTTGAAAACAGTTCCTTGTACCACATTTTCTTTTCCCACTTATCTGCTGTGTGTGCATGTGTTAGCCACTCAGTTGTGTCTGACTCTGCAACCCCATGGACTGTAGCTCACCAGGCTCCTCTGTCCATGGGATTCTCCAAGCAAGAATACTGGAGTGGGTTGCCATTCCCTTCTCCAGGGGATCGTCCCTACCCAGGGATCAAACTCAGGTCTCTCCCATTGTGGGCAGCTTCTTTACCGTCTGAACCACCAGGGAAGCCCAGGTTGCTTCTAGGTCTTGGTTTTCGTCAGGGGTGGTAGCTGTTGGTCCTTCCTCCTTTTCTCCCCTGTCTGCTTCCAATGCAAAAATGTTTCAACAAGGTGCCTAATATCCTTGCTATAATTTCCTACACACTATCAGCATGATTTCACCAATTTAGGGTAAAAGTGTAATGGACTGTGAGATAGTGAGTGTATCCTAGCATCACGTTTTAGAGACAACTCATCTGTAAATGAAGAAGGAGAACACACTAATATTCTTGTCAGATGAAAGCAAACTTCTAGTACCTTCTAATTATAAGAATGGAGAAGTATAAAAGCATTTGTCAGATCAGAAGCTGCACGCCAGGTGCAAGGGGCTTGTGGACTGTATTTTTTATATACATAGTTGATGTTTTTGGTCAAAGCATAAATAGAGATTGCTTCTGTGCAGAAGCTTTAACAGTCAGCCTGTAATTTGCCATTTTCTCTTTTTTACTACCTCCTTTTATGGTAGCATATGGAAAGATGATTTACTGGCCTGGGTTACCTGAAAGGAAACTTTTCTATAAATGAAGGAAGGAAGGAGCGAGGAGGAAAGTGTTTCCCTAATAAGTTCAGAGGACTTGCTTCTTTGACCAATCAAGACTCAAGTGTGTGGATGTGTGGATGTTTCAGAGGTGTTTGAAGATTTAGCGTGCCACTAAAACTCTGAATACTCCCAGATTTTCCCAATTTATCACTGAGAGCCCATCTTACTCTTTATCAGATATAATAATAATGCTCATGAAAAAGATTAAACCTGGTTTTTATTGAAATAAATATTGTAATTCAACAGCTAACAGGCTCAATCTCAGAATGTATCTTTGATGATCTCAAAGCTGAGGCTACATGAGTTGTAGGAGTTTAGTAGCATTGTCTGAGAATTCATGAGATTTGGCCTATACTTTGAAATAACTATTCAGGTTGTGAACTTCACTTTCAGATACCCAAAGTTACAGAAACACCCATCCTACTCTGTCACTTCCCTAATTGCTCAATTTCTTCTGAATTTTATCTGTTTACACTGCAGTAGTCAACCAGTTTTCCAGTGACTAGCCAAACAATAAAAAAAATTTCCAAATGTGTACGTGAAGGAGCATGGATTAAATAGTATGCACAGACTATTTCTTATCCTTCCTCAGAAATCCTAAGGAGCTGAAAGAAAAGTAGGTTCATGCTTCAAATATTGAGTGAGCATTCCTTATGTACCAAGACCTCTAAGGTCTGTGTTCTTAAAGACAGACATGATGTTTCTCTAGGTCAATCCATAGAAACATTTATTCTTGGTTGTGCTAATTATTTAAATATGATAATGTTTTCATTTTAGATTCAGGAAAACAAATGTCACAAAGCTGGACATATAAATTCCAGTAGAGATTTGGATTCAATTTGTGTGTGTTTTAAAATTTGTTTCATCTTTAGTGAGACTATATAAAATTCAAGAATTTCCATGAGCCTGCAACAAGCAAAGTAAATAAATAATCTAAATAAAGAATATACTTGGAATATAAGGAAATAGATTTAGAATACAGGGAACGATGTCTCCAGAGGGCTGTATAAGATATTTCAGTGTCTGTATCTTTGCAGGTTTCAAAAGTCAACGTACAGTCATAGTACCATGGCTATAACTTTGTGGAGTTTTCCTACATCAATAAAAACTTACAAGGATGAACTTTCAATTTGATTTCTCTTGGTCAGATGATCATTTCCCAAACACTTTGGCACTTCTTTATACTTTATACGATTCATCCAATTTCCAATGAAATAACAATTTCAGTGAATTTGTGAGCTGACATTTCCATCCATATGCTGAGATTTCATTTCTCCCTGACATTTAGATGTTCCTTTGGTGAGACTATATAAACAAGGCAATGGTTCACAGCCTTAATCCAGGAAGGAAGGGAAAATGCTCCAGTGAAGTAAAGGTCATTACCTTTAAGCTAAAATGTGTTACACTGAGTTTAATTTTGTAGAAATCTGTGGTTTTCAAAATGCCTTTCTAAATTTCAGATAAACCAACAAACCAGAGTAAAGAACCTGCCAAGTGTCAGGTACTCTGCCAGGTATCAACTTTGCTCACACAACTGCATGCTGCAACCCCAGTCCTCCTTCCCACTCCCTCACCATCAAACTAGAAAACTCCCTTTGATTACTGTGAAGAGTTTACAATGGGAAAGGCTGGAGCAGGGACACAAGTATAACTGGAAACAAATTATAATGGTTGGCATCAATGTGGTAATAATAAAAATAAATGGAAAGGGATAGAGTCAAGAAATATTTAAGAGATAGAGATGATAGCCATTGGATTTATTCTGGAATTTGCATAAGAGGCAGGAGTAAGTTTAGACCAAACCTCAGGTCAGTTTTGGTTTGCCTTTTAGAATTTGCAAATGGGTTAAAAATTATGCCATTTCTTATTCATCTTTAGGCAGGATAAGTTTGAAGGACAGTCAAGAAGATATACCTAGATAGCAGCTGGGCCACAATCAGAAGAGAAACCACTGGAAATACAACTTGGTGAGCAATTAACATGTAATCAAAGTGCATGGATCACCCCAGGGGAGCTCATGTATTGATCACGAGGAGACGTCAGAAAAGCCTTCAGTGCCTATAAAAATTCCTGACACAGACATAGCTGTTAGATAGCAAGTGCATGAAATAATTAACTTACAAAAGGATGAATAGATGTGGAGAGATATATAAATAGATATAGATAGTTATCTATCAAATAGATATAAAAGCCAGTAATGATCATTCCATGTGTTATGGATAAAGTTCCATGGAAGTAAAATGAAATTTTACAGTGAATTGCCGTCACCTACAGTAATTCATTAAACTTTGCAATAAATACAGTGGATTAGGCATGGGAAGTGTTATTTTTATTTTAATCACAAGATACTTGAGGCTAAGAAGGGTGCTTTTGTCCATGACTACAAGGATGCAATTCATAATGATAGAACCAGAAGTAAAATAAGTTTTTTAATATATTAAATGAGGAGTTGTCAAAATGCAGGTTTTATATGTTATGTTGGAATCAGAAGAGGGGATGAGGGTAGAGGAAGGAGAACTTGCTCCTTGAACTCTGATGCAAAATCACAAGAGTCTGAAGGCCGCTTTGCAAATTGAAACCAGCTGAAGGAAGTGGAAGAGGATTAGGGAACACTGGACCTTTTCTGCCTTTCTCAAAGCCAGTTGTGTCCCTTTCTCTACCACCCAACAGAGGCCCCAGAATGGACTCCTTTCCTGCTACATTTACAAAGCCCTGGGTCTGTGTTCCATCAGCGCTAACACAACAAGATTTGTATTAATAATCCTGTTCCCCAAATGCAGGACCCCAAATTCCTTTTAGATATTCAGGTTGTTGATGAAAATTTTGTTTGAAATTAAAATGCATTACAAAGCAAGCTCCCCCTTTGCTCTCTAATATCAGAAAGTCTTTCTAGAGAGGTTTTCATTCTCTGAGTTGCATTAATGGGTGTTTAATATTGGCAGAAAGGCAAATATTCTCAATGCAAGTAATTATTCTTTTTTCATCTATCAACTTGCAACTCATTTCCAAATGTTTCTTTGGCTTGTACATGTTAGTGCCTCTCTTCACCTAGTTGAAGAATGTGGGGTTAGATGAAGAGAAAGAAGCAATCTCTCTCTTAGTGTAATTAATCAGTCAGTCCCAGGGACCTCTAATGAGTAAGGTCATGTGGGACCTTAAGGCATCTTTCTCTTCTGTGCTTGGTGGGCATTCCATTTTTATAGAGTGATCAGAACCAATGTTTCCATCCCAATGACTCTCAATATGAAGTTATTATGTTTTCAAAAGAGACAAAGATTGCCTTTCAGGAATGCTTAGGGAGGGAATTTCAAGCAAAAAGTCAACCCAGTAATGTTAATTTCACAATAAACTACTGCCCCGGATGTGGAGGGAAGAGAGGGGGCATTTAAAATGGAGTGCTGTCACAAACACTGTCCTAAAGGTCTGGGCCAAGAGAGAAAATGCTCAGACTTAGGGAGCCATTCCACTTACTCAGAACAGATACTATGCAATTATTATTCAGGGTTCTTAGCCACAATTATATTCTTTCAGAATGTCCTCTTCCCTTTTATCTAGATCTTGGTACAACAAAGAAATATCTGATTTATTATTTTGCCTCCTGGGCTGACTTACTAGGAGAAAAGCTTTCTTGAGCAAATGATTCAGGCCAGTTGCCTTAATAGTTACATCCTCCAGTGTAAGTTATTGTATACTCCTGATTTATTCATAACGGTTGTGATTAGTTTCATAGCAACAAGTTCTGAGTCTAACAGATGTTGGGTAAACTGGTAAAATAGTTTTCTTAGCCACTAAATCAGTGAGCCAAACCTGGATCTTGGGCCTTCATCCAGGAGCAGCAGAATTATTTGTTGCAAAGACAGTGAAATTTAGAGCCAAACAATCATAGTTTGAGCTCTGTTTTTCACTTGGCAGAAAGTTATTTAATCTCAGGATTCTGAAATTTCTCATTTAACGAGTGGGAATAATACCAGCACTGAAAGTTTCACATAAGATTAGAGGTAATGACCTGAAACCGTAAAAATTCTAGAGAAAAAACTTAGGCAGTAAGCTCTTTGACATTGGTCTTGGCAATTTTATTTTTCCACTTTGATGCCAAAAGCAAAGACAACAAAACAAAAATGAACAGGTGGGGCTACCTCCAACTAAAAACTTATGCACAGTGAAGGAAATCATTAACAAAATAAAAAGGTGATCTGCTGAATGGCAGAAAATATTTGCTAATCACATGTCTTGCTAAGTCATTTCAGCCGTGTCCGACTCTGTGCAGCCCCATAGACGGCAGCCCACTGGACTCCTCTGTCCCTGGGATTCTCCAGGCAAGAATACTGGAGTGGGTTGCCATTTCCTTCTCCAATGCATGAAAGAGAAAAGTGAAAGTGAAGTCACTCAATCGTGTCCGACTCTTAGTGACCCCATGGACTGCAGCCCACCAGGCTCCTCCGTCCATGGATTTTCCAGGCAAGAGTACTGGAGTGGGGTGCCATTGCCTTCTCCAAATCATATGTCTAATAGGAAGCTAATACCCAAAATATGTAAACAACCCAATGACCAAAAAAGGCAACTTGCTTAGAAATGGGCAAAGGATCTGAATACTTATTTTTCTAAAGAAGACATACAGGTCCATAAAAAAATGGTCAGCATCACTAATTATCAGGAAAAAACAAATCAAAACCACAATGAGCTCTCACCTCACACCTGTTAGAATGTGTGTTAGGGCTTCTCAGGTGGTGCTAGTGGTAAAGAATCTGCCTGCAATGCAGAAGCCACAGGAGTCTCGGTTTTGATCCCTGGGTTGGGAAGACCCTCTAGAGAAGGAAATGGCAACGCACTCCAGTATTCTTGCCTGGAGAATCCCATGGATAGAGAAGCCTGGTGGGCTACAGTCCTTGAGGTTGTAAAGAGTTGAACATGACTGGCTACTATAAAAAGACAAAAATAAGTGTTGATGAGGATGTGGAGAAAAAGAAAACCTTGTACGCTGTTGGTAGGAATGTAAATTGGTACAGCCACCAGGAAAAACAATATGCGGTTTCCTCAAAAATTAAAAATAGAACTTTTATATGATCCAGAAATTCTACTCCTGAGTTTTATCCAAAGATGGTAAAGACACGAGCTAAAGATGCCATAAGCACCCCCATATTAATGGAGGCATTATTTACAATAGTCAACATACAGAAACAACCTGAGTATCTGACAGATGAAAAAAGACAATGTGACACACACACACAAAACACACACGAATATTCAGTTCAGTTCAGTCGCTCAGTTGTATCTGACTCTTTGCAACTCCATGAATCGCAGCACGCCAGGCCTCCCTGTCCATCACCAGCTCCCGGAGTTCACTCAGTCTCACATCTATCGAGTCGGTGATGGCATCCAGCCATCTCATCCTCCGTCGTCCCCTTTTCCTCCTGCCCCCAATCCCTCCCAGCATCAGAGTCTTTTCCAGTGAATCAACTCCTTGCATGAGGTGGCCAAAGTCCTGGAGTTTCAGCTTTAGCATCATTCCTTCCAAAGAAATCCCAGGGCTGATCTCCTTCAGAATGGACTGGTTGGATCTCCTTGCAGTCCAAGGGACTCTCAAGAGTCTTCTCCAACACCACAGTTCAAAAGCATCAATTCTTCAGTGCTCAGCTTTCTTCACGTGAATATTACTCAGCCATAAAAGAAAAGGAAATCTTGCCATTTGTGACAAGATGGATGGACGTGGAGAATACTATGTTTAGTGAAGTATATCAGACAGAAAGACAAATACTGTATGATCACTTATTTGTTGTTGTTTAGCCACTAAGTTGTGTCAAGTTCTTTTGCAACCCCATGGACTATAGCCCTGCCAGACTCCTCCAGCCATGGAATCTTCCCGGCAGGAATACTGGAGTGGGCTATCATTTCCTTCTCCAGGAGATCTTCCTGAT
>SJYW01026569.1:376576-396454 GCA_006410735.1 Raphicerus campestris
GTATGATGATACAGCTACTGCAGGATAACAATCAGCATTATTGAGCAAAATTTTACCATGGACCAGCAACTGCACTATGTCCTACGCCTCAGTGCTTCTCAAACTGTGGTCAAGGACCAAGTCTATTGCTGTTTTCCACCAATTCTTTTGTGAAATACAGTTAAAGGGACTTCCTAAAGATTAACTGGAATAAAAAGTGGGCATTCAAAATGCATGTTCATTTAAAAAATGATCTGATTCAACAAACATAAAATCACTTTGTCAAATTGCCATAAAAGTTTCTGAGCACTCTCAGCTTCCCTACTCATGTCATCTTGAACTGCTAACAATCAGGCTGTGGATTACACTTGGGAATGCCCTTCTCTGTCTGTACTGTATCATTTGATTTTTCAACAACCTTATGGGCAGAGAGCTTATGATTATCCCCATTTCACAGGTGAGACAACTGAGGTTTATTCAAGTTAAATAACTATCCAATCTCTCACAGCTTGTAGGGGGTGAAACCAAGTCAGCCTGACTCGTAATGCCCCACTGTGAACCAATTTCCTGTGCTACCTTCTCCAGCTGTTTGAAGGAGATGAGTTTCTGGTTGGCAGATTTAAAACTAAAGAAATTCCTTTGATTTTTAACTTTTATTATTCATTTGCCAAAGTTTGAAGACATATGCTTATGTATGTTTTATATATATATATATATACACACACATATATATACATACACACAGATATATAACACATGATTAATACAATCAAACTAATTAACATATGCTCATATATGCATACATATATATATATATATCCCCTCCTGCATGCATGCCTTTATTTAGAATATTGAAAATGTGTATGTGGTCCTTTGCTTTTTACTTCTTAGATAAGTAATACCTTGGAATCTGTGTGATTTCTTAAAACGTTTTTCAATCTTTCTGTGTACCCTATTTCTTTTTTATTATTTATTATTTATTTATTTGGCTGCGCTGGGTCTTAACTGTGGCATGTGGGATCTAGTTCCCCAACCAGGGACCGAACCTGGACCCCTTGCTTTGGGAGTGTGGAGTCTTAGTGAAGATTTAGGGACGTCCCTGGAACCACATGTCCCTGTGTGGCTGTTTAACTGCTCAGCATTCTGTCTCACACTAAGGAGTTTCAATTTCCTACATCCTGGCAGGTCTTCTGAATTGATTTTAATATGGCGTTAGCCTCCATGGTCAACACTGATTGCTATTTACTAAGGAGTCACACGATGCGGTGTAATTAGAGACACTTGACAGAGCTTATTCTCTGCTAGGAGGCAGGAGGCAAAAGCATGAATTAGCTCCTTTCCACAGGTATGTAGATGCCTGCCCATCCCCCCTTGCCTCCCAGGAGTACTGCCAATGCGGAATGCCCTGAAATCCTGATCTATTAGCACTGAGTCACATGATAAAGCTGACACAAATACAAATGATAGGGTGCAGTTGATACCTCTTGATATCAGTGTCAAGAGCTCGTGTACTCACATGGAAACAAAGGATCAAGCACTTCTCTTTCAGGAATCTTGTTCCATCACTCTTCATGCTAACATTCACCTGCAGAAAAATGAGATTTGGAATTTGGCACCTACTGGTGCCCTCTCTACTGGTGGTCAGTAGAGGACAAAACACCTTCCTTTTAGAAAGACCTGGAAGTTCAGGCTGCAATCAGTGCCCCGAATTGCTCTCTGTTTGTTGGTTGGATTTTGTTGTTGTCATTATTGTTTCTAATAATTCGGAGCCTTTTGGCCTTTCTAAATTGCATGGGTTTATCCTGAAGGTTAAAAATGCATGCATATCTGAATGCATAAAACACAGTTACTGGGGAGTTGTCATCTATTTAATGGGATAATTCTTTTTTCTTCATCTTTATTAAGATGTAATTGACAAATAAAGATTGTATATATTTAAGGTATAGTATCTGATGTTTTAATATAATTGACAAATCCATCATCTGACTTACTTGCTTTTTTTGGTGGTGAGAATGCTTGGGATCTACTCCCCTAGAAATTTTAAGGGTACAGTACAGTATTAACTATATTTATGTTACTGTCCATAAAATCTCCAGACTTATCCATCTTGCATAATTGGAAGTTTGTGCCCCCTGAGCAATATCCTCTCATTTCCTCTACCCCCAGGCCCTGACAACCACCATTCTATATTCTACTTCTCCTACTAAGTTGCTTCAGTCCCATCTGAATTTGTGACCCTATGGATTGTAGTCTGCTAGGATCCTCGGTCCATGGGATTCTCCAGAAAAGAACACTGGAGTGGGGAGTGGTTTGCCATGCCTCCTTGACTATCTTAGATTCCTCATGTAAATAAAATCAGGCAGTGTTTTTCTTCATATTTCAGACTATTTCACTTAGCATGTCTTCCAGGTTCATTCATTTTGTCACAAAATACATTAGAACCTTCTCTAAGACTAAATAATATTCCAGTGTGTGTGTGTTACATTTTCTTTGTTCTTAATTTTTCCAACAGGTCAAGAACCAACAGTTAGCACACGACATGAGACAACAGACTGGTTCAAAATTGGGAAAAGAGTACCTGCTTATTTAACTTCTATGCGGAGTATATCATGAGAAGTGCTCGACTGGATGAACCACAGGCTGGAATCAAGATTGCAGGGAGAAATATGAATAAACTCAGATATGCAGATGTTACCACCCTTATGGCAGAAAGCAAAGAGGAATAAAGACCCTCTTGATGAGGATGGAAAAGGAGAGTGAAAAAGTGGCTTAAAATTCAACATTCAAAAAACTAAGATCATGGCATCCAGTCCTATCACTTCAGGGTTAACAGAAGGGGAAAAAGTAGAAGCAGTGACTGATTTCTTTTCTTAGTTTTCAAAATCACTGCAGACAGTGACTGTAGTCATGTAATTAAAAGATGTTTGCTCCTTGAAAGGAAAGCTATGACAAACCTAGACGGCATATTAAAAAGCAGAGGCATCACTTTGCAAACAAAGGTCATTATAACCAAAGCTGTGGTTTTTCTGGTAGACATGTACAGATGGAATAGGTGGGCCATAAAGACAGCTGAGCACTGAAGAACTGATGCTTTTGAACTGTGGTGATGAAGAAGGCTCTTGGGAGTCCCTTGGAGTGCAAAGAAATCAAACCAGTCAGTTCTAAAGGAAAAGCAATTCTGAATATTCATTGGAAAGACTGACGGTGAGGCTCCAATGGTTTGGCCACCTGATGCAAAGCATAAACTCATTGGAAAAGACCCTGGTGCTAGGAAAACTTGAAGGCAAAAGGACAAGGGGGTGGCAGAGGATGAAATGGTTAGATAGAATCACCAACTCAATGGACATAAATTTGAGTAAATGCTGGGAGACAGTGAAGAACAGGGAAGCCAGGGAAGCCTGGCGTCTGCAGTCCACAGGGTCACAAAGAGTCAGATGTGACTTAGTGACTGAATAACAAACAACAATTTTTTCCAAACACATTGACTGGGTTTTCTTGAGGAGTGATGAAGCATATCAGATTTAATATAGGGAAATATACATCTTAGGCCCAATGTAAAATGAACTCATGGTACTATGCATGATGCACTGAAAAGTAAATGCTGAACAAACTTTGCATGACAATCATGATGGCAGCCCAGACTGACATGCACGGCCATGCGTGTGCTAGGGGCTTTGCACGGATCAGCATCAGTGGACCACACATTGCTTTTGAGATGCAGCAGACATACAATCAGCCTCTCTTATTCAATGATGTAATTACAAATCATTTCCAGCACGTGTGCAGTGTGTAACATAAACATTAGGAAATTGGAAAAATATCTTTATTTAGGCCATGGAGGAGAGAAGTGTAAAATGAGTAAGATTATGGTCTCTGGAGTCAGACTGCTTGGGATCATATTCCAGGTCTAGCAATGACTAGCTGTGTGACCTTGGGCAGATGACTTAACTACTCTGTGCCAGTTTTGCCACATTTACCCTTTTTCTTATCCTTATTCCTACTCAGTCATGTCCAACTCTGTGACCCCAAGTACTGTAACCTGCCAGCTCCTCTCTCCATGGAATTTTCCGGGCAAGAATACTGGAGTGAGCTGCCATTTCCTTCTCCAGGGAATCTTCCTGATCCAAGGATCAAACCTGCATTTCTTGAATTGGCAGGAGGATTCCTTACCAATTGTACCACATCTATAAAATGAGGAAAGAAATGTTTTAGAGGATAAAACAAGCTAATAGGTGCAGAATATTTAGAACAATTCTTGGCTTATTGTCTTTGCAAAATGAATGCTAGCTCACAGCTACATGTTTTAGTAAAGAAATGTAGACCAGATGGGAACTCTTGATTCTGCATGTTTCACTTTCCTTGCATTGCTATAATAATCTCTACTTGGCCATTATGTATTGTTTTTAAGTGTACTGCTGCAATCTGTCGGAGAAGGCAATGGCAACCCACTCCAGTACTCTCGCCTGGAAAATCCCATGGACGGAGAAGCCTGGTAGTCTGCAGTCCATGGGGTTGCTAAGAGTCGGGCACGACTGAGCGACTTCACTTTCACTTTTCACTTTCATGCATTGGAGAAGGAAATGGCAACCCACTCCAGTGTTCTTGCCTGGATAATCCCAGGGACAGAAGAGCCTAATGGGCTGCCATCTGTGGGGTTTCACAGAGTAGGATATGACTGAAGCGACTTAGCAGCAGCAGCAGTGCTGCAATCTGTTAGTATTTATATTAACAAAAATAAAAATATCACATATTTCATGATATTCTATTTTATAGTATGATATTTATAATATTTATTTTAAAATATTTCATATTTTTCTTTATGTGTGTATCCTTCATCAGGCTTTGGTAAAATGAAATGCCAGTTTAATAAGAAGTATTTGGAATCTTTTCTTCATCTATGGCTGTAGAATAATTTAAATACTATTATTATTATTTACTATTTAAAGGTTGGTATAATCCTCCTGACTTTTCCCCAGGGCAATTTTTGACTCTTTTTATCTGTGTCTATTTTAGAAATTGGACTTATGTTTTATAGCCCTTCTGTAGAAAGATTTAGTAATTTCACTAAACATTTTCCATTTCATGACTGTTCTAAAATCTGTTTGCTAAAATTGAGTAGTACTATTTTTATGATTCTTTGACTTCTCCTTCTCTTATTATCCCTTATTTTTTTATTTTGTGTATTTATTTTTGTCTTGATGGGTTAGTGAATAATATCCACTGAAGTCAATTTTAGCATTGCTAGTTTTATTTCTTTTTGTTCAGTCGGTAAAGCATCTGCCTACAATGTGGAAGACCCAAGTTGGATCCCTGGGTCGGGAAGATCCCCTGGAGAAGGAAATGGCAACCCACTCCAGTATTCTTGCCTGGAAAGTCCCATGGACTGAGGAGCCTGGTAGGCTACAGTCCATGGGGTCACAGAGTCGGACATGACTGAGTGACTTCATTTCTAATGTTAATTTCTTAATTGTTTTTATTGTTCCTTCTGCCTTCCTTCAGTTCATTTTGTTGTTTTTTCCTAACTTCTCACTTCAGATGTTTAGACTTTTGTGTTTAGTGATAAATACAGTGAGGCATATGAGTTTTCTTGAACTCTACTTGTCTCCCACATCCTGTATAAATTTTCATAATTTTCTAGATAAACTGTGACTATGCACTATATATTTTCAGGGTACCAAGAATTTATTAAGATATCATTTATAAACTTCAAAACTGATGGAGTATTTGTTTTCTGATTATAGTTAACAGTGAATAGCTCAATACAAATGAACAGGTTAGTATAAACAGGATTACTAAATTAGTGCATATGATGTTTGTTATGTTTATAATTTTGGTTTGCTTAATTATTTTAAATATAAACTTTTCATGGGGTATATTTGAATATAAAAATATGGAATCATAAATGATTCTGCATTTTAAAAATCCTCTGCTGAATGTCTTAGAAGTATATATAAATAATATCTTTGCCAGATAGTATCATAGATCTTTAATTCATGTTTGAATATTGTTGAGACAAAATAAAGAATCTTATTTTCAATCAAAATAATCAGAAGTTTTATCAGTTTAGCAATTAGAGATTGAAATACAGCATTAGGACAATAAGGCTGCCTTTCAAGTTGTCATGTTCGTTCTATAAGAAAATGTGCTGGAAGAGTAAGTACACAAAGTTTTCTACTTGATCTGCTATTCTTCAACATGCTGCTAATTAGTGCACTCACTCACTCCACAAGTGAGATCAGTGCTTTCTCTTGGTTGTATCTGAGATGTTCTTCATGACTGAGAAAAAGCCCAGGCATTTGGTTTCAAATAGGAATTACCATTCAGATGTCTATATTAATAACAACAAAATGTCTTACCTAAGAATCCAAGAAAAGAAAGGGAACTGCCTCATTCTTGATACTTTTAATGACATTTGCCAGTACGTATTAGTAAATAGTTATCTATTGCTCCATAAAAATCCCCCCCACCCCCGGCCCAGCAACCTGAAACAGCAAACTTTATTATCTCATACTGTTTCTGAGGGTCAGGAATCTGGAAGCAGCTTGAATAGTGGTTNCCAGTACGTATTAGTAAATAGTTATCTACTGCTCCATAAAAATGCCCCCCCTCAACAGCAACCTGAAACAGCAAACATTATTATCTCATACTGTTTCTGAGGGTCAGGAATCTGGAAGCAGCTTGAATAGTGGTTCTGACTGTGTCTCTTGTGAAGTTTCAGCTAAGCTGTTGCCTGGGGTTGTCAGTGGGAAGCTTCAGGTCCTTGCCATGTGGCTTTCCTCATATAGCTACTCAGAACATGACAGCTGGTTTCTACCAAGGTGAGTGGAGTAACAGAATGATACACAGAGAGAAACAGAGAGAAAGTGAAAGAGAGAGAAATTACAGCGTCTTGTATAACCCATTATCAGAGTGTTATATCATTTTTTCTGCCATACTCTAAAGGTCGTATAGACCACCTGAATGCCAGAAAGTGGAGGTCTCTGGAGCCATCTTAGAACACGGTAACTATAGGTACTAAACTTCTTCTAGGGGATAAATGAAGCATAAAGGACTCATACATTAATAGAATCATGTATATATTTCTTCACTTAGCTTCATGATCAATAGAACAGATATTCAGTGTCTACCAGGTACCAAGCTCTGTGCTATATCCAAGAGATTATAAAGTAAACAAGACAAGACCTCATACTTATATTCTGGCAGGAGAGATAAATATGTACAGCAAAGTTGAGCNAATGAAGCATAAAGGACTCATACATTAATAGAAACATGTATATATTTCTTCATTTAGCTTCATGATCAATAGAACAGATATTCAGTGTCTACCAGGTATCAAGCTCTGTGCTATATCCAAGAGATTATAAAGTAAACAAGACAAGACCTCATACTTATATTCTGGCAGGAGAAATAAATATGTACAGCAAAGCTGAGCAACCAGCACTGTAATTAGTCTTAAAAAGCAAAGAAGAGTTGAATAAAACTGGAGTGATGGGTATTTCAGAAGGAAGAGATAGTATAAGTGTGGAAGATTTTATTTTTTAAAGATGGGCACAAAAATATATCCGATGTTCTCTCACGCAGTGTGACCTTGACATTTTACCCATTTAGGGGCGGAGTCTATTTTCCATTTTCTTAAATCCAAGGGGCTCTGTGACTACTTTCACCATTAGATTACAGTGGAACTGTTGCCATGCTACTTTCTGTCATAGTTCTAAACTAGCTGTTCAGCTGTTAATGTCTGTTTCTCTGAAGTTAGCCCCTATGGAAAAAGTGAAACTTCCTTTAATGTCCATGCTGCAAGAGGCTAAGCCAAGGGGAGAAACCCTGAAGAACTGGAAGCTACATGAGAGAGATCAAGGAGCTCTGAAACATCAGGATGTGAGTGAAGACACCGTCCTGGAAGAAGACTCTCCCACCTCAACCAATGTAATGTTGATCAGAAATGACTTCACAGTCAAACTACTTCTACATTCATGATCAAATCATGAGCAAAATAAAAGTGGTTGCTTTTAGATGTTGAATTTTGGGGCAGTTGGCTACTCTGCAAGAGATAACTAATGAGCATATTGCCTTACACATTTAGTAAGTCATCCGATGAAAGAAAGAAAGTGAAAGTCTCTCATTAGTGTCTGACTCTTTGCAACCCCATGGACTATACAGTTCATGGAATTCTCCAGGCCAGAATACTGGAGTGGATAATCTTTCCCTTTTCTGGGGATCTTCTGGACCAAAGAATTGAACCAGGGTCTCCTACACTGCAGGTGGCTTCTTTACCACATAAGCTATCAGAGAAGCCCCATCTGATGAAGCTAGGTACTAAATTGAAGAGTGGGACAAGAAAGCATTAGCTAGCACAGAATCCAAAGTATAAAATACTTGATGTGCTCTCATAAGTGCTGTTTAGGAAAGGGTGGACATTCTGGATTCTTCTGAATGGCAGAATAGAAGAATTCAACTTGTGATTAGAGAAAGTCATTCTTTGGAAAATGTGGGAGATGAGCAACAGAGGAGAGGAGCCAGAGGAAGGCAAATAATTTGTATTTTTCCTTTGTAAATACAAACCGTATGAAGCAAACCATACAGCAATGATCAAGGCAGAAGTATGGACATGCCACGTGAGGAAGGGGAATGGAATATTTATTGATTAGACTTGGCTGGTGGGAAGAAGCTAGATAACAATTATTACAGGTGATTCTTGAATGCCCAGTCACTGTATAAGACAAGCAACATGGGAGAAGAAGCAAGGGATGTTTAATGAGATGGTTTTAGTTGTGTTGAATTCAAGGTGCCCATGGGACTTTTGATAGTTGCAGTTTGAGTTCTAGAAGAGCAGTTGTATTTTGCTTTCACTTTAACATAATTTTCACCTTTCTTTTACACTTCCTAATTAGTTTTAATAGAGGGCAGCAATCCAAGAGATGTTGGTTGCTACTGACTTCCTGCTAAGAGCTCCACACAGATTTTTATGTTGTAATAGTCCTAAAATCCCAACAACCCAGTTTTCCCATTCGGTATTTTTATGATCCCTAATTACAGGAATAAGATCCAGGTAATGACTCAGTTACATTTTCTGCTAGACAAATTATGTACATAATTACAGGCACATGTTCACTGAGATATTGAAGCATCTGATGCTTCTATAGAGAAGATAATTGTCAACCTTTGTACTGTAATTAAGTCTAAATGGGAATTCTAATCATTTTCCAAATGAGCAAACAGTAAGCCAGTCTTGATTGGCTATGTCATGGCCGCAAATGAAATAGATTTGCTGCCCAGGTTAATTAGTCATCTGTGAATGTCACCACCCTCAGAAACCCCACATTAGATCTAAGCATTAGAGCTAATTAGCAGTACATTGTTGAAACTTTGTATGGTTTTTATCTGGCTTGTCTTTGGAATTTAAAATCTCATAGCTCTTTTTTTTTCCCCTCCGGAAGCTGTCTTTTCATAGTGACTCATATCAAGCCATTTGAATGTTCTACCCACTAATCCTAGCAAAGGCATGAAGAGAGTGAAAAGAGAAAGGATTTAGGGTGAGTCAGAGCTGGATTCAAACCCCACAGAGATTTTGTTAGAGTGAAATCTATTTCCTCTTAATCTTTCTCACTTTCAGCAGTTCATCTATAAACTATATGTGGTTTTACTATACAGAACATTAAGCTGTATGACAAAGGTCGTATAGTTAAATACAACCAGCAGTCATGTTTCAATATAAGTGTTGATTTTTCCAGTGGTCATGTTTGGATATGAGAGTTGGACCGTAAAGAAGGCTGAATGCTGAAGAACTGATGCTTTTGAACTGTAGTGTTGTGGAAGACTCTTGAGAGTTCCTTGGACTGCAAGGGGATCCAACCAGTCAATCCTAAAGGATATCAACTGTGAATATTCATTGGAAGGACTGGTGCTGAAGCTGAAGCTCCAGTACTTGGGCCACCTGATGCTAAGAGCTGACTCAGTGGAAAAGACTCTGATGCTGGGAAAGATTGAAGTCAAAAGAAGAAGGAGGTGGCAGTAGATGAGATGGCTGGATGGAATCACCAACTCAACTGACATGAGTTTGAGAAAACTCTGGGAGTGAGTGAAGAACAGGGAAGCCTGGCATGCTGTAGTCCATGGGGTTGCAAAGACTTGGACACAACTGAGTGACCGAACAACAAAACCATTCCAGAAAGCTGCCCCATGACTCTTTTTCAGTCAACTCTACTCCATCCCTCCAGAGATAATAAATGTTCTGATATTTTTCCATTAGTTTTGCCCATTCTAGAATATTGGTAAATATCATAATGTAGACTGTAATGATTTTACATAAGGCTTTTTCACTCGGCATTATGTGTTTGAGGTCCACCCCTGTTGACACTTCAGTACATCCTTCTTGCTAGAAAAACTAATAAACGTTCATGTTTCTGTTAATATAATAGAAATGTATTTTTCACTCATGTTCACATACGCTATGGATATTCCTGGTTCAAAGACAGCTTTCCTGGATGTGGGGAACTTGGTGATCCTGGGCATCGAAATTTCACCTTTTCCTAAGCGCTGATACATCTGTATGTGACAGCTGATGGAGAGAAAGAAAAGAGGCCAGAAGGTAACCTCCACTGTGTAAGAACCCAGCCCAGAAGCATCACACATTACTCCTATGCATACACCACCAATGAGGGCAGACCCCATGGCCACATGTGCATACAGAGGTGGAGAGCGAAAGCTCTGGGTAGGCAGCCTCATGAATTTGTTAAAATTAATTATCTTTTTGGAGTATAGTTGCTTTACAATACTTGGGGTATAATTGCTTTACAATTGCAATGCTGTGTTAATNGAAGGTAACCTCCACGGTGTAAGAACCCAGCCCAGAAGCATCACACATTACTCCTATGCATACACCACCAATGAGGGCAGACCACATGGCCACATGTGCATACAGAGGTGGAGAGCGAAAGCTCTGGGTAGGCAGCCTCATGAATTTGTTAAAATTAGTTTTTATCTTTTTGGAGTATAGTTGCTTTACAATACTTGGGGTATAATTGCTTTACAATTGCAATGCTGTGTTAATCTCTACTGTAGAGCAAAATGAATATGCATGCACAGGTATGTATATACATACATATGCACATACAGGCATATACATATATCCCCTCTTGTTTGAACTGCATTCCCACTCAGGTCACCACAGTGCATGAGCTAGAGTTTCCCGTGCTATACAGCAGGTTCCTGTTTGTTAGCTATTTTATTGCTTGTTGTTGTTGTTTAGTAGCTAAGCCGTGTCCAACTCTTTGTGATCCCATGGGCTATATAGCCCCCAGGCTCTTCCATCTATGGGATTTCCTAGGCAAGAATATTGGTGTGGGTTGCCATTTCCTTCTTCAGGGAATATTCCCGACCTAGGGATCGAATATGTGTCTCCTGTGTTAGCAGGTGAATTCTTTACTGCTGAGCCTCCAGGGAAGCCCGATCTATTTTATGCATAATATCAATAGTGTATATGTGTCAATCTATAATCTCCTAGTTCCTCCCACCCCTCCCTTTTCCTCCTTAGTATCCATATATTTGTGCTCTTAACTCTGTGATGGTAAGATCACCTATATCATGTTTTTAGATTACAACTATAGGCATTAATATGCAATATTTGTTTTTNTCCCACCCCTCCCTTTTCCTCCTTAGTATCCATATATTTGTGCTCTTAACTCTGTGATGGTAAGATCACCTATATCATGTTTTTAGATTACAACTATAGGCATTAATATGCAATATTTGTTTTTCTCGAACTTACTTCACTCTATATGATAGCCTCTGGTTTCATCCATGTCTCTATAAATGACTCAGTTTTGTTCCTTTTTATGGCTAATATTCATTGCTTATCTGTACCACATCTTTATCCATTCCTCCGTTGATGGACGTTTAGGTTGCTTCCATGCCTGGGCTATTGTAAATAGTGCTACAGCGAACATTGGGTGCATGTATCTTTTTGAATTAACTACCATATGTCCAGTTNCTATAGTCAAAGTGATGGTTTTTCTAGAAGTCATGTATGGATGTGAGAGTTGGACCATAAAGAAGGCTGAGAGTCAAAGAATTGATGCTTTTGACTTGCAGTGCTGAAGAAGACTCTTGAGAGTTCCTTGGACTGCAAGGAGTTCAAACCAGTCAATCCAAAAGGAAATCAATCCTGAATATTCACTGGAAGGACGGATGCTTAACTGAAGCTCCAATACTTTGGCCACCTGATGCATAGAGCCAATTCATTAGAAAAGATCCTGTTGCTGGGAAAGATTGAAGGCAGAAGAAGAAGGGGATGACAGAGGATGAGATGGTTGGGTATCATCACTGACAACTTTGAGCAACCTCTGGGGGATGGTGAGGGACAGGGAGGCCTGGTGTGCTGTGGTGCATGGGGTTGCAAAGAGTTGGACACAACTAAGTGACTGAATAACAGAGGCAATGCTATGGATTCCTAAAACATGCTTCACTGTTTCTTTCAGGACACTTAGCCCAATTGCAATTTTTTACAGCTTCTTGGTAGGAGCCCAAGAAAGAGTTGAAGATNGAGTTGGACACAACTAAGTGACTGAATAACAGAGGCAATGCTATGGATTCCTAAAACATGCTTCACTGTTTCTTTCAGGACACTTAGCCCAATTGCAATTTTTTACAGCTTCTTGGTAGGAGCCCAAGAAAGAGTTGAAGATTGTCTTGCTCATGTTAATATCTTCTTCCCTTGGTTCAATTCCTGAAAGTGTTTTAAAATATTTGCAGAATGAATCTTTAATACATTTTCATATCAGTTCCTAAGATAGACGTTATTATCCTTAATTTATACATGAGAACACTGATGATCAAGGAACAAATTCTCTAAGATCCTTACTGTAATAAATAATAGAGCCTGTCTCCTTTACTGTGAAACCCATGTTTTCAAGTCTGATGGAACATTATGCTTTAAAGGGAACTCATGCTACATGAATGTAAGCTACATAAGTGAAAACAGTGCAAACAAATGCAAAGAAAAATTAAGTGAAGTTGACATGTGAAACAATGCTAGTGGGTGGTGGCAGTTTTAGTGGGCTTAAACTTGCTTGTTTTTTGTTTGGCCGCACCATGCATCAGGCATGTGGGATGGTAGATCCCTGACCAGTGATCTAACCTCTGCACCCCCTGCATTAGAAGTGTGGAGTCTTAACCACTGGGCAGCCAGAGAAGTCCTAAACTTGCATTTTTCACTTCAGAATACCATGAGCATTAGATCAACAACCAGCAGTTCTTGAAGACACCTTGTGATTTGATTTCCTAAGTGGAAGATGGAAGACTGGGAATGAGATGAGGCCAAGCTGTGTTTTCCTATCCAATCCGAGAATTTGAAATCTCCAGTACTCTTGCCTGGAAAATCCCATGAACGGAGGAGCCTGGTGCATTGCAGTCCATGGGGTCGCTAAGAGTTGGACATGACTGAGCAACTTCACTTTCACTTTTCACTTTCATGTATTGGAGAAGAAAATGGCAACCCACTCCAGTGTTCTTGCCTGGAGAATCCCAGGGATGGCAGAGCCTGGTGGGCTGCACAGTCCAGTCTATGGGGTTGCATAGAGTCGGACACAACTGAAGCAACTTAGCAGCAGCAGGTGTGACCTCACTAATTAAGTTAGGACTGAAACTAACCACAAAGGGAGAGGGTCATGACACTCTAATGGGGATAAACAATCATCATATTTCAACTATACTCTCTCTTTGGTTTGGGTTGTGGCTACTTAAACCAGAGGCAATAAAATTATAAACATGTAGAACCATTTCAAAAGACGACATCCTTTGGAAGACTTATCATGGGAGATTTCATCAGCACAGGACATTTGGTTAACTTTTTATACATATTCAGAATGGCTTAGAAATTTAGAAACCTGTGGAATAGTGTGGCTAAAGCAAGTATTTCTAGTTTGTATTCTAGAATGCTTGGGGGCAGAACACATGAGAAGGGACACTTAGAGCTACATCAAGAAGCGCACAGACTTTGTGGAGGAGGTTCAGAGCTTCAAGCGGGAGTTAAAAGTGAGTTAAAAGTGAGAGAAGTCATTGAATTGTCATTGTCTGACCTCTCACCATGTCATCAGTTGCATTAAAAGGAATGCTTGTGCATGCTAAGTTGCTTCAATCAGGTCCAACTGTTTGTGACCCCATGGACCACAGCCTATCGGGCACCTCTGTCCATGGGATTCTCCAGGCAAGAGGACTGGAGTGGGTTGCCATTCCCTCCTCCAGGGGATCTTCCCGACCCGGGGATGGAACCCGCATCTCTTCTGTCTCCTGCATTGGCAGGCGTGTTCTCTACCACTAGCGCCACCTGGGAAGCACCATTAAAAAGAATAAGTGACTCTTTATCTGAAGCCTAATTGCGAGCAAGTTTGTAAACAGCAAAGTGTCCAGGTGCTTAGGAAGTACATTTCTCAGATTTCTAGATCAGAGAGAGAGCCCAAAGAAACACAAACTCCCTGAACTTTGAACTAGGTTCTCTGTGACACTGCCTGCTCTGCAGTATTTAGTTCTGAACTGCCAAATGTAGTGTCACTTCATGACATGGAAGGAATGGCTGGAGATGGCTTGAAGAAACAGCTGAACAAGAAGTCGGCCCCAGGGGGATTTGTTGAGTCAAAAATGAGAGGGGTGGAAAAGGAGGTGGGCAAGGCTGAGAGACTGGGATAAAGCTAGAGGAGGAGCATAAACCTCATGGTCAGAAACTAATTTTATTCATGTATTAAATAAACAGGTGAGTGACATTCCCATAAATCAATTTCAGGAATATTGCTGAATCTCAAAGATACTAAAAAATAATTTCATAGGGTAATTAATGTGTTATTTCTCTCCATGGCAATCCCTTAGTTTAGAGAAGAACCCAGTTATGTGGAGAGACATTTATAATAGTATAGAGGTCAAGCTTCCCTGGGAGCTCAGTTGATAAAGAATCTGTTTGCAATGCAGGAGACCCTGGTTTGGTTCATGGGTAGGGAAGATACCTGGAAAAGGGATAGGCTACCCACTCCAGTATTCTTGGGCTTCCTGGTGGCTCAGATGGTAAAGAATTTGCCTACAGTGTGGGAGACCTGGGTTCGATCCCTGGGTTGGGAAAAGTCCCCTGGAGGAGGGCATGACAACCCACTTCAGTATTCTTGCCTGCAGAATCCCCACGGACAGAGAACCTGGTGGGCTCATGGGATCACAAAGAGTCGGGCATGACTGAGCAGCTAAGCATAGCACAGCCCAGGGGTATTCACAGGGGCTTCCCAGATGGCATTCATGGTAAAGAACCTGCCTGCTAAAGTCAAGGTAAAGTGGTAAATAACCTGCCTGCTAGACTCTTTGCTAGGGGTAGCAAAGAGTCAGACACGACTGAGCGGCTAAGCATAGCACAGCCCAGAGGTATTAACAGGGGCTTCCCAGATGTCACTAGTGGTAAAGAACCTGTCTGATAATTCAAGAGACATAAGAGACTAGGGTTCAATCCCTGGGTTTGGAAGATCTCTTGGAGGAGTGCATGGCAACCCACTCTAGTATTCGTGCCTGGAGAATCCCATGGACAGAGGACCCTGGTAGACTCTAGCCTATGGAGTTGCAAAGAGTCAGACATGACTGAAATGACTTAGCATGCTTGCAGAGGTATTCAAATGATGACGTGCATACACAGCACAGATAGACCTACCAACCTGCAAACTGGAGCATTTCTAAAAGAAGTTATGCAGGCAAAGTGACCCTAGAAGAATATTCTTCTGAATGTTAGTTATATAATATATTGGGATAGGCCAATGTTGAAGACAGGAAAATATCCAGAATGTGATTGTAACGATCCAAGTTCCAACAGGGTAATATTTAAAGAAATAATATTCGGCATTAGAAACTGACTTTATGAATGCTCAAGGAAAAAGGTGCTTTCCTGTCCATTGTCTTGCAGGGCTCACCCTCTCTCATGGTGTGCAATCACATTAGAACTCTAGCTTGAGTTCTAGCCTTTCACAGAAGTATATATTGGTTTAAAACAGCTATCTATTAATCTTTTTTTTTTTTTCTAGGAGCTAAACTAAGAACTAGCAGGACACAAGTGGGCAATATAAGGTCCCTGTACCAATAGTTGTTTGGCTTCCTTTTATCTTTATTTTTTAAAATGTTTATTAATGTATTTATCTTTAATTGGAGGATAATTGCTTTCCAACATTGTGTTTGTTTCTATTATTCATCAACATGAATCGGCCATAGGCATAAATACGCCCCCTCCCTCTAGAACCTCCCTCCTACTTCCCACCCCAACCCACCCCTCTAGGTTGTCACCAAATACCAGGTTTACTTTTCTAAACTTTGGCCTAAATTGGCCAAAGCCTGACAGTATCTGTCTCTTCTACCATGGTGTCAGCGTTGGGCAATACTGTGATGAAGTGAAAGGAGAGTGGCCGATCTAGAGAATGGGTGTCAATCTCAATCCTATATCAGAATCACTTGAAAGGTTAAAACATGGTTTGCTAGACTTGCTCCAGAGATGCTGGTTTATTAAGTCTGGAGGGAGCCTGAGAACTTCAAATATAACATGTTTTCCAGGAAATGCTGTTTGCCTAGGGACGACATTTCCAGAACCACTGGAAACAGACTACCTCCCTATTTCTTTTCTCTCCCTACTTTAGCTCAAAGAAACTGTCCTTCCTTTTCAGTGCCCTCCTGCCCAACCTTTGGACCCCAAAGGTTGAATTTTATACAATCTGGTTTTCTGTTTAATAGGTAGGACTTTAGTCTCCATAGGACTGGGTAGGAACCTATTAGATTTCTTTAACTTTGCTTCTTGCTGAGGGGGTAGATGTCCCTTAAATTGCAGCTGATACATGAAATATCATGGTCTACAGACCCCCAGGAAGAGAGGCAACCTCTCAGATGAGGGTAGGGAAGTTCAGTGGCAAACTTCCATTGAACATCTGCAGGTGATAGTGCCATACCATGACCTGCACAGAGGTACCCTGGCAAAGAGATAGTCTTTATCCAAGGGCTTATGTCCCACAAGTTCAAAAGGAGCTTTCAATGTTTAGAACATGGGAAAAAAAACTTAGGACAATAAAAAATGTATTCATTATAGAAGAAAATGAAACTTAAATCTCCAGTTCACCAAAATACCTACTGAAAAAAACTGCTGTGCCTTCAACCTTTGAAAAATCGCTAATGAACTACATGAATCTCCATGGGCCCTTAATCAGGTGACCGACTAGCTGGGGCTAGCAGCGTGACCTCTCATAACCAGGCAGTAAACGCACATAATTGGGGAACATATAAGGAAAGACTTACTGTATTAGTTTGCATTCATTTGCATATTGAGGTCAANACCGACTAGCTGGGGCTAGCAGCGTGACCTCTCATAACCAGGCAGTAAACGCACATAATTGGGGAACATATAAGGAAAGACTTACTGTATTAGTTTGCATTCTTTTGCATATTGAGGTCAAAACTCCAATGTGTAAACTGAAAAGAAAGATATTAATTAGCAAGGCTTCTCGGTTTAGAAAAGCAACACTTTCAGCTCAGTTTAAGTGTGCATGGGTGATGTCTCTCTGTACAAGTCTGTCCGGATCCAGTAAACCTCTCCATGCTCTCCCATAAGGGAAGTCAATCGCTATTCCAACATGTCTGAAGCCTCCTTTGCTGTATGTACACAGACTTGAAGCACTCTGGGAAATAGGCACATTGCATATGGCCAAGCTCTGAGAGAGCGGGGAAAGATGTGGGGGGATTTTGCATAAGCAAGGTTTCCACTGTAGGGGAGTGTGGATACACAGGTTCCTACTCGAAATATCCATCTCCAACCCAGTGCTTGGCACATGAGAAGCAGTTCACAAGTACTTTTGAATGTGAAATTTAGTAGAAAAGTAAAGAGCCAAGATTTGTTGGTTTTTACTCAGGAACCTGTAATTCATTTTGGCCTCAAAACATTTCCCAGTAAAAAGGCTATAGTCTTGGCCCTTCATGTATATTTCTCTTAACTTTCCATGACAAATCCTTAGCAAGTGTAAAGCTGTAGAAAATTGAACATTGTGATGTCCTGTGGAGGAAATATCTTAAGTAAAAGATCATTTTCCAAGATGCTTAGTGACTCTAAACATCATCAGGCCTAACTGTGAAAACTTGCTTTTCCAGATGGTGAATGGACGTGAAAAATTTACAGGCATTTCTCTTCCAAATATTGAAGCAGTTTAATTTTTTTCTTGTTATAAAATGTTGATGCTCCTGCCATTGAAAATGCTGCAATATAAAAATTTGCTGATCTGCTTTTTGTCAAGAGAAGAAAACAACTGGTTTGGCACCAGACATTGATTTTCCAGCAATAAGAGCAATAAAGGGACTAAATTCTCAGAGAAGTTCCAAATCCAACCCCACCTGCCTGATGTTTCCAGCAGATCTTGCATATTCAGCTTAGAGTCTGGAAACATTTAAAATTTGCACTTCTCAATGAACTAATGGAAAGATGAAAGAAGGTGTTGATAATTTCTTCATTTTACAAGCTACAGGTATATTTAACTTCTAAGTAATTATGAGCAAAACATTTAAACACTTGGCCTTAATCTACCCAACTGTAATGTAGGTAAACCAAACAACCTGCTTCTTTAAATATTTAACAATGAATAGTAAAGATGATGAGAATAACCATTCTTTGAATGCTATTTTTTGTACCTGTCAGGAATTATACTAAGATCTTTACTTGATTTAGCTCATTTTATTCTTACTATAACAAGAAGCTCAGTTGCTTAGGTGATGTTCAACTCTTTGCAACACTATGGACTGTAACCCTCAGGCTCCTCTGTCCATGGGATTTTCCAGGAAAGAATACTGGAGTGGGTTGCCATGCCCTTCTTCAGGGACTATAAGCCTAGTTATGTAATCTTCAACTAACAAGTAACACAAACTGGGATTTTTAGAGGATAAACAACTTTCCCCAATAAAAGCAGACCTAAGATAAAAATTTAAGCCTTCTAACTGCAAACTAATGCTTTTAAACAATTTCTTCAATGATAAATGGACTTTTAAATTAAACATCATTAGTCTCCTTTTTGTAAAACTTATTATAGTGTCACATTCTCATCAATAAAGGATAAATAGAAAGACAAGTATAAACACATATACACAAATTTTGTATGTGTGTGTGTATGTGATTTAGTTATTCATTGTGATCAATTTGTGATAGATAATCTTAATTTTAGGATGTTATATGTAATCCCCATTGTAACTACAAAGAAAGTATCTATAACATTTAGACAAAAGGAAACAAAGAAGGAATTAAAATGTATCACTCACTACAAAAAGATCAACTGAATATAAAGGAAACCAAAGGAGAGGAAATGAAGGACAAGAAACAAGACATATTCACAGCAAATAATAAAATGGTAAAAGTAAGAGCTTCCTTATCAGTCATTAATTATAAATGGGGACCTACCTGGTGACCTGGTAGTTAAGAATCCACCTTCCAATGCAGGGGACATGGGTTTGATTCCTGGTCAGGGAACTAAGATACCACATGCCATGTGGCAACTGAACCCATGTACCACAAGTAGAGAGAATCCCACACACTGCAACGTGTGGGACTGCAGTGAAGAACCCATGTGTCACAACTAAGGCCTAAAACAGCCAAAATATAAGTAAATAAATGTTTTTTAAAAATAAATTGATTTAAATCTAAAATGACAAGTCATATATTGGGAGAATGAATTAAAAAACAGGATCCAATTGTGAGCCATCATTGCTGCTGCTAAGTCACTTCAGTCGTGTCCGACTCTGTGCGACCCCATAGACGGCAGCCCACCAGGCTCCCCCGTCCCTGGGATTCTCCAGGCAAGAACACTGGAGTGGGTTGCCATTTCCTCCTCTAATACATGAAAGTGAAAAGTGAAAGTGAAGTCG
>SJYW01026569.1:397571-484089 GCA_006410735.1 Raphicerus campestris
TGTCCAACTTTTAGCAACCCCATGGACTGCAGTGCACCAGGCTGCTCCGTCCATGGGATTTAGCAAGCAAGAGTACTGGAGTGGGGTGCCATTGCCTTCTCCTGAGCCATCATTAAGAGACTCAATTTAGATCTAAGGACACATGGTGAAAGTGAAAGAATGGAAAATGAAAGATATTCCATGCATATTTTTATAAAAAACAAGTAGAGGTGGCTATAATAATATCGGACAAAATAGAATGAAGTGAAAATTGTTACAAAAGAAATAGATAAAAATTATACCATGATAAAATGATCAATTCTTCAAAACTATATAATTATAAATATATATCCTTCAAATAGTAATAAAAATCCTCCCAATAAAGACAAGTTAAAGACTAGATGGTTTCACTGGTGAATTCTTTCAAACATTTAAAGATGAAGTAATACAAACCCTTCTCAAATTCTTCTAAAAAAATTTGAAGAGAATACCTCCCAACATACATTGTGAGGCCAGCATTACTCTGAATCCAATTCTGGATAAAGATTCTACAAGAAAAGAAAAATAGAGACTGTTATCTCCAATGAATATTGAACAAAAATCCTCAACCAAATGCCAGCATATCAAATTCAACATCACAATGAAAAGACTGTACAATGACCAAGTGGGATTTATTCCTGGAATTGGAGGATGATTCAACAGATGGAAAACAGTCAATGTGATGCATTACATTAACAGAATGAAAGAAAACAGCCACATAATCATCTAAATCGAGTAAGAAAAAGCCTTTCACAAAAGTCAACCCCCTTTTACAACAGAACGTTCAAAAACCTAGGAATAGAAGGAAACTACCTCAATATCGTAAAGGTATTATACGAAAAACCCACAGCTAAGCTAACAACACCATAGTCAAAGATGAAAGACTGAAAGTTTTTCTCTAAGGTGAAAAATAAGACAAACCTGCCAATTTTTGCTACTGATTTTCAACATAGTACTGAGTCCTAGCCAGAGCAATTAGGCAAGAAACAAAACGAAGGCAACCAAATCAGAAGGAAAGAAGCAAATCATCTCTCCTTGCAGATGGCAGAAAACCCTAAAGATTCTACCAAAAAAAAAAAGTTAGAATCAAAAAACAAATTCTGCAAAGCTGCAGATACAAAATCAACATCAAAAATAATTTGCATCAATGTGCATTAGCAATGGATAACATAAAAAGTAAATTGAGAAAAGAATCCCATTTATATAGCATCAAATAGAGGGAGTTTGAGTGAACTCCGGGATCTGGTGATGGACAGGAAGGCCTGGCATGCTGCAATTCATGGGGTCGCAGAGTCGGACACGACTGAGTGACTGAACTGAACTGAGAGTAACAAACTCAGGAAGGAACTCAGGAATGTAGGAGAAGGAAGACTTTTCACTAAAAATCATAAAACATCGAAACAGATACAAATAAATGAAATGACACCTTGTATTCATGAGCTGAAAGGCTTAATATTAAGATGCAAGACTACCCAAAGGGATCAGTATATAATCAATCAACTTAAAATTCATATAGACTCTCAAAGCACCCTGGATAACTAAAACAATCAGAAAAGAACAAAAGAACAATGGAGAAATCACATTTTCTGATATCAAATTTTACTGCAAAGATATGGTAATTAAAACAATGTGGGAGTGGCATATGAAACAGTGAAATAGATAAAGAGTCCGGAAATAAACCCCTGGAATATAGTCAAACAACTTTGACAAAGTTGCCTAGATCATTCAATGTGGAAAGGACAGCCTTTTCAGCAAATGATTTTAGGAAAATTAGATATTCACATACTAAAGAATCAGTGTAGGCCATTTTCTTATACCATATGCAAAAATTAACTCAGAATGTATGAATAATCTAAATGCAAGAGCTAGAACTATAAAATTTTTAGAAGAAAACATAAGGGAAAATGCTTCTTGAGTTTGAATTTGACAATGATTACTTGAATATTCCAAAAGCACAGACAACAACATCAGAAATTGAGAGAGAAATTATGCTTCATCAGGATTTAAGTTTTGTGCATCAGTGGGCATTATCAACAGAGTGAAAAGGCAACCTATGAGATGGAAGAAAATGTTGTCAAATCATCTATCTGATAAGAAAATGATATCCAATATGTGTGAAAATTCCTATAGTTCAAAAATAATAATAACACTCCAATTCAAAAATGGACACAGGAGTTAAACAAATGTCTTTTTCAATTAACTAATAACTAATAAGTACACAAAGAGTTGCCCAGCATCGCTGATCGTCAGGGCAATGCCATCAAAGCCATATTTAAATATCGCTTCATACTCATTAGCATGGGTGCTACAAAAAATGAAATATTTAAATATTGCTTCATATTCATTAGCATGGCTACTACAAAAAATGAAAGCAAATGTTGACAAAGATGTGGAGAAATGAGAACACTTGTGCATTGCTGGTGGGAATGTAAAATAATATAATTGCTGCTGGTGTGGGAATAGTATGATGATTAGTATAATATGACGTTTTCATAAAAATTAAACATTGGAATACTATATAATTCTACTTCTAGGCATATACTCAGAATAAATGAAAGCAGGATCTAATATATATATTTTAAGGAACAATTTCATAGCAATATTATTTGCAATATATGTAAGATGGAAATAACAAATGTCCATTGCCAGATGGACAAAAATCAAGGCATCCAATCCCATCATTTTATGGCAAATAAATGGGGTAACAATGGAAATGTTACAGACTTTATTTTCTTGGGCTCCAAAATCACTGCAGATAGTAAATGCAGCCACAAAATTAAAAGATGCTTGCTCCTTGGAAAAAAAAGCTATGACAAACCTAGACAGCATATTAAAAAGCAAAGACATTACTTTGCCGACAAAGGTCCATATAGTCAAAGCTATGGTTTTTCCAGTAGTCTTGTTTGGATGTGAGAGCTAGACTATAAAAAAAGCTGAGCATCAAAGAATTGATGCTTTTAAATTGTGGTGTTGGAGAAGACTCTTGAGAGTCCCTTGGACTGTAAGGAGATCATACCAGTCAATCCTAAAGGAAATCAACCCTGAATATTCATTGAAAGAACTGATGCTGAAGCTGAAGCTCCAATACTTTGGCCACCTGATGCAAACAGCCAACTCATTAGAAAATACCCTGATGCTGGGGAAAAGTGAAGACAGGAGGATAAGGGGACGACAGAGGAGGAGATGGTTGGATGGCATCACTGACTCAATGGACATGAGTTTGAGCAAACTCTGGGAGATGGTGATGGACAGGGAAGCCTCGTGTGCTGCAATCCATGAGGTCACAAAGTGTAGAGCACAGCTGAGCAACTAAACAACAATTGCTGGATGAATAAACAAAATATAGCAAACATATACAATGGAATATTTTCAGCCTTCAATAAGGAGAGAGAATTCTGACATATGCTTCAATATGAATGAACTCTGAAGACATTGCAGTAAGTGAAATGAACCAATGATAAAAATACAAATGTTGCATGAGTCCACTTATGAGAGCCATTCAGAGTAGTCAAATTTATAGACAGAAAGAAGAATGGTGGTTTCAAGGTCTGTCATGAAAGGAATTAGAGAGTTAGTGTTTAATGGGAGCAGAGTTTTAGTTTTGAAAGATTAAAAAGTTGTAGAGCTGGGATGGCATTAACAGTTTCAGAACAATGTGAATGTACTTAATAACAGAATTGTACACATAAACATGATTAAAATTTTGTATTGTATATATTTTACTGCAACAAAATGAGTTTCTTAAAAGAGTAAATATTTATTTAGAACAAGTAATTATCATAAATGATTTCTGGAGGATTTGAGACACTCCCCACAGATATCTCTTCAAATGATTTATTAAACAGGCTTATGGAGAATGTGTCCCTGATTGGACAAGAGTTTCTTTCAGTTAAACTCTCTCCCCCTGCATTTTCCATAGGATGTTTCAGATGACTCAAGATACATCTCATACCAGATGTCATGGTTTTAATACTTATAGGATACGTGACAGGTCTTTCAAGGGCTCGCTCAGCCTCTCACCTGATGTGGGTGGAGGAGACCATGGATCTTTGTTCATCAGGAGTGTGTATGCTGCGCTCTTCAAAAAATTATCTTTGTGTTTCAGTTTTAAACTGTTTCCAATTTTGTTGAGGATGATCAGTTGGCAAGAGGTTTGCAGTGAAGAGTAATACTACTCTCTTATGTGTGCAAGAGAAATATATGTTATATTTTGGGGTTGACATTTTTAATCAGGCATTTCTATTGCAGGCTTGCTAGGGAAATAGTGCTAGGATGTCAGACTCTTGCAGTATCCAGATCAGTGCTATACCACAAAGACTCTCCCTCCTGAAATGCTTACTGCTCCATTAAGTAGTTTGGCACTTGCCTTTGGGGATAACTAGAAGCTGTTGTTTTTATTTTTGATCTTTGTAGCTTCAGCCAAACCAGAAAGGGTGAATTGCGTATCCTTTAAAGTGAAAAGAGTTAAAACAGGAAGGAAAAAAAATACCATTGACTACAAATTATTCATTTTATGTAAGAGAAAATTAATAGTGCTAGGATCAAGAGGAACTGATATTAACACTGAAATCACAAAAGGCTGATCCTGTTTCAGAGTATGGGATTTTATATGGCCATCATCTTCTTCATCATCATGTAACATTCAATAATTTCCTGGACTGAACAGTGATGGTAAACCACCCTGGAAGCAAAAGAGGTATCAACACTTGTAAATGATCAGAGAAAGCAAAAAATTGGCAGAGGATGGTGAAATACAGGAGACAGCTATAATATTTACATCACTCATCCTGGCCACATACTACTTTGCATATACCACTAGAATGGTCCTTACTGGATGAGTCAGGACAAAAAGAGTATCCTTACTATTATACCTCTCACTTCATCCTTCAAAGGCTAAAAGAGAAAACTTAAGACACAGGGAGATATCTTCATAGGGAGATGTCTTTTCTTAAAACAGTTTCTGGTCACTTTAAACACTGAGTATTAGGAAAATACAAATACTTGACATAGTATTCATAACTGAAAACTGGCTTCTGACCACAAATACTGCAGAAACCCAAAAATAGAGCCATCAAAAGCAAAACAGATCCAAACTGACAGCAAGTATGTCCATGTTTCCTTGAAAGGCCATCTCCATCACAGCGAAGATAAATCAATGCTCGTTGCTCAAAATTTGAAAAGTATGAGTAAATGGTCAAAGTTATAAAAAGTGTGTTGTTATTTCTTTAGTTGCTTAGTCATGTCTTCCTCTTTTGGAACCCCATGGACTGTCAAGAATACTGGAGGGGGTTGCCATTTTCTTCTCCATGGGATTTTCCCAAGCCAGGGATTGAATCTGTGTCTCCTGCATTAGCAAGTGGATTCTTTACCACTGAGCCACCTGGGAAAATCGATGACAAGTGTAGCCTCTCAGTCAACTTAAAGGAACAAAACATTTGAAGTAGAATAGACTCAGCAGGCTGTATAATCAGTCACATTCAAGACAGTTACTTCATAACATCTGCTGTTATAAACACAATAATTTACAACCATTACTTTCTTATTTCAGTGATTATTAACTCTAACTCTTTTATCAAGTCAGTAAGATGAGTATTATCTTGCCTACCTTATATATGAGAGGCAGATAAATTTTCCTTCATTTTGTTTCTCAAGTTGAAACTATTCAAAGACATTTATTTGGAAGCTACTATATTTTAGGCAAAATGTGAGGTGCTAGAGGTATGAAAAACAAGACATATCTTGTCATAGAATTTGGGGAGAAATGGAGGGAAAAAGATAAAACACATGAAACAACTATATTTTTAAATTACAAATTTAATGCATTGTGATATAAAGAAGTATTTATGAGAAATGATGATAAAACAGATTATTTCATCATAACTCTTAATGCAAACAACAACAAATACTCAGCAAAAATTAAAGTGGTGCTCATGAGATCAAAGAGCCTGCCAGAGCATAAGGAATTACCAGAGTATGTAGGAGAAAAAAGAAGAAAGGAAAGAAAAGATAGAATAAAGGAGAAAATAAAATAAATACAAAAGGAAATGGTAACCAAGGATGTGGGGCTTTCTTAGAGGCTCAGACAGTAAAGAATCTGCTTGCAGTACAGGAGACCAGGGTTTGATCCCTGGATGGGGAAAACCCACTGCAGAAAGGAATGGCTACCCATGCCGGTAATTCTTGCCTGGAGAATTTCATGGACAGCAGAGCCTGATGGGCTACCGTCCACGGGTGGATATGAAAATGGGTGCCATGGCTTTCATCTCTATTATTCTATAAAACTGTTAGAAACAAAACTAAACCATCAGCTTTCTTATAGATGGAAACCAAAATCAATCATTCAAAGGGTAGATTTTGCATTAGATTAGACACAGTCATAGGGAATTCGGAAGCCAGATAAATTAGAATGAATCACCTAGAATGAATCACCTAGAAAGGTACACACAAAAACCCCACAAAGATGCAAAACTTGGGAAAGTGTAAAGAAATATAGCAGATACAGTAAGATCTAGTCTTTAAAAATNAGCTTTCTTATAGATGGAAACCAAAATCAATCATTCAAAGGGTAGATTTTGCATTAGATTAGACACAGTCATAGGGAATTTGGAAGCCAGAATATAAATTAGAATGAATCACCTATAATCACCTAGAATGAATCACCTAGAAGGGTACACACAAAAACCCCACAAAGATGCAAAACTTGGGAAAGTGTGAAGAAATATAGCAGATACAGTAAGATCTAGTCTTTAAAAATTTGATGTCCCTGAAAAAAATGATGCATCATTATTTTCCTTAACAAAGCAAAGGCAATGATCTACAAATTCAAGAAACTCAATGACACCCAAATAGGATAAATAAAAATAAATACACAACTTAGTACATCACAGTGAAAATATTGAATAACAAGCCAAAGAGATCATCTGAAAAGCATCAGATAATGTCTTTTATTTTTTAAAGGACACATTACATTTATTAGAGCAACAGAATTACAGCTGACATTTCAAAAGCAGCAAGAACAGTGAGAAAATAGTGGACTAATATATTCAACAATATCATCAAAGTATCAACAAAAGAAGTGTCAACTAAATTAGAATGCCATATTCAGGAAAATACACTTCAAAATAAAGTTGAAATAAAGCACTTCAAACACATGAAAATATGATTGCAGTAGACTGTACTAAAATTTTGGTAAGGATAGTATCTTTGACCAAAAAAAAGGTAGCCCTGTTTTTTAAAGATAGGTTGACACACATTTGCGTTTACTTGGGGGAGGGGGATAACATTCCTTTACCATTGGGTCAGATTTTCCTGTGCGCTTCCTTTTTTGTGGTTCTAAATGGGCTGTGCTGTGCTTAGTCGCTCAGTCGTGTCTGACTCTTTGCGACACCATGGACTGAAGTCTGCCAAACTCCTCTGTCCATGGGGATTCTCCAGGCAAGAATACTGGAGTGGTAGCCCTTCCCTTCTCCAGGTTTCTAGTTGGTGAGCAGGTAAAGAGCCTGCTGACCTGTCACTCACCAGTCCCAAAGTTTCAACAAGAATTCAAATGACACAAGAGTAGAAATGATAGAGGGTTTTTCGTTTTTTCAGAGTGAGGTTTTGAAAGCTGGCTCCCATTCCGTAGCTATGAGCCTTCCTTTAAAGATAAACAGCGACAAGAGCTGCCATACTTGAATGCCAAATAAACACAAAATGACAAGCAGAAATAAATAAATAAATAAATAAAGATAGGTTGATAGAAGTGATGAACAAAATAAGGTAAACATCATGAGCAGTGGTGTATCTAAATGCAAATTGCTAGTATAAGACAAAAATGATCACATCTGCATGTTTTTGTGATTTTTATCTTATGTTATTCTGATTAAATGAACATTTTTTCCCTTATGTTTATCAACCATTCATGTTACTTTTCTGAGAAATGCCTGTTCATGACTTTGGCACACTATTTTATTTAGTCATTTAGCTTTTTTGTGGTTTGTCATTTATTCATCTTAAATAGATTAGACTATGTTATCTTACTTGTTTCATGCTGTTTTTTGATAAAAAGAGCCCCTATTTTTCACTAAGTTAAATTCATCAATCTTTTCCTTACAGTCAAAATTTTTACTTTCATGTTTAAGAAATCTTTTTTGTCTGAAGGTGTAAAAATAAAATGAGTTTGGTTTAAATTGTGGCATTAGAAAGGAGGGATTAAGGATGAACCAACATTTCTAGCTTGGATAACTGGATGCAAGGTAATTCCATCTACTGAGGAAGAGCACACTAAGAGAAGACTAGGTTTTAGGAAAAAAACAAGGAGAGTTATACATTTAGTTTTTGTCATGTTTAGTTTAAAATGCATTTGACTGAGCTGCTGGTCCTGTGCTGAGATGTTTCAAAGCCTTATGGAAAATGTTTGGATCCCCATGAAGCCCTACTATACCCAAGTTTACCAGGAGATTTAGGTAGGAATGGTGTTGATGGGTCTCATCATTTATAAAGTCAGAGGTGCTAATAAAAAAGTAAAGCCTCAAAAGTTCCCAGCCGTGCACCGGTTCACGGCCATCACTAATCAGCTTTCCTTTGATGGGATGTCAGCCGGGTTGTGTTGTGGGAACACAGGACATCCTGTTGACGTGTAGCAGTGCTGCCACCTGCGTGCATGAATAAACATACCTATGAGACCAGAGATCTCTCCAAGAAAATTAGCGATACCAAGGGAACTTTTCATGCAAAATAGGCACAATAAATGACAGAAACAGTATGGACCGAACAGAAGCAGAAGATAATAAGAAGAGGTGGCAAGAATATACAGAAGAACTATACAAAAAAGATCTTCATGAACCAGATAACCATGATGGTGTGATCACCCACCTAGAGCCAGACATCCTGGAATGTGAAGCCAAGTAGGCCTTAGGAGGCATCGCTAGTAACAAAGCAAGTGGAGGTGATGGAATTCCAGTTGAGCTATTTCAATCTTAAAAGATGATGATGTGAAAGTGNCCATCGAGTCCGTGATGCCATCCAGCCATCTCATCCTCTGTCATCCCCTTCTCCTCCTGCCCTCAATCCCTCCCAGCATTAGAGTTAGAAATATGTTCATGTAAATTCTATTGAAACTCTCTTTTAGGCTCGCACTACTTCATAAATTACCTGACGTGAAGGAGAGTATACTTTTACAAAAATTCCCTGCTCATTTCTACACCTCAGCAGCCAGTGATATTCCCAGGCTCACCACTGAATTATAAGCTTAGAGAGGTCACAGTTGACCTCAGTTCTGATTCCTTTCAACTACAATCGGTGTGCATGAAGCAGGCATTTAATGAAACCTGAGCCTTTGTTGGTTCATCATTAAATGGATATTGTGACCATCACCTCTCACAGGGCTTTTGAGGACTGACTGCTTGTGCCCGTGAAGCTGTCACACCTCCTGGTCCCAGCTAGGGGTCCTGGTGTCATTAGTAAACATGTCTCCTTCATTCCTCTGCCTCCCTCATTTCACCCAAGCATCACCCTTTATGTTTGGCAGTCCATTCTCCAGAGAGATTAAAAAAAAAATGACTTGCCAGTTACCATGGTGAAAACACTCCCACTGTGATCAATTTTAAGTTACCAATATGTTGAATTCACAAAGGTCCTCAAAATATACTGGCTCTTATGAGCTGATAATAAGAGCTGGCTCCAGCCACTACTGAGAATAGTTCTCAGTCTTGGCTGCACACTGTGAAAATGTAATGTAGCTTTAAATATACTGGGTCTCATCCTCAGAGATTCTGATGTATAGGTATGGCGTGAGGCCTCAGGGCTAGGATATTTTTTAGAGCTTTCCTGGTGATTCTGACATGCAGCCAACGCTAAGAAACATCACCCTGTATCTACCCAGACTACAACAGGTTATCAATAAGTGGTGGCTATGTCCATTGTATGGGATAGTCTCGTGATAATTTTCTTTTGAATGACTTTCCTTTTACTCAGACTTCAATGTGAATATTGATATGTAAATTGAAAAGATTACTTGAAAACAAAATTCTGACTTCTTGATTTCCACTTTAGGTCTTTCTTCCTGGATTATTCCCTGTCCTAAAATAAATTTGTTCTTTCAAGCCTTGTGTTAGTTCCCTATTCTCATTATCCCTCTTTTTCTTCCTTTTTAATATTACCCATCCCTAGGATGCCTTTCACAGTATTTATGATATAAGAGAAATAGAGGGAAAAAATGTAGAGGTGACCCAAAGGAACAGTAGGGTCTCCACTGGCAGAAGGCATACTGGAGTTTCCATGCTGTGGGCCCCGAAGATAAGAAGAAAGCAAGAAAGCAAGAAATTCAATCACAAGCAAGAGAGGGCAAACCACCCTGATGAACTGAGGCCATCTAAAGGGGACAGAGACAACTTGTAATTGATCAGGAATGGTTTGGATATTTAAAATGATCTAAGCTAGATGTTGGAAAATGTCTATTCAAAGAAAGAAGAGAGAAAGTGGTCAATATTTTGTTCACTAGCCCATTGAAGAAAAGTCCCAATAAATTTTAAAATAAAATATTTTCATTTTTAGATACTTAAAACTCCCTTTCTTCACTTTAGAGATGGACAATCTATTATGGTAAATTAGTCCACACAACTTTTTTTCCTTAAGCTTTATAAATTACTTGGCTAGGGAAGACACAGTGTCTATATTGTTTTCTGGATATTTCCATAAAATACTGATTTTAGGAAGAAAATGATAAAAGCTGAATACTTTGAAGATCAGATACATGAAGTCAACATCCCAAGGTGAAGGAGGTTTCACATCTCACACAGTCAGGGAATCAGCAGCATCAATATCAACTGGGAACTTGTTAGAAAAACAAATTCGAGAGCCCTATCTTAGACTGATGAATTAGATTTTTTAGGGGTCGGGTCAAAGAATCTGCATATTACCTAAACCCTCTAGTGATTACAACCCTGTGGCCTGTAGCCCGCAAGGCTCCTCTGTCCATGGGGTTCTCCAGGCAAGAATACTGGAGTGGGTTGCCATGCCCTTCTCCCAGAAATCTTCCTGACCCAGGAACCAAACCCAGTCTCTAAAGTCTCCTGCATTGGCAGGCGGTTCTTTACCACTAGCATCAACTGGGAAGCCCCATGAGGCTTTTGAGGGCAAAGCAGTTCCGGTTATGAAAACATTAACTCCAGAGTTTTAAAAATTGAGTGTGTTTCCATTCTTCTGTTATTCTTACTTTGTGATGCCAAACACTGAAAGGACCAAAAATTATTTCTAGTATGTTCCCCAATCTCAAGAAATAAGTGTTGGTTTAAACTGAACTAGAAGACAATGAGAAACAATAGAAGCAAGTTCCCAAGTGTGTGGCAGATGCAAAGGACTTGGGAAATCCGGAAAAGAGAAAGAAGTCAGTGTGGCCTAAAAGCCCCGAGGCAGGATTTGAGGAGGAAGTGGGAATAAGACAGGTTTTGGAGCTCAGCAGTATTTAGACAGCTGGAAGAAGGCAAGCTGTGAGAGCTGCTCCTTGGCTAAGCAGATTTGTAATACAGCAGATCTTGTTCAATCTGGAGATGATGAGATTAGGTGATTATTTCCTTCCTTTCAGAGGGAACATATTGAAAGATGGACTCCTGCAACTTCTCAGAATGCAAGATACTACACAGGTTCCGCTTGGACCACTGACAACACACAAGTTAATTCTCTGAGTAGAGGTGAGCTACGGCTATTTAATGAGCATCCTTTTGATGCACGCTTCTTTCTTAACAGAAATGTAACGTTAGGAAAGCTAACACATCCTGTTTCTTTGTATCAAGCGATGTCTTCTAGCTGGATGTACTTATCTATTTTTATTTAAAATTTTTATGCATACCCTTGTTATTCTCAGGATAGAAAAATACAGTACAAAGAGCAAGGGCTTTGAAGTCAAGTAAAATTCATAATAATCACAACCATTGACTTGAACTCCTAGTCTGCTGGGCACTAATATTGAGTGGAAACTGAGGCCACAAAGGCAAGTCCCTTGTCCCAGATTACACAGTGATGATTCTTTTTAAATCCCTTAACTGACTTGAAATCCCTTAACCACTATTCTAACTTGTCAGTGTGATTCCAGACAATGATGTTGGATGAGCTTAGGCAAGTAAGTCAACTGAGCTTCAGTTTTATCATCTGGATGATGAAGACACATGAGACTTTCTCAGATAACTGAGGATCATTTGAGCAAATATGGGCAAAGCCCCTCCTCCAGTTACCTGCTTACCTATGCTCAGTGGGAAGGGAGGCAGCTAGTTCTCACTGCATCATTACCAGCTCCCAAATGGACGAGACAACTAGTGTACCCAGATTATGCCATCAGGCATCTGCTTTTGTTCTAAACTTAACCAAAGAAGTTTAGAACAAAGTGGCCCAGAAATCAAGGAAGGGTTGCACTCACATGTTATCACTTTGATTTTATTTTACCTCAGGGAGTAAAACTAACGACCATCCATTTCAGCAATATCAAGTAGGGGAGGCTATACATTTCATATGAACCTCTGTTTCTGTCAGATTCTCATGGTGTTAAGATTTATTCCTAAAATGCAAGCTTTGATACTTAATCAACCCCTCAGACCTTTACTCATTAAGAGACTCTAAAGAATATTCCTCACCAGGAATTAAATCATTTACTTTAAAACTACATTGCTAATTTGTCTATTGTGGGATATAGAACAGAAGAAGTCTAGTTCTTTTTTTTTTTTCCTTTTAGAGCAGAAGGGTCCCTACAACACTGGCAGCTGCTTTCCAAATTGTCCAGCCATTAAGTAATTATTTCCTCATCATAAGAGCAGCTGGGAGAGAGTCTCCCTCCCTTCTTAATACAGCCTTCACTTTCTCTGCCTTCTCCTCCATGCTGCCTTGAAATGGGCTAGGCCCATAGAAGTATAGTATTGGTTTTCTTCTCACAATTGAAGAAATAAAATGTGACTAAGCATTCTGACTGCTGATTGTTTCTCAACAGCCGTGCTGCTGCTAAGTCGCTTCAGTCGTGTCCGGCTCTGTGTGACCCTATAGACGGCAGCCCACCAGGCTCCCCCGTCCCTGGGATTCTCCAGGCAAGAGTGCTGGCGTAGGTTGCCATTTCCTTCTCCAATGCATGAGAGTGAAAAGTGAAAGTGAAGTCGCTCAGTCGTGTCCGACTCTCAGCGACCCCATGGGCTGCAGCCCACCAGGCTCCTCCGCCCTTGGGGTTTTCCAGGCGAGAATGCTGGAGTGGGGCGCCATCGCCTTCTCTGTTCAACAGCCCTAGAAGGCAACAAAGAGTGACAACAATCCTTGGATAGTGGATGATTGCGAGATGCTAGATCCGGGAGCAACAGGATGTATTATCTAGGACACTTCCCTTCCTACATTTGCAAAGAACTTAAGTTCGGAGCAGTGATTTGGTCAAGGTCCTACTTAGCAAGTGGCATAGTTGAGTCTTGGATTCAAGTCTTAGCATTTGAGGCTCAGTGGAATGTTTTCTCCACTACTCCATGGAAATGGATCTGGACCAGGAACTTACCTCACCTTCCTAAATCTACTTTCTGATGTCAGAAGAGACAGATACAGTGAGTGATGTTTTGTCTCTTTTTGTAGAAAGGAGGATAATGTTGAGATTTTAGCAATCTGCATATACTCTTTTGGTAAAGTTAACTTATAACATTGCTAGTTTCAGGTATACAACATGATTTGATATTTGTGTATTATGTAATGATTACCACAACAAATCTAACATTCATCACTATATATAGTTACAATTTTTTTCTTGTGATGAAAACTTTTAAGGTTTACTCCCTTAGCAACTCTCAGATATACAATACTGCTAACTATAGTCACAGTGCTGTACATTATATCTCCATGACTTATTTATTTTATAACTAGAAGCTTATACCTTTAGATTACCTTCACTCATTTTGCCCACTCCTTTCTCCCCACCTCTGGTGACCTCTAATGTGTTCTTTGTATCTATGAATTCATTTTGTTGCTTTTAATTTCACATGTAAGTGAGATCATACAGTATTTGTCTTTCTCTGACTTACTTCATTTAGCATAATAGCCTCAAGATATACCCATGTTGTCCCAAAGAGTATTTTCTTTCTTTTTATGGGTGAATAATATTCTATGGTATGGGTATATATATATATATATATATATACATTTTTTTTCTTTGTCTTTTGATAGACAGGTTGTTTCCATATCTTGGCTATTCTGAATAATGCTGCTATAAATGTGGAAGGGCAGATATCTTTTCGAGTTAGTGCTTTTATTTCCTTCAGATAAATACCCAGAAGTGGAATTGCCAGCTCATATGGTAGTTTCATTTTTAACTTTTTACATGTGCTCAAAGATATCATCAATATCCATATCACCCATCCTAAACCCAGTCAAAGTCTAATAAAGTTCACACTTTGCAGGTAAATAAAAAACTTTAGAAGATAAATCTCCACAACTACTAGCTGCCTGTATATGGTGTTCAGTCAACTTTAATTTCCTCTTTCACCCATCCTTTTTCTATCTTTTAATATTTTAATTTCCAAACTCTCTCAGAATAGTGATTTCTCAATGTGTGTCAATTTTTTCTCAATAAAAATGGGGAAAAAAACTACTAAATAAGTATTAGAAACAGTGATTTATCCTTGGATGTATTTCAGATTGGTCTGATCCAGGGTTTTCTGTGTGGTCCACAGAGCTACCATCTGTGTTCTAAGGATCCAAGAGTGGGGATGGTGCTTGTTCAAAGTATGTTTTCCCAGACTTCTCCCCATCATACTGAATTCTGTTTTCTGGGGCATGGTGGGGGAAAGTTACAAACAGGAATCGGCATACATTTTCCCTTCTGCATCAGCCTCTCTAACTTCAGGCAACCCAACTATAGTTATAAAGGAGGTGATTTTAGTGCTAAAAAGACAATGAGCTAGGCCCAGTGGTCCCTCTGAATCCCTGTAGCACCCTCTATGACTCCACTCTCACTGCAAATCCCCAGGTACCTTGAGTGTCTTTAGTATCTAACAACCGGTCCTCAAAGGGTCTTCTGTTCTGGTTTCTACCTGATGCCCACTCCTACAAACACGTGTAGATGGCGTCTGGCCATGAGGACAACCCTGCTTTGCCCAAAGCGCCTGATGGTCTCATAGGTGAGAAACTCCAGGTCTTACAGAGGCTCTCTGATTCCTTCTGCCATCACCACAGCAGGTAGGAAGAAGGATCCTGACTCCAGCTTGGGACTGCACATCGTTCCTGAGCTCAGGTTTTCCGCTCCTCATCCCTGGGCTTCACAAAATCCCTGGTAAGAATAACTTGCTCAGCCTTCCTCTCAATAGGGTTTTGACTGGAGTCAAGGAACATGCTTTGCTATTTGCCCATAGCTCAACCTCTAGTCCCAGCACAAAACCACACACACACCCTTTTTTGGGTCCCTTTCTGCTACACATAGAATTCCACCATACATGGGTTTTCCAAAGATCCAGAACTCATCAGAAGGGCTGGATTTTAGGGAATGGAATAGCCCACTCTGTTCATCCTCACTTGCAGGATTTCATTATTTTAAAAATTGCATTGTGTTTTATATCCTCCATTATACATATATGTGTCTCTGTGTGTATACATCCACTCATATACTCTTACATACATTTTAGGTGAAGTGTAGGACAAAATACTGAGAGGATAGCAGAAATGCAATACAGAAATATAAAAGGGACAGAAACAAAATCAAGGACATGAGAAAACTCTAAGCCACAAAATAAAAGAATGGAGAGATAGAACGAGAGGTACTCAGTTAACACACAGACAGAGTAAGTCAACAAGAAAGCATGAAACTATATGAGGAATGGTCAAAAGTATAGTGACAAAATTAGCTAATATTTACTGAGTGATATCAGACCTTATGCTACGTGCTATGTGCTTTACTTGCAAATTTCAGTCAAGCACCACAAAAATTCTATCATATCAATGTTATTTTGATTTCCATTTTATATTATGCAAGTGAATCTCAATTAGGCTTGGTGCACACAGTCTACTGTTTTTAATATATCAAAACACTTCATGTTTGATGCCAGTTTTGCTATTTGACACGCTACTGTATTCCCACTGCTTGAAGCTCAGCCCTAGGTCACCTCCCCTTTGACGCCTTTTGGGCACTTCCCCTCGACCTTTTTCCATGATCCAGTGATTCAAAATTTAACGTTCTGCACAGCAGGAATGTTCAGTATCTCCTCCTAGGCTGTGCTGACACTTGGCCGTGTCTCACTGATTTTATACATTTCTAGCCTGACTAGAAGTTAAATTTCTGAATCTGCTTGCAATGCAGAAGACCTGGGTTCCATCCCTGGGTCAGTAAGATTCCCTGGAGANAGTATCTCCTCCTAGGCTGTGCTGACACTTGGCCGTGTCTCACTGATTTTATACATTTCTAGCCTGACTAGAAGTTAAATTTCTGAATCTGCTTGCAATGCAGAAGACCTGGGTTCCATCCCTGGGTCAGTAAGATTCCCTGGAGAAGGTAATGGCTCCCTACTCCAGCACTCTTGCCTGGAGAATTCCATGGACAGAGGAGCCTCGGGCTACAGTCCAAAGAGTTGGACATGACTGAACAACTAAGCGCACACACACATGACATTGTAAACTAGAATTTGAGTGAAGACAGGCAGATTACTGGCAGAAACAAAGGCCAGATGGAATATGCTGGACAAAACAACAGAAATGATGAGCTGCATTTCTTAAAAAATATTTTTTAATGGTCTTGTGATGACCATTTTTATTTTTTGAGGAGTCAGAGGGTCAGGTAGGAGCTAGAAAACAAAGGATGGCCACTCCCTTTCTCTTTCATCCAACAGATTCCATGGTTTCCCCAGTTGTCACACTGGGTATGCTCAGACTAGGGACTGCCATATGGCCCTTCTCCACTCTCTTCAGATTATGAGGACCTGGAAATTATTTTCCTTACACTGTTGATAACCAAAGGCAGAAACCATGATAGTGACATAATAGGAAAAAAGAGCAGTTGAAATAAATGAAAATGCAGCAGATGAGCTTAAAGAAACAGCAATAAAAATTGAGGTAGAAAATAATAAACCTTAGTTACAGCACCAAACAATTTACATACTTCCCTCCAACCTGCAAATCTAGGCATTTAAGGGAGAGAAATACATTATGCAGACCTGATAATGAAACTCTGTATTCCATAATTTGCAACTTCCTGGCTATGTTATGCCAAGTGCATGTTAAACAAGGCATTCTGCAACCTAATTATGGGTGACTTGTCCCCATTCTGATTGTGTTTTAAAAATACATCTTTCTATCTCATTCATGCACAGCCAGATCACTTTGTTTTTGCCCCAAAGCACAGCAGTAAAACATACAAAACTAAGGAGTTTTTATTTTGCTGTGCACCCAGGAATCCTGAATGGAAAAATAATGGGGACTGGCAAACACTTTTTTTCTGTGATGCCCCAGATGAGATGTTCGGATTTCTTACTAGTTTCCAAGGTTAAATTTGCAACAAACAGCAACACAGCACACAAAGATAAATGTTTAAGACTGTGGTTCTCTGTCAGTGGTGATTTTTGCTCACCTCTCCAGGGGACATGTGGCAATATGTGGTGATATATTTGATTGCCCTAATGGGAGGAGGCTACTAGCATGTAGTGAGTAAAGAGATGTTGACAAATATCGTACAAGGCTCAGGACAGTCCCTGCAAAAAAAGAAATATTCTGTCCCACATGTTAATAGTAATAGTGTCCAAGTTAGGAAACTCTGATCTAAGGTACTATTAAAAGCCATTCAGTTAAACTCTTTTCATCATGATACGTTGCTTGAGACTTGTACATTAAAAATCAAAGAATTTTATTTAAAAAGACTACTGGTTTATGTGAAGAAAATATATACTGTGTGTCTTTGTCTATGAGAGCCTTAGCTGATTTCCACCAGCGCCTCTGCTGCAGGAATTGTAGCCTGAGAAATCACGTGGTCTTCTCCACTGGTGAGGCTGAGGTCAGTACCCACAGACGAGTCTGGAAGCCAAGCAGGGCAGAGATAAGCTAGTCAAAGCAACAACAGGAGGAAGAAGGGGCAGCAATGTCCTTAGAGAATGTCAAGAGGAACAAGTTGATATTTCAGATTCAAAGGAGCAGGAACATCCAAAGATGGGTATGTGAGTGGCAAAGCCAAGGATTCTGNAATTCTCTAGGTATGAATCCTGGAATGGATTGCATTTCCTTCTCTAGAGGACCTTCCTGACCTAGGTGTCTCCTGCATTAGCAGGTGGGTTTTTTACCACTAGCACCACTTGGAAAGCCCCGAGTTCCCCAATCATGAATCAAATCCGTGCCCCATGTAGTGGAAGCATGGTACCTTAACCACTGGACAGTAAGTGAAGTCTCTTGAAAATTCCCTATATGAAGATTCCTACATATATCCCCTTGTTTGGGATTTCCTTCCAATTTAGGTCACCAGAGAACACCAAGGAGCAAGCACCCAGGCTTCCCAGGTGGTGCTAGAGGGGTCAAAAACACTCCTGCCAATGCAGGAGACTTAAGAGACACAAGTTCATTCCCTGGGTTGGGAAGATCCCCTGGAGAAGGGCAAGGAAAACCACTCCAGTGTTCTTGCCTGGAGAATCCCATAGGCAGAGGAGCCTGGCAGGCTACAGTCCATAGAGGTGCAGAGTTGGACAGGACTGAAGTGACTCAGAGCACCGAATAGTTCCCTCTGCTATACGGTAGGTTCTCGGTTATCTCTTTTATACATAGTATAAAAGGTTATCTCTTTTATACATAGTAATGCATATTTCTCAATCCCAGTTCAACCCAGCCATCCCTCTCCTTTTCCCTCTTGATGTTCATATGTTTGTTCTGTATGCTGATGTCTGTATATACTCCTTTGCAAATAGGTACCATTTTTCTATTAATGCATGTGTGTGGAATCTGGAGATGAGAAACTTACTTTTATTGGTTGTTTTTGGTCTCATTAATTATATATCTCCAAACTAGAGAACTTTGGGCTTCCCTGGTGGCTCAGCTGGTAAAGAATCTGCCTGTAATGTGGGAAACCTGGGTTCAATCCCTGGGTTGGGAAGATCCCCTGGAGAAGGGAACGGCTACCTGCCGGGGGCCAGTATGGGCCATTCCCACATGACAAGGTCATGTGGAAGAGACCTGATAAGCAAGGCTTCAGGACTCGAGGGGATCCCTAGACCAGCTTGAGCATCTACCCCCAAACCAGAATCTATCTTACTATTTTGTGCCTTTCACCAGCTCTCCTGACATTAACAGGGTCCTATCCTTGACCACCTTTCTCTGGAGAAAATCAACATTAGGGCTCTAGCTAATAAGTCTCCTGGACATGAGAGGAATATTTCAATTTAATCCCCCTGTTAGCGTTCTAGCTTGCCTGGCAGGTTTATCCAGACTCTTGCAGCTATGCATNACCTTTCTCTGGAGAAAATCAACATTAGGGCTCTAGCTAATAAGTCTCCTGGACATGAGAGGAATATTTCAATTTAATCCCCCTGTTAGCGTTCTAGCTTGCCTGGCAGGTTTATCCAGACTCTTGCAGCTATGCATGTGATTATTCACAGCCTCCCAACTGTGAGAGGCATGGGAAGCCTAAAACATAGAGCCTTTCAAAGAGTTAAAAACTATGAGAGTAGTGCTGGTGTAAGATTTCATTATTGGGCCAATGCTTGTTGCTAAGTTCCCATATCTCTTATCCACTGTGCACCTGGGAGTGCATTAGTTAACATAGTTGGAATGTAAGAAAAACAAGTGTAGCCTTGAAATTAACCACATCAGACCTTTGAGCTAATTGGTTCTTTCTTGTAACTCACTGCACCTTTAATCCATGAGAAATGTAACTCTGTTTAGCATTTTCTGAGGCTGACATAGATTAGAAATATAAAGAAAAAACACTTTGAGGGAAAATAAGTTTTCTGGTTGAGCAGCCTTTATCAAAAGAGGGTCATAAAGTGTCCACAGGCCTCCAAGGCCAGAAGATAATGTACACAACATCATTTGTGGAAAAGGTATGCAGAAAAAATCCTGGCTTCTATAAGGGCAAAACTGCTGGAGTGTTTGGGCTGCTTCTGCATGACCTCGCATCTTTCATTTCCCTCTACAAGTCAAGGTATAAAAGTCCCTTTTGAAAATAAAGTAATGGGCCTCGCTCACCAAAGCTTGGTCACCCCATGTCTTTTTTTCTTTCTTTCTCTCTCTTACTCTCTTTTTCAGGCTGATCCCTTGGAACATGGAGGCTGTCTGCATTCACTTATCTGTCTGGGTTTCTAAGACCTGAACGGGAGGGCGTTCTGCATCTTCACTCCCTCGGGATACCGGGAGGGCACCTGCAGCCTCTGTGAACAGAGCAAGCTCCTTGTCTTGGGGCTTTATTAGCTTTCTGTGTAAACCAAGGAATATCAGCCTCTTCTCTCCTCTATTTTCTTATCTTTAACATTCTTTCTTCATCTATCTCTAAATCATTCGCCAACGCCATTTCTCCTGAGGGTTCCCCTGGATCCTGTGGGGGTTGGACCCCGGCAGCTACCCATTCCAATATTCTGGCCTGGAGAATTCCATGGACTGTATAGTTCATGGTGTCACAAAGAGTTAGACACAACTGAGTGGCTTTCACTTTCAAACTAGAGAAACAATGAGATTTTGTTTTCAGAATGTGATTGATGTTTCTGATTCCTTTAATGCTTCTGTGGATTATGAAGTAGGGAACTATGTGGTGGGGCACTTCATGGAACTGTGTCTTCTCCCCTTCCAATGGCCATATAGCCATACCCGCCAACCTTGCCTTTCTTCAAGTGCTACTGCTGTATTTTTATTGCATTTTAAAAACCCATCTAATACACTGATCTTTAGGCCTTGAAAAAGGGAAATGTTGTAGTTTGGCTTCCCTTTATCCTAACTCACTTGTTTTGAACCATATTAACATTTTGAAAGTTTATCTTCTCTCTGTGCAAGAGGAAAGGTCTACAGTCATCGTATCACAGAGAGCTGGTGGGGGAAGCCAATATGTACCAAATAAGTCATCCGTGGCAGGTTCTAGAAACTGTAGCTACTTTACACCCATTATTTTATTTAAGTTTCTCACAATCTGTTTGGTGAGTATTCTTATAGCCATTTTAAGGACAAGAACATAAAGGCTAAAAAGAGACTAAGGAAGATGACAACCATCTATACAGCCAGTGAACAAGGAATCGAACCCAGGGCTGTGTGACTTTGTGTAACTACTGTTTCTACTTCCTAGGACCTTCTTGCTGACCTAAGTGCCCTGTGTTAGTCATGTCTGATTCTTTGTGACCCCATGGACTATATAGCCCGCCAGGCTCCTCTGTCCACAAGATTCTCCAGGCAAGAATACTGCAATGGGTTGCCATTCCCTTCTCCAGGGAATCTTCCCAACCTAGGGATTGAACCTGGATCTAAAGTAAGGCAAAGTTATCATGTTATAGTTACCTGAACATTGCCAACTCTAACCATGAAGATATATATTCATTCATTCTACTCACTGGATATCATTTCAAAGTCACTTAATGTTAAAATAAAGTAGTTTTCTGGTCAAATAATCCAGAGTGAAAAGGAATGAGGAAGGAAATTTTAATCATACTATGGATGACAACTGAAGGGATGACTGATGAAGTGGGCAGTCTTTCAGGCAGTTTCTAGCAGCTATATCTGACTGTCTCTGATTTCAGTCCTCATAATCGAAACAATGGGGCTTCCCAGGTGGTGCTAGTGGTAAAGAACCCACCTACCAATGCAGCAGATGTAAGAGGTTCAGGTTCAATCCCTGGGTCAGGAAGATCCCCTGGAGGACGGCATGACAACCCACTCCAGTATTCTTGCCTGGAGAATCCCATGGACAGAGGAGCCTGGTGGGCTATGGTCCATGAGGTTGCAAAGAGTCAGACTAGACTGAAGCAATTTAGTACACAAGCAAGCAATCAGACCAGTAGTTGTGCACAGAGATGTTAGCAATGTCAAGCAGAATAGTGTTGGTTTCAAGCGTTCCTTCCTTGGCTAATGATGGCAAAAATGGTAGGGGAAGACAGTTTGTGAAGTATAAAGTCTCTGTTACCAGCCAAAAGTTTAGCTCACATAAGGTAATTTTTCTAGCCTGGCATTAGAGGACTGTCATTTTTATAGTTTACAGATCCTGGATCTTCTGATTCGAAGAAAGGTTAAGCTTTGGCCAAATGGGGTGCTATTAGCACAGAAGCAGAAGCTCATTGACATAAAAGTTTCCGTCACTGCTCTTTTCAGAGGAAGCACTCTTTTCCATCCACACCTCGAGCTATCTCTGGTTTCAAGAGAAAAAAAAAGCCCTGGATTAGTCACCAAGGCGAGTTGGTGCCCGGGAGCTTTGGTTCCTGATCTGGGTCCTCGGGGTTAAAATGAAGCCACACACTGTGGAATGAACCCTAATCCCTCAGAGTTTGAGTAGTTGTTTACACAGAATTTAGTGCTGGCTCAACGTATAGGTACCAACATGTTCCTTAAGGGGAGAGTGTGGACAAAAAGGAACAGTTGACTTGAGCACTTATGAAAACCTTCAAAGCCTCTCTCTGTTTATACAAGAATATGCAGAAAACCAAAATGAGACCGAATAATTCTCCAAACAAATATTTTGAAGGGTTTCCATAATTTTAATTCCATTGTAAGAATGCATATTGAAATGTCAAGTATTCCTCTCTGGCTTGTAAGATTATGGGCAATTCTACTTTCCCTCTGCATAAGCATTTCCCAAATATTCAGCAATGGTACTACTTGTAGGAGGGTGGAAGAGGAGAAAGTAATGGAAGGAGAATCAGATAACTTCACACTTCACTGCCCAATACCCTCCCAATTCTAACTTAATGGCTAAAGCTGGACATTCAGAAAACTAAGATCATGGCATCCGGTCCTGTCACTTCATGGCAAATAGAAGGGAAAAAAGTAGAAGCGGTAACAGATTTTATTTTCTTGGGCTCCAAAATCATTGCGGACAGTGACTATAGCCGTGAAATTTAAGGACGCTTGCTCCTTGGAAGGAAAGCTATAACAAACCCAGACAGCATATTAAAAGTCAAAGACATCACTTTGCCAACAAAGTTGTACATAGTCAAAGCTATGGTTTTCCAATAGTCACGTATGGATATGAAAGTGCAACCATAAAGAAGGCTGAGTGCCGAAGAATTAATGCATTCGAATTGTGGTGCTGGAGAAGACTCTTAAGAGTCCCTTGGACAACAAGGAGATCAAAATAGTCAATCCTAAATCCTAAAGGAAATTAACCCTGACTATTCATTGGAAGGACTGATGCTGAAGCTGAAACTAATAATTTGTCCACTTGATGTGATGAGCTGATTCACTGGAAAAGACCCTGATGCTGGGAAAGACTGAGGGCAAAAGGAGAAGAGAGCAGCAGTTAGACAGATAGATCACCATCTCAATGGACATGAGTTTGAGCAAACTTTGAGAGATAGTGAAGGATAGGGAAGCCTGGGGTGCTGCAGTCTAAAGGGTCACAAACAGTCAGACACAACCTAGAGACTGAACAGTAGCAGCAACAAAGTGGACGTCCATCACTGTATTTTCCTGAAGACCTTTTGATTGACAAGACTGAAATTAAAAAAAAAAATACGTACATATATAAGGGGAATTAGGTTTTAATTTTGACAGCAAGAAGAAAACAGAAAAAAAAAAAAAAAAGATGTTAAGCAAATGGAAAAGCCTAAATACCATGAAAGGTGGGTGGGGGGGTGAGTAAGCCTAGAAAGATCATAGAGGAAATAGTGTTTGACTCAACAGCAGCTATTCCAGCCTATATGTCTAAACCAATCATGGCATTTCTGCCCCCTTGCCTGTATCTGACTCAGGAATGGGTCTCTAAGCCAATTTCAACACAAGAGACTGTAATGAGTGTGAGGATAACTCTCAGGCTGGCAAAGCAGAGACCTATAAATAGGGATGATAATCAGGCAAGCTCCAATCAGCCATCTGCCCTCCCGTGATGTGCAAAAATGCCTGTCCTCATTGTTTGAGCACATTTAAGGTGTTCTTTCTGTTACTTCCTGCCCAAACTGTCTCATCAGCAGGAATGCAAAGCAAGCTTTCCTCTCTTCATAATTTTACTTTAAGGTATGGGCTTCCTTTGCCACCCAAACATACTGGCTCTTTTTCCTTTTTCTGAAAATTGGGGTATTGGTTTCTGATATCTTGATAATTTGTCTCCACTTATAAATTTTGTTCGTTATTATTCTTTAAGATAAAATTCGACCTCTGGATTTTCTTATGTCTCTATACTGTACCTTGTGAAAACGTAGCAATGTGATTCAGGCTGTTAGCCGCAGGATTATGTTCATAAACCACATAGTAGCATGTTAACTTGTTTTAGCCATTTGAGTACACTGAGAGGGAATTTTCATTTGTTTGAAAGATCATGTGCCAATCGTGCTTTAGGAAAAGAAATACTATCATGCAATCTAGCATTAAGGGCACACAAACTCATGCATGCACAGTTAATACTTTTTCACTGTTTCCTTGCCAATTTTAATTTTTTTGTTTAGAGAAATGCAGAAAAGTACAGAGAGAATGTAAAATTTACTTGTGTGCCCATATTAACAAAGACTAATGTTTTTTCCAGTTTTAAGTGTTTTATGTTAAACGTGTTTTACTTTTGTTTTTTCGTTAAAGATATCACAGACTAGGGTTAAAATCGAAATTTATTCATTTCTTTACCCATTACTCTTTTTTCCTTTACAAAAGTAGCTATAATGAAGTTCATAGATGTCCTTATGAATGAATTATTATGTAACTTAATTTCTTTTTTGTATTGATGCATAAGTTGCATAAGTTTCTTAAAGTGAATATTTTAAAGTATTTTAATGTACAAAATATGTCCACATGAACAAATTATAGTATCACTTCACTTTCTCTTTTTCTTATTGATGCATGAAATTTTAAAAATGTGAGTACCAATGTTTAATCTGCTATATGATTATACATATATTCTTTCAGCTAGTCACTCTCTGAAGTTTGATTATAGTATCTTTCTTTCTTCCTTCTTTCTTCCCTCTCTCCTGTCCTTCCTTACTCTCACTTTCCACAGACACCTTTTATTTGATTCATTAAAAATAGTTATGTTTTAATTTGTAGTTTGGATTCATTTTTTCTCGTCTAAGAAATATTTCCCTTTCTCAAAATTACATAGATTTTTCTACAAATGTTTAGAGTCTTTTGGGACTTGTTTGTATGTTTGTGTTTCTAAATGCCTCTTTAAAATCTTTTAACAATGACATTATGGTATGGTTTATTTCTAATTTAACAGAATTGTAACATTTTTACCTTGTTTTGTCAAAAATTTTCCCTACGGCCTAATATATGGTCAGTGTGTGCACATGTGCTAAGCTGCTCCAGTCATGTCCAATTCTTTGCCTTTCTATGGACAGTAGCGTGCCAGGCTTCTCTGTCCATGGGATTCTCCAGTCAAGGAGTGTGTTGACATGCCCTCCTCCCGGAAATCATCCCAACCCAGGGATAGAACCCAAGCATCTTACATCTCCTGCATTCACGTGGGCTCTTTATTATTGACCCCACCTGGGAAGCCACATATGGTCAACAGTTATTCTTAAAATTACAAATCTGTGCTCATGCTCAGTCATGTCTGACTCTGCGACTCTAATAAGACTGTAGCCCACCAACCTCCTCTGTCCAGGGGATTTTCCAGGCATGAATACTAAAGGGGGTTGCCATTTTCTCCTCCAGGGGTCTTCCCAACCCAGGGATTGAACCAGTGTCTCCTGTGTCTCCACCATTTCAGGTAGATTCTCTACCCACTGAGTCATCTAGATGTGGACATGAATAAAATGTGGTTTCTATTTGTTCGTTCAAATGCATATTTTATATGTAAATTATGTATATACGATTACATATAAATATGCAGTTATATATTATTTATAAAACATATACCACATACATATGCACAAATATATGTGTATATCTGGAGAAGGGCATAGCAACCCACTCCAGTATTCTTGCCTGCAGAATTTCACGGACAGCGGAGCCTGGCAGGCTACAGTCCATCGGGTTGCACACTATCAGATATGACTGAAGTGACTTAGCATGCACATATGTGCATAAAACATTTATATTTACATCTGTTCACATACACACACAATAGTTAAAAGTGTATTTCAAATTTTAGCCACTCTACTAATTTTTTGTCTACTTGGTCTCCCAGTTTCTGAGAGGTATGAATTGAAATGTTCTTTGGGGATTTTGGATGCCAATTTCATAATATAATCCTATAGCTACTCTACTGCATATTTTCAAGATGTTTTTCTATGTACAAGCAACTCATGTTTTCTGAAGCTTTGGGATGATTATTACCTCTATTTTATGATAAAAATCTTTTCTTGCTTGTGTGTGCTAAGCTGCTTCAGTACTATCTGACTCTTTGTGACCCCAAGAACTGTAGCCCACCAGGCTCCTCTGTCAATGGGATTCTTCAGGAAAGAATACTGAAGTGGGCTGCCATGCCCTCCTCCAGGGGATCTTCCTGACCCGGGGATGGTACCCTCGTCTCTTTCGTCTCCTGCATTGGTATGCAGGTTCTTCACCACTAGCGCCACTTGAGAGGTCCAATCAGATGTCTCTTCTTTATTGATGTAATCAGCCTTTTGAGTACTCTATTTTCAGCTGTCTGTTACTTTGCTTTAACGATGCTCCTCGACCGGGTCTTACCCATTTCCCATGTTATTGTTCACTAGTATTTTAGCATTGTTTTCTTTCTCCCAGAGGTCATTATTACTAATGGCTTTCATAATCAAACAACATTAATTTATTTAACAATTTTTTTGTATACCACTCTTCCAAGTTGAATTTTCTGTTTTTAGAGATTATATTTCATCATCTAAAAAGGTCATTATTTTTACCGTGCTCTTACAGGTTTTGTGATTCTAAGTTGATAGTTATCATCAACTCTTGCACACACCTTATTAGCTTACAGAACCTGAGCTGTGTCAGCATCCTTAGCAGGAAGTTTTGAATCTGCCCCAGCCACAGGCCCTAAAGGTTTCATTAAATCAAGAGCTTTTGTTTTAATTTTTTTGTGGCTTGGAGTCACTGCATCATATAAGCAGTCTGAATTCAGAATTCACACCTACTTATGGTACCAGCCAAGCTGACTCCTTTTCCACCCTGGGCTTTGAGAAGCAGGCAGTTTTCTTTGCCAAGGAGAGGAGTCCTGACCTTGGGGAGCAATGAGAGGCACCCCTTGCTGCCCCCCATTTTCCCATGTGAGACTGTCCACTTCCATTTCCAAGCACCATAGATTTAGAGGTGATCTTCTAATTTTTGCTTCTTGGTATTGCCTTTCTTGATGGGGTTGGGGGGGAGGTTAAATTTAGGTATATAGCTAACAAATTTTAATTATCTTTTAGCTTTTCCATGTACTTGAAATGAGACAGGGAATTTCCCCTGCAGTCCAGTCTGCTTAGACCACAAGTTCCTCCAGCATCCTCCGTATTAATCTATAACTCTTCTGGATACTGTCTCTTAAAGGGATCAATTTAAACAGCTGAAAATGGAAAAAACTCATCAGATAACCCCATCAATTGGACTTTCCCATTCACTGAGGAATAGGGGTATATAAAGTCAGCTAAGTCTATGCCTCGTGTCCCTACATGAGACTGGACTCTTGGGCTACCTGCCCACTATGGAGAGGGTCTCTAGGACATAACTGTGGAACACATGGAGATGAAACCAACATTACCCATGCCCTCCAGGCACCCCGAACCGGAGTGTATGCAAGCCTGTGCAATACTGTGCATGACCTCTTGGCTCCTTTGCTTCATTGACTCTCTATATGTGAGATAAAGTCTAGAATCCTGTGGACAGCATTCAAGGACTCCAATTTACTCATTTAGGCCATAGAGAGAGACCTGATTATAGGACTACAGACGGAGTGTGTGTATCCCCCTACCTCCAATTCATACATTAAAACTCCAGTCCTTGGTGTGATGGCATCTGGAGGTGGCGCCACTGGGAGAGCTAGGTCACCAGGGGTGGAGCCTTCATCATAGTTTTGGTACCCTTAGAAGAAGAGACAGGAGAGGGCTTGTTTCCTTTCTCTCTACTATTCACCATGTGAAGACACAGCAGGAAGGTGGCCTTGTGCAAACTAGGATCCTACCATGCTGGCACCCTTATCTCAAATTTTCCAGACTCCAGCACTAAGAGAAATAATGGCTTAAAAAAAAATCCAGGCTATGGTGTTCTATTAGAGGTGCTGCTGCTGCTAAGTCACTTNGTCTCCCAGTTTCTGAGAGGTATGAATTGAAATGTTCTTTGGGGATTTTGGATGCCAATTTCATAATATAATCCTATAGCTACTCTACTGCATATTTTCAAGATGTTTTTCTATGTACAAGCAACTCATGTTTTCTGAAGCTTTGGGATGATTATTACCTCTATTTTATGATAAAAATCTTTTCTTGCTTGTGTGTGCTAAGCTGCTTCAGTCCTATCTGACTCTTTGTGACCCCAAGAACTGTAGCCCACCAGGCTCCTCTGTCAATGGGATTCTTCAGGAAAGAATACTGAAGTGGGCTGCCATGCCCTCCTCCAGGGGATCTTCCTGACCCGGGGATGGTACCCTCGTCTCTTTCGTCTCCTGCATTGGTATGCAGGTTCTTCACCACTAGCGCCACTTGAGAGGTCCAATCAGATGTCTCTTCTTTATTGATGTAATCAGCCTTTTGAGTACTCTATTTTCAGCTGTCTGTTACTTTGCTTTAACGATGCTCCTCGACCGGGTCTTACCCATTTCCCATGTTATTGTTCACTAGTATTTTAGCATTGTTTTCTTTCTCCCAGAGGTCATTATTACTAATGGCTTTCATAATCAAACAACATTAATTTATTTAACAATTTTTTTGTATACCACTCTTCCAAGTTGAATTTTCTGTTTTTAGAGATTATATTTCATCATCTAAAAAGGTCATTATTTTTACCGTGCTCTTACAGGTTTTGTGATTCTAAGTTGATAGTTATCATCAACTCTTGCACACACCTTATTAGCTTACAGAACCTGAGCTGTGTCAGCATCCTTAGCAGGAAGTTTTGAATCTGCCCCAGCCACAGGCCCTAAAGGTTTCATTAAATCAAGAGCTTTTGTTTTAATTTTTTTGTGGCTTGGAGTCACTGCATCATATAAGCAGTCTGAATTCAGAATTCACACCTACTTATGGTACCAGCCAAGCTGACTCCTTTTCCACCCTGGGCTTTGAGAAGCAGGCAGTTTTCTTTGCCAAGGAGAGGAGTCCTGACCTTGGGGAGCAATGAGAGGCACCCCTTGCTGCCCCCCATTTTCCCATGTGAGACTGTCCACTTCCATTTCCAAGCACCATAGATTTAGAGGTGATCTTCTAATTTTTGCTTCTTGGTATTGCCTTTCTTGATGGGGTTGGGGGGGAGGTTAAATTTAGGTATATAGCTAACAAATTTTAATTATCTTTTAGCTTTTCCATGTACTTGAAATGAGACAGGGAATTTCCCCTGCAGTCCAGTCTGCTTAGACCACAAGTTCCTCCAGCATCCTCCGTATTAATCTATAACTCTTCTGGATACTGTCTCTTAAAGGGATCAATTTAAACAGCTGAAAATGGAAAAAACTCATCAGATAACCCCATCAATTGGACTTTCCCATTCACTGAGGAATAGGGGTATATAAAGTCAGCTAAGTCTATGCCTCGTGTCCCTACATGAGACTGGACTCTTGGGCTACCTGCCCACTATGGAGAGGGTCTCTAGGACATAACTGTGGAACACATGGAGATGAAACCAACATTACCCATGCCCTCCAGGCACCCCGAACCGGAGTGTATGCAAGCCTGTGCAATACTGTGCATGACCTCTTGGCTCCTTTGCTTCATTGACTCTCTATATGTGAGATAAAGTCTAGAATCCTGTGGACAGCATTCAAGGACTCCAATTTACTCATTTAGGCCATAGAGAGAGACCTGATTATAGGACTACAGACGGAGTGTGTGTATCCCCCTACCTCCAATTCATACATTAAAACTCCAGTCCTTGGTGTGATGGCATCTGGAGGTGGCGCCACTGGGAGAGCTAGGTCACCAGGGGTGGAGCCTTCATCATAGTTTTGGTACCCTTAGAAGAAGAGACAGGAGAGGGCTTGTTTCCTTTCTCTCTACTATTCACCATGTGAAGACACAGCAGGAAGGTGGCCTTGTGCAAACTAGGATCCTACCATGCTGGCACCCTTATCTCAAATTTTCCAGACTCCAGCACTAAGAGAAATAATGGCTTAAAAAAAAATCCAGGCTATGGTGTTCTATTAGAGGTGCTGCTGCTGCTAAGTCACTTCAGTCGTGTCCGACTCTGTGTGACCCCATAGATGGCAGCCCAACAGGCTCCTCTGTCCCTGGGATTCTCCAGGCAAGAATACTGCAGAGGGTTGCCATTTCTTTCTCCAGTGCATGAAAGTGTAAAGTGAAAGTGAAGTCACTCAGTCGTGTCTGACTCTTAGTGACCCCATGGACTATAGCCTACCAGACTCCTCCGTCCATGGGATTCTCCAGGCAAGAGTACTGGAGTGGGGTGCCTTCTCCGTCTATTAGAGCAGTCGGGGCTAACTAAGATAGAAAACCTCCTGAAAGCAACATCCTCTCCATGTATTATTCTCCCTGCCCAGCTGACCGCTGTCACTATCTTCTTGGGAAACTTGTACTCATCTTCCAAGACTGACCTCAGAGGTCATCATATCAGTCCATTAACTTTTTGGTTCCCTGACCAGAGAGTGATTAGCATTCTCTCCTTTCTAGGGCACCTTTTACACCTACTATGTGTGTGTGTGAGTAGCTCAGTTGTGTCTTACTCTTTGGGATCCTATGGGCTGTAGCCTGCCAGGATCCTCTGTCCATAGGATTCTCCAGGCAAGAATATTGGAGTGGGTTGCTATGTCCTTCTCCATTTACATCTACTATAATGATTTTTTTTAATTTTATTAATACTTTCCTTGCTTTTCTATGGGAAGTGCAAGAAAATGAAGGAAGAGAATACATACAACTCGGTTTTATTTCACAGGCACTTGTCATGCTCTCTGGTTCAAGATCAATGTTCAATAAAGGCAAATGCAGTGAGTAAGTGTGTCTCTATGAATGAAGACTTGTATTTCTTTTCTGATCTACACCAGGGGTGCAGGCTCTTATACACAGGTCCCTGAATCCCTGTTCCCATCTCAGGGTTGGAGCCAAACCCTGGACCTTGGTTCAGTCAGCTAATGACCCTAATACTTGACCCTTTCTGGGAATGTGGTCCATGGAAGAATTCATTGTCCATGGGTACCAAGCTTGAGCTGGGGCTGCATCTACTCATAAAGTCGACGTTTATCTCCATATGTCAAGTAATCAATTGAGTAGGAGTAGCTCAAGGTGGTCTTCTTCAGTGGCTCAACAGTAAAGACTCTGCCTGCAATGCATGAGATGCAGAAGGCATGGGTTGAATCCCCAGGTTGGGAAGATCCCTTGGAAGAGGAATGGCAACCCACTCCAGTATTCTTGCTGGGAAAATCCTGTGGACAGAGGAGCCTGGTGGGCTACAATCCATAGGATTGCAGAAAATTGCACACAACTGAGCACTGAGCTATTAAAGGATAAATATACACCCCATGTACATAATTATAACTTCTCTCTGCCCTTACAAGTGAAGTTAATAGCAATTTGAACACTAAGCTATTAAATATTACAGATGTAATGATGAAAGTCTCTACAGGGTACGGTGGGAGCAAGATGAAGTGAAGTAGAGAAGTTCATGGAAGAATAGCACTAGTTCATGCCTTCTCAGTGGAGGTGAGACAGCCCCCGAGTGGTCAAAACTTGGTTCTTGGTTGGGGCATATAGGGATAGAGCAATTAGCCATGATGGCGGTGGTCAGACTCTTTTGCTCCATATCCTTACCTATGTAAGCACCACCTGAAAAGCCCTTGCCACATTGCAGTGGCATCAACAACTAGAGAATAATGCACTCAGCCTTGCTGCCATAAATAAAGAATGTCTGCAGTTCCCACATTCCTTGGATATTCTTCCAGAGTCTTCCCATATGCTTTCTAGCTTGTGCCTTGCCTATCCTGGGTTTGGTGAACAGCGAGACAGGGGCAAAGCAGAAAAATCTTAGATGTTATGGCTTGTATACCCCTCCAGGGGCTGCATTTCATAAACAGATATACAGCACATCTGAACCATTAAAATTTTACAAGGTGACAATTAAGAAAATTTAAAAAATGTCTTTAAAGTCTCCTTGGGAGGGCAATAATGTTAATCTAAACAGTTGAAAAATACTATATTAGATCAATCTTTAAAAAAAAAAGTATTCTCCCCTTCAGTGTGGGAGTAGGAGGCAGAAGGACCAGCATAGATGCTGTCTCAAGGAGTGAGGGGCAATGGCATTGTTGGGGCCAGGAAGGGGAAGGGACTCTCCAACCAGATGCATGTCATTGGAGGACCAGCAGCGAAAATACTGCAGCAGGCAGTGAACTTGAAGAGTTCTTTGCCAGAGGCCTGATTCCACGCTGGCATCTCGCAGGAGAGCTTGGACGGCTCTACTGGACCCAAGGCCAAGGCATGTGCCAACAGCAGGAACTGGCACTGCCAACCAGTCCTGCTGCGAATGTTCCCCTTGGCTTTGACCCCTCTGACATTGGTATTGGCAGGTCCAGACTGGGTTAGTTTGGGGCTCCTCCAGCAAAGGGATGACCTTTCTCTTTTGACTAGTTCACACTCTCCTTTGCTCTGGGCCAGCATGTCTCCCTCCTACCTTTTCTGCTGGGACTCCCAGCAAGTCATATGATGAGGGTGACCCTGGTCCTGGTGTGCACAGGATACAGGACCAGGGCAGTCTCAGGCAAACCAAATTGGTTAGTCACCCTACTTAGGGTCAAGATTACTGGTGCAGAGAGGACCTAGGCCTTTTTGAACTTCAACAGGTAAAGCCAATTGGTAGACAAGCATCTCCCACCTCGTGTCCTATACCCAACTATTGAGGCACCTGTTACTGTTTAGGGAAGCGAGTCTCAGCCTTGATTCCAAATTAAAATCACCTGGAAGACTTTTAAAACTCCTGCTGCACACGCCACACCCTAGAACAATTAAATCAGAATCTTTTGGATTTAAACCAGGCATCCATATATTTTTTAAGTGTCCCATATGATTCCAGTATACAGCCAAGGTGAAAACCACGGGCTTAGAGCAATAGCAGTGATTAACCAAAATATTGCAATAATGGAACCATCACCTTGGGTTTACTCTAATTTGGAGAGACTGTAGGGTTTTAACCTTGATGCTTTAACACTTATGCTTCCATGCAAAGTTCATGAATACTTGGGTCTGTCAATATTTTGGAAATGAGAGCCATTAAATCAGGAGCTTAAATTAAACTAAGATTTAGATGTAGAAATACTTTCTTTCCAGTATCCATATGCCTCTGGTTTTTGTCTGCACAGATTCCTATTTGGCAGGTCAGAACTGGTGTACAGGGCTGTCTTGATTTGCAGGAGTTTCATCACGTGAAGAGGAGCTTAGATTTAAAGTCAACCAGTAACACTTAAAACTAATGGTTCACTGCTGTTAGCAGCTGGTAGACCTCTCTGAAGTTGGTATGAGTGATCTGAAGTCATTCCCATCAATAACCTTCCCCGTGGTGTGCCTCAAGTTATCCCTGGGGAGGCTGTCACCATTTGGAAGGATTACCCAACCATCATAATGGTTAGCACGCATGAAGCTGCTTGCTAACACATGAAAGAAATAAAAAAGAAAGAAAGAAGTTAGTTTGAAGCTGAAGGGAAGATTCACACAAAAATGCTAGCTTTCAGAGCGTCTGTGACAGATGTTAAGTAGGAATTGGACTGGGGCCCACTGAGTACTTCTGGAACCTTCCATGGAGTCACCTCTATAAGTATTTTGGTTTTTATTATCTAATGATAACCTAAAGCAAATAGAAAATAAGTGACTTCAGCCCCTATAACCACAAATACAATGAGTCTGCTTCAAAGCAAATTTAAAAATGCTTCTCCTGAGGATACGCCTTCACCAATGGGTCTCAAGTGGGAAAACAACAGTTATGCTGTCTCCTTCTGTGAAGAGGAAACGCGTGACTCTTTTGTAATGAGGATGATACTCTGAAGCACTCAACCATTGCATTTTCTCCTGGGACATCCCCAGTTCCTGGTTGTCTTGGTTTTCTGTGAACAGTCAGTCTGAAGCGTGTATGTGCGTGTGTGTGTGTGTGTGTGTGTGTGTGTGTGTGTGTATGACTGCATGCTCAGTCATATCTGACTCTGTGACCCCATGGACTGTAGCTGGCCAAACTCCTCTACCATTGAATTCTCCAGGCTAGAAAACTGGAGTAGGTTGCTATTTCCTCCTCCAGGGCATCTTTCCTGATCAGGGATCTAATCGCATCTCCTGTGTATTGGCAGGCAGATTCTTTACCAACTGTTCCACTCGGGAAGCCCTATCTGGAGTATTTGGATTATACACCTTTGAAGGAAAGCCCTTGAGGTCTCCTGCCATAAGAAACACAGCATTTCAGAGCATTGCTGAATATACTAGAAGAAGTCCATAGAAAACCTGGCCCTGCTGATTACTGAATGTGTGAAAAGGAAGGAGACAGAGGAGAGGAGAACCAGCAGGTCCTGTGTCCTCTCAACCCCTCTGTCCAGAATCATGGGAGGAGCAGGCCTAGCGTCTGCCTGAGTCAGTCCTAGTACTTACTTTCAGAGCCACGTGGTCACCGCCGAGGGCCTAATTAGCCCAGCAAATTGCGGATGACAGAGCAGGAGAGCTCCAAGTGACTATTAAAAGTCTTGGCCTATGTACTTTTTGGCTTGTAGAAGTGGTTATTTCTTGTTAATAGAAGCCACATTGCTGATTATAAAGGCTCATCAGAGCTATATCCTGTATAAGTCTACATAGCCATTAGGGTGTATTAAATCCAGAGTGTGCAAGGCAGGGCCAACATCATGAAATATAATGCAAGACAGTCCTGGCCCCTATTCCATATGGATGTTCACAGAAGGACACCCTGACCAGGCAGAAGGAGGACAACACACTGGAGGCCAGCAGACCCAGAGGACAGCACCAGAGCCCAGGCACAGAGAGCTGGACGTTCTTGCCGTCACTCCTGCGCGGTTGAGTGCACCCAGCCTTCCATGGATCCTGGGGTCAACGTTGGTAGAACAGCAGGAGGGAGAGGAAATTTAAAAGGCTAAGTAATTATCTGAAGGGAGATTGGGTTGGCTGAACGGAGCATTTAAAACCGAAGAGGTTAAGAAATATTCATTATCAAGTTAGTACTTTGACCACCATGACAGCTCCCTGCCCCAAGCCCACCCTAACTGCGATTCAGCAGGGAATAAGAGAAGTTTAGATCAGTTATGAGAAATGCACCTTTAAGAGAAGCAGCAGAGAATGACTCCTCCCTGTCTCACTACGGGACTTCGGGCAAGTCATCCCGGTGTGTATTCACAAATGTCCTGTTCTGGGTGTGGTGCTGGACGCTAAGAACGCAGTGAAGAAACACAGCGTCTGCAGATAGGGCCGCCAGTGACTCTGCTTCCCTCGTTCTCCTCCTTTTCTTCCTAAATCTGGGGCCTGTAGTTAATGTTATTTATTACAATATTACATTTTTTACCCTTTCTCTGCCTTAAGGAAGGTTTAAAAAACACACACACACAACTTCAAAAGAGATAGAGCAAAACTTACCTCACTGCCATTGTCAAGAATTAAATGAAAGGATGGCCACACACATACATGAGATTACGGATGGCTCCAGTGAGCTTACATTTTCATCCAGAAAACAGAAATCAGTGAACTGGTTTTGAAAATAAACTCCCCCCAGATATGTGGCTCACATATCAGCATTTCCACTCCTGCGAGGGCACCCTCCCTGTCCTGCATCTGGGATGGGGAGAGTCTCCTTTCTTCTTCCTACCCTGCCGGCCATGCTGGCCACACCGTGGGCTTCTATACCTTCCCTTTTATCTTCCCTTGAAGCTCGCTCATCTTTCCCTGGACAGTACTTGGTCCTTGGTCCTTGGATACTTTCTCCCAAATGGCTTGAAACCAAAACTATACGCAACTTACATAATTTATTGTAAGATGGAACAGCTAGAAAGATTGAGCAGAGAGAACACTTAAGCATTTTATGAGAAGCCTGTTTCCATTCACCCTCCTCCAATATAAGCATCACATTTCCACACTGAAATTTATCCTTGTGTGTGTGTGTGGAGGAGGGGGTGCTCAGTCACAGATGACTCTTTGTGACCCCAAGGACTGTAGCCAGAATACTAGACCCAAGAATCAAACCGGAGTCTCCTACATTGCAGGCAGATTCTCTCCCATCTGAGTCACCAGGGAAGTCCACAGACAACTCTGCACACATATGAAAGAGTGAAGATGTATTTTAAGGACATAATCTTCCAAGGCCAAACAACAATCCTTAGAGAAAAATAAATTTCTAGTTAGGGTGCAGAGAATGCAAAGGACTTTTACTTCCATGATAGCAACAATGATCAGTTTTCCAAAGCACAAAGTGAGGTTTAAAGGCAGTCTTGATGATCCCAGAGGACAAGCCTTTTTTAGGCAAAAGAGACATGTGGCAGCTTCCAACTGGCAGCAATAGTCTGATACTCCTCAGCCAAAAAACTAAAAACAATCCAAATGCCCACTAGAGGAGAATATGTAAATACAGTGTAACATGATTATACAATGGAATATTATTCAGCATCAAAAATGAAGTCCTAATGCATGTGAAAATATAGATGAATCCCAGATCCATTATGCTGACGGACAGAAGCCAGATACAAGAGTGCACTGTGTATAATCCCATTTTTATGAAATGCCGAAACAGAAAACACTCCGTTATATTGACAGAAATCAGAAGAGAGTTTGCCTGCATTTCATGGGGATGAACTAGAAGGAAACCTGAGGAAATTTCTGGGTTGACAGAGTTTTTAATACTTTGCTTGAGGTATCAGTAACATGTGTTTAATTGATCAAAATGTATCAGATTGTGCTTAAGGTCCATGCATGCCATGCTATGCTGATTTTGACTCAGTTAAAACAAATACAAAGAAAGATATCAAACTGTGTGCTTAGAATTTGTACATTTCATTGAAAGTAAATTGTACCCCAATTTTAAAAATATTTGGGAAGGAAATGGCAATCCCCTCCAGTATTCTTGCCTGGGAAATCATATGGACAGAGGAGCCTGGTGGGCTACAGTCCATGGGGTTGCAAAGAGTTGGATACGACTGAGTGACTTTCTCTCTTTAGAATATATATTTGAAAATCCATAACCTTTCCCTAGATTTATAATATCCTATGAATTAATTAAAGGAACATATTTCTCATGATAACTTAGGTAGTGTTGTGAAAGACCTGTTATAAATACTTATCAGATGTACCAAAACACACATACAAACACACACATGCACTCATACACACAGCCTTTCTGGTCTGACACCCATCATGTTATTTCTGNACATGATTATACAATGGAATATTATTCAGCATCAAAAATGAAGTCCTAATGCATGTGAAAATATAGATGAATCCCAGATCCATTATGCTGACGGACAGAAGCCAGATACAAGAGTGCACTGTGTATAATCCCATTTTTATGAAATGCCGAAACAGAAAACACTCCGTTATATTGACAGAAATCAGAAGAGAGTTTGCCTGCATTTCATGGGGATGAACTAGAAGGAAACCTGAGGAAATTTCTGGGTTGACAGAGTTTTTAATACTTTGCTTGAGGTATCAGTAACATGTGTTTAATTGATCAAAATGTATCAGATTGTGCTTAAGGTCCATGCATGCCATGCTATGCTGATTTTGACTCAGTTAAAACAAATACAAAGAAAGATATCAAACTGTGTGCTTAGAATTTGTACATTTCATTGAAAGTAAATTGTACCCCAATTTTAAAAATATTTGGGAAGGAAATGGCAATCCCCTCCAGTATTCTTGCCTGGGAAATCATATGGACAGAGGAGCCTGGTGGGCTACAGTCCATGGGGTTGCAAAGAGTTGGATACGACTGAGTGACTTTCTCTCTTTAGAATATATATTTGAAAATCCATAACCTTTCCCTAGATTTATAATATCCTATGAATTAATTAAAGGAACATATTTCTCATGATAACTTAGGTAGTGTTGTGAAAGACCTGTTATAAATACTTATCAGATGTACCAAAACACACATACAAACACACACATGCACTCATACACACAGCCTTTCTGGTCTGACACCCATCATGTTATTTCTGACCCCAGGCCCCCTTGAGTGGACCAGTGTGGACTGGTTAACTGTGCCAGTTCCAGAACCACAGATACAGGAAAGACTGGGATGAAGCCTGGTCACTTACTCCAGGCACCTCCCTAGGTATCCATGATGACAACCAAGATTTAAAGGGTAGAAGACTATCATTATGCTTAAAATTCAGCTAAGAGCAAATGCCCCACATCCCAGCTTCCTGATTAAACAGACTAAGTCATTGCAATCTCAGATAAACCACTGGTCTAGGAATTCCCAATAGAACTGCTGCTGCTGCTGCTAAGTCGCTTCAGTCGTGTCCGACTCTGTGCGACCCCTTAGACGGCAGCCCACCAGGCTCCCCTGTCCCTGAGATTCTCCAGGCAAGAACACTGGGATGGGTTGCCATTTCCTTCTCCAATGCATGAAAGTGAAAAGTGAAAGGGAAGTCACTCAGTCGTGTCTGACTCTCAGTGACCCTATGGACTGCAGCCCACCAGGCTCCTCCGTCCATTGGATTTGCCAGGCAAGAGTACTGGAGTGGGTTGCCATTGCCTTCTCCCAATAAAGCTGGGTATAGCTATAAAAGCTGGATATTTCCTTATCAGTAGAACTAGAAGTTCTGATTCTTCTCTGCTCTGAGTTTTCTGGAAGGGTGACTTAGGAACACTGAACTGAAAGGGCTAGAAAAAATAGTTTAGTGGCCTCGAGTGCTTATCCGAACAATCAGGCTAGACTTGCTATGTTTGACATACACATTATTTCCTGTGAAAAGTGGCCCATACATGTAATAAATCTTCTCTTAATCCCATGACAAGGGGTTGAGTATGAACTTTTGTTTTCAGTCTCTCAAACAAAGAGGAAAAAGTTCATGGAATTCCACACGGTCTGAAGGGAAAAGAATAGCAGTCAGGGAGGAGGTGAGGAGACATTTACTGGGAATGTTTTTCTCACGTGTCTGAGAGAGTTTCCAGAAGTAACCCTTTCTCCAATGCTCTGAACATCCAAATGCACAAATACAAGCTGGGAATGCCCAGGCCTCCAGGTTCAGCTTGAGGCTGATGCTGATACATGGAGAAGGCACAGCCAAGAGACACACAGGGACAGGCCAGTCAGATTAAGCCTCTCTAGAACCTACTCTTCTCTTTCTCCTGACGTGTGAGCCAGTTAAGTCCCTTCTTATTTATGCAATTCTGAGTTGGGCTTTTGCTTACCAGGGGCTAAAGAACCCTACCTGAAATCCTGCTGAATATATTTGTGGAAATCACGTATGGTATTTTCCTGAAAATTCATTTACCTTTTGGGAAAGGTTGATCATAACTGTCACATAATGCTCTAAGGATGCTCTCTTATATATTGTCTACAGAACATTTATTTTTAAAAAATATAGCCATGTCAACCCCAAACTCCAATCTATCCCTCTCTCCCCACCCCTCACTCCACAACTGCAGTATCTTTAAACAAACATATTTAAACAACAATAACCTTATATTCAGAGGAAGCACAAGAAAGATTGTAAGGATTACTTCCAAATCATGTTGTATAAGAACTTTGCTAATGAGTTTGCCAGAATTACCTAAAACTATATTGATGATATCTAATCTTTAATTGGCTCAGAGGTAAAGAATCCACCTGTGATACAGGGAACACGGGAGATGTGGGTTCGATCCCTGAATCGGGAAGATCCCCTGGAGGAGAGCAGGGCAGCCCATTCCAGTATTCTTGCCTGGAGAATCCCCACGGACAGAGGAGCCTGGTGGGCTACAGTCTATAGGGTTGCAAAGAGTCAGACAGGACTGAAGCGACTCAGCACACAGCACAGTGTTTAACTATGATCCTTGGAAAATCCTTGCAGGTTACAGCAACTGGTCATTCACTGACTAGAATCATATGGTCTCTCTTTGAGTAAGAGTCATTCTTATAAATCCTGCAAGCATGAAGATGGCAGCAGGGATCAGGAAAACCCATCACCTTGGTGCATATGGAAGCCATCCCAGGCGCCCCAACTGCAGCGTCTGTTTTTCACAGCATGAGTTCACTTCCCTTAATCATACTTTATGCTCTCCAAAAATAATGTGGAGGAAATGTGCATTATGTATGTAAAGATACCATCTGTTTTCCTTCTTTGCCTAGAGAGGAATTCCATATTAAAATGAAAGCCTCCGGTCATCATAGGAAGCAAAAAGCAAAGATAAATGTCTTTCCTTTTTTTTTCCTCCCAAAGCACATGTACAAAACATTTCCCATGGCCAGCCAGTGGAACAGGTGGATACACTTAACTTTCATACGCAGGCAATTAACTGAATGCAAACCCGCAGTCTGGGATTCCTTCACATAAGGTCGTAGGTCTGAAGCAACTGTAGGAACAAAAGCAAGGATATCGAAATCTCAGCTGACAGACTGTGGTGTCCTTCAGGGCTAAAATTTTTGTGTCTCCTAAGCTCAGCCAGGCATGGAGCAGGTACAGTAAATATTTGCCAAATCATGCAAATAACTATCATTAATGCAGTGATATCAATCACTGCCCATTAAAATCACCCAAGTCTCTGCTAAAACATAAAGATGGCTAAGATTTTCCCCAGGTTATTAAAGTCAGAACACCAAACTCACCAGGTAAGCCTGACAAGACAGTCATCTATATAGTCCATGGGGTCATACAGAGTGGGACATGACTGAGGACAAGCACATATTTAGCTTATACTGAAGCAAAACATTTAAAAACAATAATTTTTATAGTCTATCCTCTTCCTCTTTTAGTCTGTTGCATCCATATCAATAGTCTTTGTTTAGTAATAGAATGAAATCTCCTTTTTAAAAATTAATTGTATATTGGTGATAGAACTATGAGAAATAATTCTGAAGTTGAGGAATTAAAAAAATAAAACTTTCCTAAATTAACTTTAGCACAACTCAGGAACGCTATGAAAAACCAACAAATACCCAAACTCCTGAGATTAAACCTCAAATAGAGGGTATGTAACGAAAATAATTGTTTTTAAAGGATTTCCAGACCAGGAATACTAATTCTCAGAGATTTTGTAGGCTTTCAAATTGTTGAGTTTCACCAATCCTGAAAATGATTCATTTTACTAAAACCTCTGAGAACAAATTCTGATTTATTATATTAACATGTCTCTCAACTAGAATACCTTATCTTTCTCTCTGAAAATAAAACTTGACTCCTGGTAGTCAGTGCTTTGCTCTAAGACACGCGTACTGAATTAGAGCCTGCATTTTAACAAGATCTGGGGCTATGCATGTACACACGAAGGTCTGGGAAGCACTGGTCCGGGCTAAGTGGATCCAGACTGCAGGTCATCTCAGGACCTCGGCAGTAGCAGTTCTGTGCAAAGAAGGAACTGTGACCATATGAATTGCTTGTTGTTGTTGTTATTCACTCACTAAGTCAGGTCTGACTCTTTGCAACCCCATGGACTGCAGCATGCTAGGCTTCCCTGTCCTTCACTGTCTCCCAGAGTTTTGTTCAAACCCATGTCCATTGAGTCAGTGATGCCATCCAACCATCTCGTCCTCTGTCACTCCCTTCTCCTGCCCTCAGTCTTTCCCAGCATCAGCATCTTTTCCAATGAGTTGGCTCCTCACATCAGGTGGCCAAAGTACTGGAGCTTCAGCTTCAGCATCAGCCCTTCCAATGAATATTCAGGGTTGATTTCCTTTAGGATGGACTGGTTTGATTGCCTTGCTGTCCAAGGGACTCTCAAGAGTCTTCTCCTGCTCCATAATTCAGAAGCATTACTTCTTTGACTTGGAACTCAGCAAAAGCTGCTTTCTTAAAGTTAGGCCCTTAAAATAAGAACATACAGGCCTTTACTTCACCTGTGTTAAGGTCAGTATTCAGGTGGAGGTTCACAGTCTCAGAGATATTTCCTGTCTTTAGAGAAACAGACATATTTTCCCTATCATGCCCTTGGCGAGGCAGTGACTGCCCCGCGTTATGTTGTGTGAAGCTCTAGCATGGACAGCTAGAACTAAGATCACAGGCCCACACACCCATCTGAACAGTAGGTGAGAGCTCTTCCTGCTCTGAAAGGAATAAAGAGGAACGCACTCTATCAGCTCTTGGGGGGAACACCAGTGATAGTGGAAAACAATGTGCTTAGGCTGGAAACATTTTCTCTTTCCAAACTATAGGCTCAACTCTTTTAAAGAGACTTCTCCAGCATAAACAGTCCTGTTAGGACACATGAATTGTCAAGGTTAACAAGCTAACCAACAGATCTATTTTTCCCTTTTCACCATTCAAGGGGCTTCCCTGGGGGCTCAGAGGGTAAAGAATCTGCCTGCAATGTAGGAGACCCGGGCTCAGTCCCTGGGTTTGGAAGATCCCCTGGAGAAGGAAATGGCCCGCTTCAGTATTCTTGCCTGTAGAATCCCATGGAGGAGGAGCCTGGCAGGCTAAGGTCTATGGAGGTGGGAAGAGTTGGACATGACTTAGAGACTAAAAACAACAGCAATGAAGCAGAGACCAACAGGAAGCATTACATAACTCAATGCATTGAGAAATATAGTAAGAAATCACTCTGGTAAGACAGACTGGAGGGAATTTGTGAAGAAAATGTCCCTTACAGTAAAACAATCTCGCATCAAACTATATATTATGATGAATAGTTTTATATTCTGACAGCACATTCCAAAGTCACTTCTTTCATTCATGCCCTAAAAATTCATACTTGGGGATTTCAATTTGCATAAGAAAATAGAGAACCATTATTTAGGGTTAAGCAGGTCCATTCTGTAGCAAGGGACAGCTTTTGGGGTCATCTTCCCACAGGACTAGAAGCTGAAAAACCCCATCAGTGGTTTTAATCTCACCTCAAGCCTGTTCTCTGTCACAAAACTTGCTGCTCTTGGGGATACTTGCTAAAACAATATAAAATACAGCTAGTACCACACTAGCCAGGACAGAGCACATCCACNTTCCCACAGGACTAGAAGCTGAAAAACCCCATCAGTGGTTTTAATCTCACCTCAAGCCTGTTCTCTGTCACAAAACTTGCTGCTCTTGGGGATACTTGCTAAAACAATATAAAATACAGCTAGTACCACACTAGCCAGGACCGAGCACATCCACAGTGTTTAGCAATTTATTTTCTAAAATCAAATCTAATTGAGTTTAGTCCAGATCTAGCAGTCCTGGGCTGTCCTTTTTACTCATTGACTGACTGCCTTTGGGCAAGTCTTGTAATAAATCTCTAAGTTTCACTTTCTCATTATAAAAAAAGTGATTATAATCACTTGTTCATAAGGATGATGAAAGAATATTTGGTGAGATATGCAAAAGAGCCAGTCCCAGTCTCTGGCCTTAGAAGGTGTGTGTGTGCTCAACTGCTCAGACCTGTCTGGCTCTTTGTGATCACACAGGGACTGTATTCCCCTAGCCCTCTGTCCATGGGATTTCCAAGGCAAGAACACTGGAGTAGGTTACCATTTCCTCCTCCTTGGGATCTTCCCAACCCAGGGATTGACCCTTACCTTCTATGTCTCCTGCATTGCAAGCTAATACTTTACCCCTGAGTCACCTGGGAAGCCCCAATATTTATTTATTATTTATTTATTTATTTGGCTGTGCTGGGTCTTAGTTATGGCCTGTGGAATCTACTNTTCTATGTCTCCTGCATTGCAAGCTAATACTTTACCCCTGAGTCACCTGGGAAGCCCCAATATTTATTTATTATTTATTTATTTATTTGGCTGTGCTGGGTCTTAGTTGTGGCCTGTGGAATCTACTTCCCTAGCCAGGAATAGAACCCAGGCCCCCTCCATTGGGAGTGCTGACTCTTAGCCATTGGACCACCAGGAACCAAAGCAGACAATAACACTGATTGGTTTATTCATGATCCTTGCTTCCAAGGTCAAGCAAAGCTGTGAGTTGGAGCACCTATCTGATCCACTATACTACATCACAACCAGATGATCTTTAAGGATTCTGCCAAAGTAAAACCTTCCTTTAAATCACTTTCTGTTTTTGGTCTGAACATTGGTGATGAGTTCCTTTTGTAAATCCATGATACTTGACCTCACTCAGACAAAGAAGATGTGATGAAACAACGAATCTATGCAGACATTTCCCCATTCTGTCAGGAAGATCTGACTTTTGGCCTCTATTTCTTCATCTATAAAGTGGGAAGTTCAATCAAGTAGGTGACCAATCACCTCTTCAGGTTTAATTCTTTGAACAACATTTTATGGTAGTGAGATATATATATAATGACTCCGTTGTCAAAAATATGTTTTCATCTTGCTTTATGGTTTTCATCTTACTTATGGCTCGGAAAACCCTGAATGACGCTATCTGCAGTCTCTGCTTGTTTTACATACTGAAACTAAGACTCAGGCAGGCTCAGTGGCTTGCCTAAGGTCACACAGGAAACGGGGAACAGAGTAAGAATGTGGATACAGATAATCCGACCAAAGTTCTCTTCTCTACTGGATGTCCCTGGAACTCAACATTCTGGGACCATTTGTTCAAGAATATTTAATAATTTTAAGAAGCTGCTGTGGAGTAAGAGTTTTCAAGTCTGGTTTTTTGTTTTTCTTTTTATAATTTTTACATATCCCTTCCTGTCAAGGTGACACTAACATTTTCTCTGCTATCAATATGCTTACCTCTGACAGGCACCTCTCTCTAATCTTTTTATATGGCTGTGGATTTAAATACAGAAGTTTTCAGAGACGTTTGAAGAATAATGGATCTGGGAGGCAGTTCCCTGAGCTTCTCCTGGAGTAAAGTGCACAGACTCAGACTTCTCCATACCTTCCTTGAGAAAGGCTCAGACATTCATTTTCATTCCTTGATGTTCAGAATAAATTAGATTCATGGATGGGGAATTCCTGGTGGATGAGGGTTTTTTGGAAAATGATTGGGCCTCTAATTATTTGCTTTATTTTGTTACTGCTCTTCCTTCTTTGGACACACTAGACTGTAAGCTCATCACAACTTATCTGTCAGTCACATCTTTCCCTCTCCTGCCAGGCACAGAGACAGCATATGCTTATTTATTCACTCATTCACTCAACGTACATATTTTAAGATTCTGCTACATGCCAGACACTATGAAAGATATTGAAGATGCATGGACTAAAAGGAGACTCAGATACTGACTTCAAACTAGTTGCAGTTGGCTCAGATGGTAAAGAATCTGCCTGTAACGCAGGAGAACCAGGATTGAGCCCTGGTTTGGGAAGAGCCCCCAGAGAAGGGAAGGACTACCCACTCCAGTATTCTTGCCTAGAGAATTCTGTGGACAGAGGAGCCTGGTGGGCTGCAGCCCATGGGATCGAAAGGAGGCAGACATGACTGAGTGACTAGCGCTTTCACTTTTTGGAAAGAAAAATAGGCACAAAAAAAGAAATGGACTCTCGGCATACAGATGCTGCAGCTGAAGCTCCAATAGTTTGGCCACCTGATGGAAAGAGCTGACTCATTGGAAAAGACCAGATGCTGGGAAAGAGTGAAGGCGAAAGGGGAAGGGAGTGGCAGAGGTTGAAATGGTTAGGTAGCACTGTCGACTCAATGGACAGGAGTTCGAGCAAACTCTGGGAGTCAGTGAAGGAGGAGACTGGCATGCTGCAGTCCATGAAGTCACAAAGATTCAGACGTGACCTAGTGACTGAACGACAACAAAATAGTTAAAATATGTCTTGCAAACACTGGGGCAGCTGGTAACGTCTCATCAAAAGAGTCTTGCATCTTGCACTGAAATAAGTGTTTTTCAGGAACACAATGCAAAGGAAAATGCTTCGGGCAGAGCAGGCATCATGCACACAAATGGGAGACCTCCGGGAATGAGGCTGTATGATCTGGAACCACAATTAATTTGATATCACTAGAGTGTAAACCAGCAGTGTGCTGGCAAGCAATCTCCCTGAAATCAAAAGCCTTGATTTGCAGTGTTTGCTGCTATCCAAGAGGCAAATCCTCTCACCATGGCCAATTTCAAGCTCTCTACGGTTTGACAACCAACCGCCTTGAAAATTTCCTGCATATTTAACAACTGCCTCTTGAGTTCAGCTCCAGTGGTGTGCTCACCATTGAAAAAAAAAAAAATCATTGTCTCCAAAGAGAATAAAACAAAGTGGTCTCATACTTGCTATCCTATATTCTGTAGGAAGCCCAATGACGTACTCTGATTATAACTCCCTCAGGACCTTAGTCTTTGACACTATGCCTGCCCACAAAGATACACGAGGAATTCCACCCTCTTCTTTTACCCCCTCAAAGCAACAGACTAACAGCATTTATAAACATAGGGATCTATATTGAAGATTTGAAGTTCACCTTGCAAGAAAGCAAATAACCTGGAAGTAGATACAGTAAGTTATCTGCATGTGAACGAGTTCCATTCTGAGAGCATGTTTGTAAGTCCAAAAAAGTTAGTCTAGGTACCCAACTAACACAGTTAACTATATAATACTGTGCTGCAATAGGTGTGTAATACTTTTCACACAAATAATACATTTAAAATAAAAGACAGAGAAAGCATCTTTGATCTTACAGTACAGTACCTTGAGAAATATAGCAGTACAGTACAACAGCTAGCATTCAGGGGCTGGCATCTAGTGAACAGACCAGAAGAGTTACTGATGGAGGAGGGAGAGGGGGTGGCAGATGATAGAGCTGAAGGGTCGTCAGCAACAGGAGATGGAGGGCACAATGCAAGGCCGCTCAGGACTCATGTAGATGGCACAGGTTCTGGTTTCTTGTTGCAGCAAGGTGCACGCTCCTATCTTTGAAAGTTTGCAACTTGAAGGTTCATGTGAGGGGGACTTATTGTGTAATCGACCTTGTTCTTTACAAGCCCACTGGCCTCCCTGACGAGTGTGCTGGACACATTTCTCTATGCCCCCCCTCCACTGCCCCACACCTTGCCCATCTCTCAGCTCTAAGGGTAAATTTTACTGAATAAAATTTCTGTGGCTTCTCACCAGCTAGTACTACAGATGCAAGAACTGTTAAAGGATTCTTCCCTTTCTCATGTCTTCCCCAGTCTCTGTATGTGGAAAGGTGATTTTTTTTAAAAAAAAAATGCAGTTTCTGGCTGATAAAAATTATATGATACCTCACTCATTAAGTCCATGATGTTTACAAGCAGTAAATTCTTTTATCTACCATTACATCACTTGACTCTGCTAAAAGTAAGTACAGGGTAGTGAGTACCAAACAAGAGAGTGCATGGGTATGTAAAACCACTGTAGACTTGAGTAAATATTTGCTAGATGCACTACCCACTGTTGGACTCCTAGAGTTAGTCTTATAAGATTTAAAAGGCGACCATGAATTCGGGGCTTCCCAGGCGGCGCTAGTGGTAAAGAACCCTTCTGCCAATGCAGGGAATGTAAGAAATGCAGGTTCCATCCCTGGGTGGGGAAGATCTGCTGTGGAAGGGCATGGCAACACACTCTGGTATTCTTGCCTGGAGAATCCCATGGACAGAGGAGCCTGGGGGGCTACAGTACAGTCCACGGGGTTACAAAGAGTCTAACAGGACTGAAGCAACTTAGCACACAGGGACAGCTGTGAACTTAGCTAGTGCCTGTCTCTTTAACCACCAAAAAAGGGGTTTTATTTAATTTTATTCTGGACATATCCTGTAAGACATGAGAGAAAACAAAGGGGCATTTCCATTTTACTTATTATATGAAGAGATGGGACTCAACGGGCTGAAAAACAGGTTCTTTGGCAGAAAGAACTTTGTTTAAAAAACTCAAAGCAGTGCTCAATGAGACGCTTGAATGGCCAATCAACCGCTGCTTTGGGGCTACGAAAATGAATTGGTTCCTCCATGAACTTTCCACACTTAGCAGACCCAAACAGCAAGATGAATTCCAAATAAAAATAAAGCGTGCCTGGGGAGGTCCCCGGGCTGTGTTGCTCGGCCTTGTGCCTTAGCTCCAGGTGACATTTATGGAGCTATCTGGGAAAAGGGAGAAGCTTAGCGATCTGGCCGATGTACTCTGGCTCCTTCCCACTAGGGCTGTGTCTGGCGCTTGTACACACACGGATGGCCTCGTGCACACACATTTCTTCCACAGGCGCACACGCTTCTTACTGAGCGCATTGAGAAAAAGGGTGCTGTGCTTGGCGGCCGGAGCCCTGACACGGGGCCAGGACACAGCGCAGTTCAGATGGCGTTTCCTCCGGCTGGAGGAGCAATCCTTTCTAAATTAAATGCCAGGTGTGAAACAGGCTTTCTTCTTTATGCTCCTCGACTGTGAATAAACAGAAATTCCTGCGCAAGTGCAAGATAATCCGCGCATAATTCATCCTGGGGTTTCGTTTTCCAGATGTTCAGCCATTAGCGGATTCCCATGTCTGCGGGGCTTGTTTCTTGGAGAGCACCATAGTCCATGCGGCCGGATCCGACTTCGGATCTGACTGCAGGCATGCCAGCCTCGCTCGCAGCCTCTGCCTGGCCTCCTCGAGTTCTCCCCGGCTCCCCAAGCTGTGCTGCTGTCTGAGCACCTCTGCCCTTTGGCTGCATGGACTTTCTAGACCACTTTTTTCTTTTTTGCTTTAAAAGGCAAACTGAATTTACCTTTGTAAAGGAACTGCTTTTTCTTTAACATGGAGGGTTTGTTGTTTCCTCTTTCTCGCTCACCTGTGGAAGAGCTCTTCCAATATTAAGAAGGGACTTCTGAAGTTTTTAAGCTTATTAATTATTTTTATCATATTAGAAAAATAAAAGCTACTTCACTGGCTTTCTCCGACTCCCATATTCTGAGCATCCTGAGTGTCAAGAACTGACTCATTGGAAAAGACCCTGATGCTGGGAAAGATTGAAGGCCGGAGGTGAAGGGGATGACAGAGGATGAGATGGCTGGATGGCATCACCGACTTGATGGACATGAGTCTGAGCAAACTGCAGGAGCTGGTATGGACAGGGAGGCCTGGNTAAAAAAAATGCAGTTTCTGGCTGATAAAAATTATATGATACCTCACTCATTAAGTCCATGATGTTTACAAGCAGTAAATTCTTTTATCTACCGTTACATCACTTGACTCTGCTAAAAGTAAGTACAGGGTAGTGAGTACCAAACAAGAGAGTGCATGGGTATGTAAAACCACTGTAGACTTGAGTAAATATTTGCTAGATGCACTACCCACTGTTGGACTCCTAGAGATAGTCTTATAAGATTTAAAAGGCGACCATGAATTCGGGGCTTCCCAGGCGGCGCTAGTGGTAAAGAACCCTTCTGCCAATGCAGGGAATGTAAGAAATGCAGGTTCCATCCCTGGGTGGGGAAGATCTGCTGTGGAAGGGCATGGCAACACACTCTGGTATTCTTGCCTGGAGAATCCCATGGACAGAGGAGCCTGGGGGGCTACAGTACAGTCCACGGGGTTACAAAGAGTCTAACAGGACTGAAGCAACTTAGCACACAGGGACAGCTGTGAACTTAGCTAGTGCCTGTCTCTTTAACCACCAAAAAAGGGGTTTTATTTAATTTTATTCTGGACATATCCTGTAAGACATGAGAGAAAACAAAGGGGCATTTCCATTTTACTTATTATATGAAGAGATGGGACTCAACGGGCTGAAAAACAGGTTCTTTGGCAGAAAGAACTTTGTTTAAAAAACTCAAAGCAGTGCTCAATGAGACGCTTGAATGGCCAATCAACCGCTGCTTTGGGGCTACGAAAATGAATTGGTTCCTCCATGAACTTTCCACACTTAGCAGACCCAAACAGCAAGATGAATTCCAAATAAAAATAAAGCGTGCCTGGGGAGGTCCCCGGGCTGTGTTGCTCGGCCTTGTGCCTTAGCTCCAGGTGACATTTATGGAGCTATCTGGGAAAAGGGAGAAGCTTAGCGATCTGGCCGATGTACTCTGGCTCCTTCCCACTAGGGCTGTGTCTGGCGCTTGTACACACACGGATGGCCTCGTGCACACACATTTCTTCCACAGGCGCACACGCTTCTTACTGAGCGCATTGAGAAAAAGGGTGCTGTGCTTGGCGGCCGGAGCCCTGACACGGGGCCAGGACACAGCGCAGTTCAGATGGCGTTTCCTCCGGCTGGAGGAGCAATCCTTTCTAAATTAAATGCCAGGTGTGAAACAGGCTTTCTTCTTTATGCTCCTCGACTGTGAATAAACAGAAATTCCTGCGCAAGTGCAAGATAATCCGCGCATAATTCATCCTGGGGTTTCGTTTTCCAGATGTTCAGCCATTAGCGGATTCCCATGTCTGCGGGGCTTGTTTCTTGGAGAGCACCATAGTCCATGCGGCCGGATCCGACTTCGGATCTGACTGCAGGCATGCCAGCCTCGCTCGCAGCCTCTGCCTGGCCTCCTCGAGTTCTCCCCGGCTCCCCAAGCTGTGCTGCTGTCTGAGCACCTCTGCCCTTTGGCTGCATGGACTTTCTAGACCACTTTTTTCTTTTTTGCTTTAAAAGGCAAACTGAATTTACCTTTGTAAAGGAACTGCTTTTTCTTTAACATGGAGGGTTTGTTGTTTCCTCTTTCTCGCTCACCTGTGGAAGAGCTCTTCCAATATTAAGAAGGGACTTCTGAAGTTTTTAAGCTTATTAATTATTTTTATCATATTAGAAAAATAAAAGCTACTTCACTGGCTTTCTCCGACTCCCATATTCTGAGCATCCTGAGTGTCAAGAACTGACTCATTGGAAAAGACCCTGATGCTGGGAAAGATTGAAGGCCGGAGGTGAAGGGGATGACAGAGGATGAGATGGCTGGATGGCATCACCGACTTGATGGACATGAGTCTGAGCAAACTGCAGGAGCTGGTATGGACAGGGAGGCCTGGCATGATGCAGTCCATAGGGTCCCAAAGAGTCGGGACACAACTGAGCAACTGAACAGAGCTGAACTGAGTGTCAGGCACACCTCGGCACCTCACCTGGTCATTACTGAGTCTTTCAGGATGACCAGCATCAAATGCTTACTCCATGCTGCTCAGCATCCTGTCCACCCTTCTAGAGAATGAACTTGGGACAGGATCAGAGAGTTTGCTGAAGGTCGTGTGGATTTTATTCTGCTAGGCAGCTGTGTGACCTCAGGATGCAAAGCTAACCTATCTGTGTTTCTTTGTTCTAACCTGTAACTTGAGAGTGTCAAGGGTTGTTATGAGGATCGAAAGAACACCTATAAAGTGCCTAAAGCAATGCCCAGCAGCACTAAATATTTCATAAATGTTTTTTGTTGCTATTTTATCCTGTTTAGTCAGCACTGAAACTTGTCGTCTGTAGCCTCATTTTTTCAGCTATAAAAATCCCATATCTTGAATCCTATATCTCAGACCATGAGGAGCCTGAGAAATGCATAAGTGTTATGTCTGAATTTAAGTCCTGTGGACTTCATGCTAGTCTATACCATCCTTCTCTCTGACTTTACTTCCTGTAAATGAGACTTGGAAATTCTGTATTATTTCCAGGTTGGCAAGGAAAGCAGCAGAAGAATAGGCGGTGTTCAGAATATAATTTTCACAACTCTAACATCTGTCTCATTGGGATGGGCGTCTAGTTATTCTTCTAGCATCTGGGCAATTTAAATAATAATATTTTGCTTGTATCAAACATCGTCGTGCCTTTCCAAAGCAAGGTCGATCCTGGTGAAATTAAACTGTTTGCCTTGCCACATTTCTTATTATTCCACCTGGGTATCTCAAGTGTCTTTTCCAAGGGACTCTCATCTAGTACAGTCATGCAGTTCATCCTTCTGGCAACAATTATAGATATCAGTTTTGGCATTACTCTCTCAATGACTATTTCTAATCTTTAACTTCTCTCCCACTGGTGACCTTCGCATTCCTGATTCTGTGCCATTTGTTTCAAATTTACTCTGACTTTCTAGCAACCAGTGCATGAAATGATTCTCTGTACAGAAAGTCTGCTGGAAACCCATGGGACCATCTACCATCACTGCCCCCTACTTGAACTGGTTTCACTTTTAACTGGTTTTCGTGTGGATCAACATTGTCCAGATTATCTGCTGCTGCTGCTAAGATGCTTCAGTCATGTCTGACTCTGTGCAACCCCATAGACGGCAGCCCACCAGGCTCCACTGTCCCTGGGATTCTCCAGGCAAGAATACTGGAGTGGATTGCCATTTCCTTCTCCAATGCATGAAAGTGAAAAGGGGAAGTGAAGTCACTCAGTTGTGCCCGACTCTTAGCGACCCCACAGACTGCAGCCCACCAGGCTCCTCCATCCATGGGATTTTCCAGGTGAGAGAACTGGAGTGGGGTGCCATTGCCTTCTCCCCCCAGACTATCTACTGCTATGCAAATAGAATGTATCAGAAATACTTAGCTTTATACAAAAAATTTTTCACAGAAGTCTGTGAATGAAAATTCACAACAATTTTATGATCTTTAGTTTATTTCCATTCTATTAATTAGAAAACTGGGGTCCAGGGACACTTGGCACATGGCCAGTCACCCACAGCTCTTCCAATTTGGCCTCCAATTTCAGGTTCTCCCTTCATGAGCGTACTATTCGCTGAGGTGCTGGGTTTAACATGGGTTTCATCATTCAAAAATGTGACCGAATGTTTGATTTCATGAATAAGGAAAGGGAGAATTTCAAAACCTGTAGAAAAGGGAAGAAAGGAGTGGCTGCTTTCTTTTATAGATAAAAGATGAGGAAGACTGTCCCCGACTCAGAAAATAAAGAGGGGTGGAGCCTGCATCTTGCACAGCTTGTAATACAGTGTTCTGCTTTCAATCACAGACTACCCCCAATAAAATCAAAGAAGGGGAATCTGTTGCATCACACAGGCAAGTCCCTTGACCTCTGGGAACGTAGGAAGGCAGAAGGAGCCTAGGATTTGGAGCCAGATGAACCTCCTCCATTGTGTTCTTGCTTCAAGTCAGTGAACTCTGAGTTTCCCACTTACTTCATGAATAAAAGGTAAGTGTGTACCTTCTAAGTCACTTCAGTTCAGTTCAGTTCAGTTGCTCAGTCGTGTCCGACACTTTGCAACCCCATGAATCACAGCATGCCAGACCTCCCTGTCCATCACCAACCCCCGGAGTTCACTCAGACTCATGTCCATCGAGTCAGTGATGCCATCCAGCCATCTCATCCTAGGTCTCCCCTTTTCCTCCTGCCCCCAATCCCTAGCAGCATCAGAGTCTTTTCCAATGAGTCAACTCTTCACATGAGGTGGCCAAAGTATTGGAGTTTCAGCTTTAGCATCATTCCTTCCAAAGAAATCTCAGGGTTGATCTCCTTCAGAATGGACTGGTTGGATCTCCCTGCAGTCCAAGGGACTCTCAAGAGTCTTCTCCAACATCACAGTTCAAAAGCATCAATTCTTTGGCGTTCAGCTTTCTTCACAGTCCAACTCTCACATCCATACCTAACCACTGGAAAAACCATAGCTTTGACTAGACGGATATTTATTAGCAAAGTAATGTCTCTGCTTTTCAATATGCTCTCTAAGTTGGTCATAACTTTTCTTCCAAGGAGTAAGCGTCTTTTAATTTCATGGCTGCAATCACCATCTGCAGTGATTTTGGAGTCCAAAAAGATAAAGTCTGACACTGTTTCCACTGTTTCCCCATCTATTTCCCATGAAGTGATGGGGGTGTCCAACTCTTTGAGACCCTATGAACTATAGCCTGCCAGGCTCCTCTGTCCATGGGGATTCTCCAGGCACAAATACTGAAATGGGTTGCCATGCCCTCCTCCAGTGGACCTTCCCAATCTAAGAATTGAACCCAAGTCTCTTACATCTCCTGCAATGGCAGGCAGGTTCTTTACCACTAGGGTCACCTGGGAAGCCCCAAAGATTTTATACATATATATATGTATAAAATATGTATATGTATACATATATATATATGTATATGTAATACATATATATGTAATCCTATTATAAATCACAGTATCATAAACATGCATGTGTGTTGAGTGTCCTGTGGGTACCAGTTATCTTGCTAATGATACTATCTAAAAGGTATTTTGCAATCTTCACCTGAAAGTTCTTGAACGTTATATAGGAAGGCACACAGATGATAAGCAGAAGTTCCTCTGTTTCTTGAGGAGAAAGCTCTGGTCCTCCCTGAGAGGTCAGGACCAGAGCTACTGGCTGCAGTCCACTGTATATGATGCCTTTCACTTATGTGATGTGAGGGAGGGTCCCAGCTAAGGAGGCAAGAGAGGGATTCAGTTTGGAAGCACAGCACCTTGAAGACGAGTTGTCTCCCTCGGCTCTCANAATGTTTGATTTCATGAATAAGGAAAGGGAGAATTTCAAAACCTGTAGAAAAGGGAAGAAAGGAGTGGCTGCTTTCTTTTATAGATAAAAGATGAGGAAGACTGTCCCCGACTCAGAAAATAAAGAGGGGTGGAGCCTGCATCTTGCATAGCTTGTAATACAGTGTTCTGCTTTCAATCACAGACTACCCCAATAAAATCAAAGAAGGGGAATCTGTTGCATCACACAGGCAAGTCCCTTGACCTCTGGGAACGTAGGAAGGCAGAAGGAGCCTAGGATTTGGAGCCAGATGAACCTCCTCCATTGTGTTCTTGCTTCAAGTCAGTGAACTCTGAGTTTCCCACTTACTTCATGAATAAAAGGTAAGTGTGTACCTTCTAAGTCACTTCAGTTCAGTTCAGTTCAGTTGCTCAGTCGTGTCCGACACTTTGCAACCCCATGAATCACAGCATGCCAGACCTCCCTGTCCATCACCAACCCCCGGAGTTCACTCAGACTCATGTCCATCGAGTCAGTGATGCCATCCAGCCATCTCATCCTAGGTCTCCCCTTTTCCTCCTGCCCCCAATCCCTAGCAGCATCAGAGTCTTTTCCAATGAGTCAACTCTTCACATGAGGTGGCCAAAGTATTGGAGTTNAAAAAAAAATATATGTGTGTGTGTGTGTGTGTGTGTGTTGGAAACAAGGATATCTGGGGATTTTTCCTTTTAATTTCAGGTAGCACTTTTAAGTTTTCTGAACCATGCCTTCTGAAGTTTGACTCCCTTAAGCTCATTTATGCCATTACAATCTCAAGTATTTATTGAATTGAAGTGGAATCTCAACAATTATCCACTGTGTAAAATAGCTACCTAGAATAATTTTGGATTAGACTGTTTTTCATTATAGAAAACTTTTATTTTTTTACTTAAAAATGTCTTGCAAGTACATCATTAAATTAGACAATGTAATTTTTTAAAAACTATAAACCACAACTAGAAAGAAGTATATTGAGATATATTTAATAAATATACACTGGTGTGCATATAGTATATCTATATCTTGCTATATAGAGAATATATATAAGGGATATATATTTTTATTTAGCAAATTCAGATTGGTGTACAATTAAACATTGTGTTTAAATTTTTGCTGTAATAGATTAGCCTATTATTAATTCAACTGTATCTGAAAGTTTTTTTTCCACTCTTCATTATTTTAAGTTAAATTTCAAAAAATAGAATTGATGAGACAGCATTCACAGGGTCTTTGAAACATATTGTCAAATTTTTGAAACTTATTGTCAAATTGTCCTGCATAAAGATAAAGTTTGTACCAGTCTACAAAATTTACAGAGTATTCTGTTTCTCCATCTTTGCATTATAGGTGTTAGAAATGTAATTTATTTTTCTAGTTATAAAGAATCTGTTTCAATAAATTATTGTGGCATAAACTTTTCAATGCTAGTATTTGACTGTATTATAAAAAAACTTTAAAACATTTATGTTTGGTCTTACTTATGTCTATTGTCAAAAATTTTTATAAGTAAATTATCTTACATTAGTTGATAGTGTTAGCATTCAAACTCTTGATTAATACCTAAGATTTAATATTTTCAAGCATACTTACAGAAATTTCAACATATTTAGCAATAAAAATTTTAACTGCTACTAAGTACATGAAGTCATCCTATTATTTAGGAAAACAATTATCTTGTGGAATAGAACTTCTAATCAAAACCACATGTATGAATTTGCAAGTTATTCTTTCCTACTGTGCAGACCAATTGCCACTTGAATTTTAGGTCTGACATATATTAGACCATATGTATTTTCTACATATAAATACACAAATCATAGTCAGAGTAATACCAAGTCAATGCTGAATTTCAGTTCTCTAGGCATTTAGCTTTGTAGTTGGAGTCCATGTTTGGGCTAAAGGTCATGCGAGTTATGGGATGGAGTAATAAATATTAACTCAATTTCCTGGTTGCCCCTCTTGTACTAAAGACTTGTTGATAACTGGTCAACCTAGAGGCACCCTGGTGCTCTAATATTTCAGTAAAGCATGATCCCTGTTCACTCATCCCAGGCTAACACACACAAGCCACTTTAACATGAACCAGATGTGGAGTGCATGGCTGGGGGCTTTGAGCAGAGATTTCACATTCTGGAGGTTTGCTTAATGGGGTGTCCCACTGTTTTAGAAAGGGCAGTTAATTTCCTCGTGGCACTATGCAATATACCATGAAATGCTGGGGTTCTGGGTGGTTTTCTTTCTCTGCCATCCTATGTCCACACATTTTATAAATTATGACTTTAATTTTAAAAAAAAGAAAAATGTGACAACTGTGGTCAGTAAGTCATCCATGTGGCATACAAGTCATTCAGATTCATGCTGGGCATGAACGTGGCCCAGCTCAGGGAATAGGTTCACTCAGTGGGCTCGCCTAGAAGCATGGGACGATGATCTGCATGTGGAGACCTCGATTACACACTGGCCCCTGAAAAGGCAAATTAGCTCTCAGATTGAAATGTGAGAAGAACCCCAGAGACACTCCGAAAGGCTAGACTTAAGTAGTCATAGTTGACCTACAGATGTCTCACACTGATTAATTAACAGAAAACATAAATATAAACTAATCAGAGGAACCAATATGCTGCGGCTCTAATGACTGTCTTCTCTGTGTGTGCTCGGTCGTGTCCAACTCTTTGCAAACCCAAGAAATGCAGCCCACCAGGATCTTCTGTCCATGGGATTTCCCAGGCAAGAATACTGGAGTAGGTTGCCATTTCCTTCTCCACGGGATCTTCCTGACCCAGGGATTGAACCCACGTCTCCTGCATTGTAGGAGGATTCTTTACCACTGAGCTAACAGGGAAGTCCAATGACACAGAGGGCATTTCTATGGTGGACAAATTAGAGAATCGTGCTCCTACTTGGGAGTTTTGCAAAAACATTTTTACTTATATTATTTTTAAAAATATTTTTCTTTTCTTTTTACTCTATGGTTTGTTCTTAGTAAGGAATACATTATTTCCTTTTAGTTTTGGCAGAACTCCTTGCTCTAAGGGAGGGATCAGTAAATATTGCTTCTTGCATTGGAAGCTGATGTTTACCCCTGCTTCCAATCTACAGGGTTTGGGGAGTCTCTGGAACAACCACCCTACCACACACACACACACACACAAACACACACATACCTCCCCTACACACTCAGTCCTCTATCACTACTTGACATTGACCTGGAAAGTACCACATACATTGTTCACTTTTACACATTCTACAAGATGAGCTAAGTTTTTAAGTTCCTTGATAACCCTAGGGTTATGAAGGTTGTCAAGATAAGTTTTTACCTGTCAAGTTAGAAGACTCTTGAGAACCAGTCAATCCTAAAGGAAATCAGTCCTAAATATCCATTGGAAGGACTGATGCTAAAGCTGAAGCTCCAAGACTTTGGCCACCTGATGTGAAGAACTGAATCATTAGAAAAGACCCTGATGCTGGGAAAGATTGAAGGCAGGAGGAGAAGGGGATGACAGAGGATGAGATGGTTGGATGGCATCACCAACGGTATGGACATGAGTTTGAGTAAGCTCTGGATGTTGGTGATGGACAGGGAAGCCTGGCGTGCTGTAGTCTATAGGGTTGCGAAGAGATAGACGTGACTGAGCGACTGAACTGATCAAGTTAAGCTCTTAAGCCTGATACCCAAGATGCTTCAAGACAGAGCCCATGGCCTTTTCCAGACTTGACCCTCATCACCTGGTGGATCAGGCACCTCCGTCACCCACACCCATGGCTCCTCAGACACTCCCTTGCCTGTTCTAGAGCCATCGCTCTGGAAAGCCCTCATTCTCTCTGCTGGAGCACTGTGGTGAAGCCTCCACTCTCAGGAACCCCGGACGTGGATTCCCAAGGGCACACCTCATGGTGCCAAGGCATTTGACCCTTGAAAAGTCCTGACTGAAATGGTGACCTTCCCCCCAAATCTGAGCATGCTCACCCTTTCTGTGGTTCCACACCATGCCCTGGCCCTACCTCCCTCTACAGGCGCACTCCTTGCAATTTTTCAAGCCCTTTCACTCTGCTGACCTGCTGAAATTCTGGGTACTCTCAGCAGGGGCCACAGTGTTATAGTTGGCCTCTTCCCATATCCTATGGAATGGGGGCTCCCTGGCGATCATTAGATCGCTCTCACCACCAAACTTCCCTGCCTGCTCTCGGTGAGTTGACTTCCAATTCAGTTTGGTATTTCACTTATAACACAGCACGCATTTGTTAGCATGTTTTCATTACTTTCTGGAGAGTGTTCTCTGCAAGTACAGACCATGTCTTAATTATCTTTGTATTTCCAGGGCCAAACATCATGATGTCACTTATAAGATGATCCAGAAGGATCCTTGAAGTCTGTCTCTAAACTTCTAGCTTTAATCTACTAGCATGGTTAACCTCCACCTCGGAACTCCAAGGGTGGAGTTGCTGCTGCTGCTGCTAAGTCACTTCAGTCGTGTCCAACTCTGTGCGACCCCATAGATGGCAGCCCACCAGGCTCCCCCGTCCCTGAGATTCTCCAGGCAAGAACACTGGAGGGGGTTGCCATTTCCTATGAGGGCCGTAATATTCTCTTCACAGCTGCTTTATATTAGAGTTCATTGCATAACTGTTAGTCAAGAGGACAGCAAACCTACTCTTATAAGGTTTAGCGTAACATCTTGCCTATCTATAAAATGCCGAATTAAAACAACAGTACTATGTCGTTCCCATGCTTGGCCTATTACGGATACTATGTGAGAGAGAACAGTAAAATGTATCCTAAAGCATTACTTAAATAACTGAATTATTAATCAATAAGTTTATTATTAAGCGAAATGCTCTATAAATTACCTTTGTAATTGAGTATTGTTACTGTTCTTTTAAGAGCTATTTCAAAAATACTGGAAAGGGAAATAGCAACCCACTTCAGTACTCTAGCCTGGGAAATCCCATGGACAGAGGAGCCTGGTGGGCTACAGTCCATGAGGTCACAGGAGTCGGACATGACTTAGTGACTAAACCACCATTATTTTGTTCAAATAGAGAAAAGGAAGCTACATATTGTTTATTCAGTCAGAAAGGTTTTGTCTTTTTGTTTGTACCTTTTGTTAAGTGTCAGCCTCTCTGCACTGGGGAAACAAGGGTGAATGATTCAGAACCAACCTCGTTCCTAAGAGAGTGGGAGACTGGTGAGAAAACCAGGACGTTATACCACCATGTGCGCAGATGAGTGAAAGCAGGCAAGAGGAGCATAAACCCAGGCCTGGGTGGTCAAAAGTGACATTGAGTTAAATCTTTGAAGTGTGACAGGATGAAAATCTGGCCCTTGGAAAAACAACAGCAAGCTTGGAGGAAGTCCAAATTTCCAAGACTGCTGGTCCAAACTACACATCTCCCAGGTGACTCTACCGTACCCAAAGCAAGCTAAATCAGGGCAAATATTAAGCAACAAGAGAGCTCCTCTAATATGTGTCTGCCTGACTTCAAGTATCCTGCAGGCGGTTGCACCAAAACTACCTTTACTTCTTAAAATTTATTTATTTGGCTGCATCAGGTCTTAGTTGTGGCATGTGGGCTTCATTACCCTGAAGATCTTAGTTCCCCAAACAGAGACTGAACTCATGTTCCTTGAATTGCAAGGCAGACTCATAACCACTGGACCACCAAGTCCCCAAAACTCCCCTTAGGCCTTGAGGAAACTAAAAGAAGAAATCATCTTGCAAAGCACCCTTTTTAATAGATACTATTTCTATCTGTATTATCCTGCGGAGAAGGCAATGGCACCCCACTCCAGTACTCTTGCTTGGAGAATCCCATGGATGCAGGAGCCTGGTGGGCTGCAGTCCATGGGGTCACTGAGAGTTTGACATGACTCAGTGACTTCACTTTCATGCTTTGGAGAAGGAAATGGCAACCCACTCCAGTGTTCTTGCCTGGAGAATCCCGGGGATGACAGATCCTGATGGGCTGCCGTCTATGGGGTCGCACAGAGTCGGAAACGACTGAAGCGACTTAGCAGCAGCAGCAGCAGCAGGGGTAAAGTAATATTAAGTACTTCTGTATGCATTATTTCATCTGCATGATACAATTAGATCATGTAGATGACTACCAGCAGGATCAGGGCTTGAACCCAGGCCTGTCTGATCCCAAAGCCAGTGTTTTTAGACTGCAAACTATGCTGCCTCCTGCTCTTTCTCGTTCAATGCATATTCAAAGATGAGTGTGTTTTAAAAAATTAAGTCAAGATGTTTAAATGCATACTGAATATTTAAATAAGACCTTGAAACAGGCCTAAACTTTTTAATACTTAGGTCTGGAAGGCCATGGTCCATGGGATTGCAATGAGTCAGACGACTTAGCAACTAAACAACAGCTACAACTTGATTTATATTGTGATTTAATCTCAAATATATTTGCTGTAAATAATCAGGAAAACATATCATCTAAATCCTACCAGTGTCTGAGAACTTTAGCTATGTCAGTGTGACACAATAAGAAAGAAACATTTGGGGGCTGCCCTGGTGGCTTACTGGAAAGATTCCACCTGCCAATGCAGGAAACATGGGTTCCATCCCTGATCCAGGAAGATCCCACGTGCTGTGAAGCAACAAAACCCGTGCACCACGACCATTAAGCCCATCCTCTGGAGCCTGCAAGTTGTACCTACTGAAGCCCTCACACCCTAGAGCCCATAGAACCCTAGCTCCTGAGCACAGGCTTGTATGCAGGACTTTAAGACCTGCGTACTTACTGTACTGTGGGCTTTTCATCGATATGTTTTGTAATATTCTTTATAATAAACTGATAAATGTAAGTAAATATTTACCTGAGTTTTGTGAGTTGTTATAGAAAAGTATCAAACCTGAGGAGGAAGTGGTGGAAACTTCATTTAGTTTTTATTTACTTTGACCGAACCATCTCATTTTGGGGATATATTCCAAAATACATGGCCAAAAATACGAAATCCGTATTCATTGCAGCCTATTTGCAATAGCAAAACATTGGTAACTTCTCAAGTGTTCATCACTAGCAGCAATAAACCATATGATGTGTGGAGTAAAAAGGATCATAAAAAGGAATGAGGACTCTTCTCTGTCCTTGTGGGAGATAATCTCTGGGATATCTTGTTGAATGGAAAGACAAAGTGAAGACACATTACCATGTGTAAAAGAGATAGTCAATGGAAATATGCTTCCAATATACTTAAACAACATATACATATTTTCTTTTATTATCATAGAACATATTAAATATAAAATAATGAAAAGATTTTAAAAATTATAAAGTTACCACCTTTGGGAAGGTAGAGAAATAGATGAATGGAACAGAGAGGGATTGGACTTCTCTGAATATACTTTCCTTTGGAGATTCAACTTTGAAATCACTTAATATTTTGTATCATTGTAAAAACTGACAGCAAAAAAGTATATCAATTTGGTGACATAATCACCCAGCAAAATTTAATTATTTGACTATTCATCCCTATGAATTGAATTCTTAACAGGTGTACAGAAAATAATGATGGTGGAAATGTTTATTCTATAATTTTGAGGCCATTGCCCGTGCCTCTTCAAATAAAACAGATGAGAAATTGTCTCAGTTTCTTTGATAAGTGGGATTTTTGGTATGGGTACACTGGCATATTGATGAGGTTAAGAAAATTGTTTGTGGTTTGAATATGAATTGGCAGTATCAGTATGAACTCATGAAGTATTTTAATTTAAAAACATTTCATAGCTCATTCACTGAAAAACAGTAGAAAACCATGACCTATTCAGTAGCAAGGAGTACCCTAGCTCTTCATATGTGGTCTCTAAATAGCAAACCAGAATTCCTTGGATTAAAGTCTTATTAAGAATAACAAAACCTAAGAGGTACACACACACACAACATATAGACAATATTATGGAAAGGGGGACATAATTGCAGGTATAAAAAATAATCTTTAAAAACCATGAGAGGATATCCTTAACAAATTATGGAAACAATATTTTAGTAAGTAATGCTTTACCAAAATTAATTTTAAAAATTGAATAGACTAAAAAATTACATTTTGTGTAGTCAGAAACCAGCTATTTAATTCAAAATTATAAAGATATACCTTAAAATATGGATTACTAATCTACACATGGTAAGATTATGAGCAGTTTTTATCTGCTTCTTTTTGGTTAGAGGCACTTTTCATGTATGTGTGTGTATATATATATATGTGTGTGTGTGTGTGTGTGTGTGTCTGTGTCTGTGTCTGTCTGTCTGTCTGTCTGTCTCTATGGCGCAATCAGGTAACACATTCAGCTGTTAACCGAAAGGCTGGTGGTTTGAGCCCACCCAGGGATGTGACTCACCTTTGGGTTTCCTAGGTAGCTCAGTGGTTAAAAAAAAAAAAAAACACCTACCAATTCAGAAGCTACAGGTTCAATTCCTGGGTTGGGACGATCCCCTGGAAAAGGAAATGGCTACCCATTCCAGTATTCTTGCCTGGAGAATCCCCATGGACAGAGGAGCCTGGTGGGCTACAGTCCATGGGGGTGGCAAAGAGGTGGACATGACTGAGCGACTAACGCTTTCACACTTTCACATGTAGATGATGTCAAGAAAAAGTAAACCAAAATAATAGAACTAATTTTTAAAGACATTTTTACTGAATTTTGTTCCTTGTCTTTTCTTAGCTCCTTTCTCCTGGGTCCTGGTGCACACAAGGTTCTGTTTGTGCCCTCCCGGCATCTGTTTCCCCAGTCCTGTGTAAGTGCTGGTGGCTCCATGGTGGGCTAACGGTGACCTCCTCCAAGAGGGCTTATGCCATACCCAGGTCTGCTGCACCCAGAGCCCCTGCCCCCTCAGCAGTCCACTGCTGACCCGTACCTTCTCAGGAGACACCCAAACACAGCTCTATCTCAGTCTCTGTGGGGTCTCTGGGTCCTGGTATGTAGAAGGTATGTTTGAGCCCTCTGAGCATCTCTGGCAGGTATGGGGTTGATTCTAAATGTGACTTTGCCCTTCCTACCGTCTTCCCTTCACACACTAGCAAAGTAATGCTCAAAGTTCTCCAAGCCAGACTTCAAAAGTACAAGAACCAAGAACTTCCAGATGTTCAAGCTGGAATTAAAAAAGGCAAAAATGAGAGATCAAATTGCCAACATCCACTGGATCATCAAAAAAGCAAGAGAGTTCCAGAAAAACATCTACTTTTGCTTTATTGATTATGCCAAAGCCTTTGACTGTGTGGATCACAACAAACTGTGGAAAATTCTGAAAGACATGGGAATACCAGACCACCTGATCGGTCTCTTGAGAAATCTGTATGCAGGTCAAGAAGCAACAGTTAGAACTGGACATGGAACAACAGACTGGTCCCAAATCAGGAAAGGAGTATGTCAAGACTGTGNAGCAGCAGCAGGGGTAAAGTAATATTAAGTACTTCTGTATGCATTATTTCATCTGCATGATACAATTAGATCATGTAGATGACTACCAGCAGGATCAGGGCTTGAACCCAGGCCTGTCTGATCCCAAAGCCAGTGTTTTTAGACTGCAAACTATGCTGCCTCCTGCTCTTTCTCGTTCAGTGCATATTCAAAGATGAGTGTGTTTTAAAAAATTAAGTCAAGATGTTTAAATGCATACTGAATATTTAAATAAGACCTTGAAACAGGCCTAAACTTTTTAATACTTAGGTCTGGAAGGCCATGGTCCATGGGATTGCAATGAGTCAGACGACTTAGCAACTAAACAACAGCTACAACTTGATTTATATTGTGATTTAATCTCAAATATATTTGCTGTAAATAATCAGGAAAACATACCATCTAAATCCTACCAGTGTCTGAGAACTTTAGCTATGTCAGTGTGACACAATAAGAAAGAAACATTTGGGGGCTGCCCTGGTGGCTTACTGGTAAAGATTCCACCTGCCAATGCAGGAAACATGGGTTCCATCCCTGATCCAGGAAGATCCCACGTGCTGTGAAGCAACAAAACCCGTGCACCACGACCATTAAGCCCATCCTCTGGAGCCTGCAAGTTGTACCTACTGAAGCCCTCACACCCTAGAGCCCATAGAACCCTAGCTCCTGAGCACAGGCTTGTATGCAGGACTTTAAGACCTGCGTACTTACTGTACTGTGGGCTTTTCATCGATATGTTTTGTAATATTCTTTATAATAAACTGATAAATGTAAGTAAATATTTACCTGAGTTTTGTGAGTTGTTATAGAAAAGTATCAAACCTGAGGAGGAAGTGGTGGAAACTTCATTTAGTTTTTATTTACTTTGACCGAACCATCTCATTTTGGGAATATATTCCAAAATACATGGCCAAAAATACGAAATCCGTATTCATTGCAGCCTATTTGCAATAGCAAAACATTGGTAACTTCTCAAGTGTTCATCACTAGCAGCAATAAACCATATGATGTGTGGAGTAAAAAGGATCATAAAAAGGAATGAGGACTCTTCTCTGTCCTTGTGGGAGATAATCTCTGGGATATCTTGTTGAATGGAAAGACAAAGTGAAGACACATTACCATGTGTAAAAGAGATAGCCAATGGAAATATGCTTCCAATATACTTAAACAACATATACATATTTTCTTTTATTATCATAGAACATATTAAATATAAAATAATGAAAAGATTTTAAAAATTATAAAGTTACCACCTTTGGGAAGGTAGAGAAATAGATGAATGGAACAGAGAGGGATTGGACTTCTCTGAATATACTTTCCTTTGGAGATTCAACTTTGAAATCACTTAATATTTTGTATCATTGTAAAAACTGACAGCAAAAAAGTATATCAATTTGGTGACATAATCACCCAGCAAAATTTAATTATTTGACTATTCATCCCTATGAATTGAATTCTTAACAGATGTACAGAAAATAATGATGGTGGAAATGTTTATTCTATAATTTTGAGGCCATTGCCCGTGCCTCTTCAAATAAAACAGATGAGAAATTGTCTCAGTTTCTTTGATAAGTGGGATTTTTGGTATGGGTACACTGGCATATTGATGAGGTTAAGAAAATTGTTTGTGGTTTGAATATGAATTGGCAGTATCAGTATGAACTCATGAAGTATTTTAATTTAAAAACATTTCATAGCTCATTCACTGAAAAACAGTAGAAAACCATGACCTATTCAGTAGCAAGGAGTACCCTAGCTCTTCATATGTGGTCTCTAAATAGCAAACCAGAATTCCTTGGATTAAAGTCTTATTAAGAATAACAAAACCTAAGAGGTACACACACACACAACATATAGACAATATTATGGAAAGGGGGACATAATTGCAGGTATAAAAAATAATCTTTAAAAACCATGAGAGGATATCCTTAACAAATTATGGAAACAATATTTTAGTAAGTAATGCTTTACCAAAATTAATTTTAAAAATTGAATAGACTAAAAAATTACATTTTGTGTAGTCAGAAACCAGCTATTTAATTCAAAATTATAAAGATATACCTTAAAATATGGATTACTAATCTACACATGGTAAGATTATGAGCAGTTTTTATCTGCTTCTTTTTGGTTAGAGGCACTTTTCATGTATGTGTGTGTATATATATATATATGTGTGTGTGTGTGTGTGTGTGTGTCTGTGTCTGTGTCTGTGTCTGTCTGTCTGTCTGTCTGTCTCTATGGCGCAATTAGGTAACACATTCAGCTGTTAACTGAAAGGCTGGTGGTTTGAGCCCATCCAGGGATGTGACTCACCTTTGGGTTTCCTAGGTAGCTCAGTGGTTAAAAAAAAAAAAAAAAAAAACCACCTACCAATTCAGAAGCTACAGGTTCAATTCCTGGGTTGGGACGATCCCCTGGAAAAGGAAATGGCTACCCATTCCAGTNGTGTGTCTGTGTCTGTGTCTGTCTGTCTGTCTGTCTGTCTCTATGGCGCAATCAGGTAACACATTCAGCTGTTAACCGAAAGGCTGGTGGTTTGAGCCCACCCAGGGATGTGACTCACCTTTGGGTTTCCTAGGTAGCTCAGTGGTTAAAAAAAAAAAAAAAACACCTACCAATTCAGAAGCTACAGGTTCAATTCCTGGGTTGGGACGATCCCCTGGAAAAGGAAATGGCTACCCATTCCAGTATTCTTGCCTGGAGAATCCCCATGGACAGAGGAGCCTGGTGGGCTACAGTCCATGGGGGTGGCAAAGAGGTGGACATGACTGAGCGACTAACGCTTTCACACTTTCACATGTAGATGATGTCAAGAAAAAGTAAACCAAAATAANGTATTCTTGCCTGGAGAATCCCCATGGACAGAGGAGCCTGGTGGGCTACAGTCCATGGGGGTGGCAAAGAGGTGGACATGACTGAGCGACTAACGCTTTCACACTTTCACATGTAGATGATGTCAAGAAAAAGTAAACCAAAATAATAGAAATAATTTTTAAAGACATTTTTACTGAATTTTGTTCCTTGTCTTTTCTTAGCTCCTTTCTCCTGGGTCCTGGTGCACACAAGGTTCTGTTTGTGCCCTCCCGGCATCTGTTTCCCCAGTCCTGTGTAAGTGCTGGTGGCTCCATGGTGGGCTAACGGTGACCTCCTCCAAGAGGGCTTATGCCATACCCAGGTCTGCTGCACCCAGAGCCCCTGCCCCCTCAGCAGTCCACTGCTGACCCGTACCTTCTCAGGAGACACCCAAACACAGCTCTATCTCAGTCTCTGTGGGGTCTCTGGGTCCTGGTATGTAGAAGGTATGTTTGAGCCCTCTGAGCATCTCTGGCAGGTATGGGGTTGATTCTAAATGTGACTTTGCCCTTCCTACCNGACATTTCAACAGCAGGTTCAGCTGGGGACTGTGATTCAATTACAGCATTTGATTTCTGTAATGAGAGCCACTTGTTCTCTCTGAGTGACTTTTGGGGGGAAATAAAAAAGCTTTCTTGTAATCAGAAGGTGCTGAGTCAGCGCTTGGCTCACTCTCCATTGTATGTCATCCACTTCATACTAAAACTCATTTTATACTTTTGATACATTCTGGCCCAGGGAGTAAATGGTTTCTATCAGAACATGCTACCTGATGGATGGTATGCTGGCTTTCTCAGCTTCATTAAATATCTACCTGGAGGGATCACTGCCAAGCAGTGGCTGAAGCTTGAAATCTTACCCACCTGCTTCTGCATACTTCCTGCGCCTGAATGGCTGGGACAAAATGCCCCAAAGAAAGAAGGCTGTTGTTGTGAAAAGAGGTTGCATTACCTGCGCGTCCAGTGGAATGAGTTTTCATCATGCAGAGCATCTTAAGCTGAGCAAGACTCTCTCCCTGCAAGGGAGAAAGATGACTGGAAAATTCCACCGACTTTGCAAACTAATCCCTTCCCTAGACACTGATACAGGAGTAAACTGTCCCTTTCTTAACTGTCCAATAAAGAAATACAGAAATTATGAAAGAGGCTGGAATTTCAATATCGCCACTTTGCTTTTAACTCTTCAGATACCTGCATAATTTCTCCCAGACAATGACCTTGTGTTTCAGAGACTCATGTTAGCATCAGTTGACTCTCAAAGATTTTCAGATGCAGGGACAGTTTGNCCAAGTTTCTTCTATTTGTAACTTTAGAAAAAGTTACATTTAATGAACCAATAACTGAAACATTTAATGAACCAATAATTGAAACATTTAATGAACCAATAATTGAAGCATTACTATTAATGCAAGTCCATACTCTATTCAAATTTTTATAGTTTTCAGCTAATGTTTACTTTTTCTATTCCAGGAAACTCACTATTTTGCCATCTGCATTACATTTATTTGTCAACTCTTCTTAAACTTTTTTTGGCTAGACAGTTTCTCAGACTTCCTTTTAGTGATCAAGGGTGGTCAGGCTGTGTTCATACACATCTCTTGCTATTCTGTGAGCTCTTAATAGATCATCATTGGTATGCTTCCTCTTTGTGTTCCAAGCATCTGATAGCTTACAGTGAACGGTGTCAAATTCTTGATATTTAAAGAAGATTTAGCTTCAGGAGCAGGGACCAGGCTTGGTCACTCAAGAGTGTTTGTGTAGCAGAGTTTTATTAAAGTATGAAAAGGGAGAGAGAAAGCTTCTGACATAGACATCAGAACGGGGATGGAGAGTGCCCTCCTCGATAGTCTTAGAAAAGGAAGTTATATACTTTTTCAGTTGCTTTTTACAATAAATCGAAAGAATGTCTCAATGTTGTAAAGATCTACTAGACCCACTACCACAATTTGCATTTTAAGATAAGGGGATTAGTCAGAAGGTTTTCAAGAAGGAGAAACTGTCCTCAAGCAGGATACACTGTTGTTATATAATCCTTAGTGTAGAATTTAAACTGAGTTTTTTGTTGTGTAATCATCAGTTCCGAGCTTAAAGAAAAAAAAATGTTTTATGTGACTAAGACTAAAGAATATAGAAAAAAAAAGTTTGTCCTTGCCTCCTCCAGACCCCTATCTCCTTGAGAGCCCCAGACCCCTTTTTCCTCCTCGGTGGCCCAGAACTTATCAACCTGCCTAGGAATTGACTCTCTCACATCTACCACTCTCTAAACTCTGCGAGGCTTGTGGGATGAACACCTTTTCCTATGACCCCCAATCTATCCAACATGTATCTGTAAATTCACCAACCTTTATAGACAGAGTTAAGCTTAAATTTCAGAGCCTATCATTTGTGGCAATTCACAGACTGGCCCTAGTTAACCCTTCAGTCCTGTCTCTTACCGCTCTCCAAAAGTAGCTCATTCATAGGACAAAATGGGCCCTTCCCCTTCTGCACATGACACCTGTCCTTTCCTGTTTGTCTCCATTGTATCCCCTCCTCCAATATCCCTAATTAAATCACATTCATTTACAAAGCAAAATTACAGTTGCATCTTATCCACCAGAATTTTAAGATTTCAGTTCAGTTGCTCAGTTGTGTCCGACTCTTTGTGACCCCATGGACTACAGCATGCCAGCTTCCCTGTCCATCACCAACATCCAGAGCTTGCTCAAACTCATATCCATCAAGTCGGCGATGCCATCCAACCATCTCATCCTCTGTTGTCCCCTTCTCCTCCTGCCTTCAATCTTTCCCAGTATCTGGGTCTTTTCTTATGAGTCAATTCTTTGCATCAGGTGACCAAAGTCTTGAGCTTCAGCTTCAGCATCAGTCCTCCCTATGAATATTAAGGACTGATTTCCTTTAGGATGGACTGGTTGGATCTCCTTGCAGTCCAAGTGACTCTCAAGAGTCTTCTCCAACACCACAGTTCAAAAGCATCAGTTCTTTGGTGCTCAGCTTTCTTTATAGCCCAACTCTCACATCTGTACATGACTACTGGAAAAACTATAGCTTTGACTAGACGGTCTTTTGTTGGCAAAGTAATGTCTCTGCTTTTGAATGTACCATCTATGTTGATCATAGCTTTTCTTCCAAGGAGCAAAGGTCTTTTAATTTCACGGCTGCAATCACCATTTGCAGAGATTTTGGAGCCCAAGAAAATAAAGTCTGTCACTGTTTCCATTGTTTCCCCATCTATTTGCCATGAAGTGATGGGACCAGATGCATGATCTTAGCTTTTTGTTGAGTTTTAAGTGAACTTTTTCATTCTTTTCTTTCACTTTCATCAAAAGGCTTTTTAGTTCCTCTTCACTTTCTGCTGTAAGGGTGGTATCATCTACATATCTGAGGTTATTGATATTTCTCCCTGCAATCTTGATTCCAGCTTGTGCTTCATCCAGCCTGGCATTTCACATGATGTACTCTGCATATAAGTTAAGTAAGCAGGGTGATAATACACAGCCTTGACATACTCCTTTTCTAAGTTGGGACCAGGCTGTTGTTCCATTTCCAGTTCTAACTATTGCTTCTTGACCTGCATACAGATTTCTCAGGAGGCAGGTCAGGTGGTCTGGTATTTCCATCTCTTGAAGAATTTTCCACAATTTGTTGTGATCCATACAGTCAAAGGCATTGGTATAATCAAAAAAGCAGAAGTAGATGTTTCTTCTGGAATTCTCTTGCTTTTTCTATGACTCAACCAAGAACTGCATTCTGGATTCTCTTGTTGACTATGAACGCTACTCCATTTCTTCTAAGGGATTCTTGCCCACAGTATATATAATGGTCATCTGAGTTAAACTTGCACATTCTGGTCTATTTTAGCTCACTGATTCCTAAAACATTGATGTTCACTCTTAACATCTCCTATTTGACCACTTCCAATTTACCTTGATTCATGGACCTAACATTCAAGGTTTCTATGCAATATTGTTCTTTACAGCATTGGACTTTACTTCCATCACCAGTCATGTCCATAACTGGGGGTTGTTTTTGCTTTGGCTCAAACTCTTCATTCTTTCTGGAGCTATATCTCCACTCTTTTTCAGTAGCATATTGGGCACCTACCAACCTGGGGAGTTCATCTTTCAGTGTCCTATATTTTTGCCTTTTCATACTGTTCATGGGGTTCTTAAGGCAAGAATACTGAAGTGGTTTGCCATTCCTTTCTGTAGGGGACCACATTTTGTCAGAATTCTTCACCGTGGCCCATCCATATTGGGTGGTCCTATACTGCATGGCTGTTAGTTTCATTGAGTTAGACAAGGCTGTGTTCCATGTGATCAGTTTGGTTAGTTCCCTTAAGTCATCACATCCTTTTCTGAACTCTGTTTGCATTTGTCTAAAGCATTCACATCTTTCCCCAGCTGCCCTTTCCTGTGAAGCATCCTTTATGGGGCTCAGGCTTTTTTCTCTGTTTGACTGTACACATGGTGAGGCCAGATTCTTGCCCTCATGATATTTGTACCTCCAACGTGCTCTGCACATGCAGGATGCTGGAGAAAGCTCCCTGTACTCACAAATGACAGTTCTCTGGAATGCACCCTTCCCTTCTTGCATGAATCAATTCCAATCATTGTTAAACATACATGCACAGCTCACATCAACTCAACTCAGATCCCTCAAGCCAAGCCCTTGCAAGACCTCTTTCAAAGTGACAGTGTCTGCAGGGCACATACCTGCCCCGACTGGTAAGTGGGCTGAGTGTGCGACATTTCAACAGCAGGTTCAGCTGGGGACTGTGATTCAATTACAGCATTTGATTTCTGTAATGAGAGCCACTTGTTCTCTCTGAGTGACTTTTGGGGGGAAATAAAAAAGCTTTCTTGTAATCAGAAGGTGCTGAGTCAGCGCTTGGCTCACTCTCCATTGTATGTCATCCACTTCATACTAAAACTCATTTTATACTTTTGATACATTCTGGCCCAGGGAGTAAATGGTTTCTATCAGAACATGCTACCTGATGGATGGTATGCTGGCTTTCTCAGCTTCATTAAATATCTACCTGGAGGGATCACTGCCAAGCAGTGGCTGAAGCTTGAAATCTTACCCACCTGCTTCTGCATACTTCCTGCGCCTGAATGGCTGGGACAAAATGCCCCAAAGAAAGAAGGCTGTTGTTGTGAAAAGAGGTTGCATTACCTGCGCGTCCAGTGGAATGAGTTTTCATCATGCAGAGCATCTTAAGCTGAGCAAGACTCTCTCCCTGCAAGGGAGAAAGATGACTGGAAAATTCCACCGACTTTGCAAACTAATCCCTTCCCTAGACACTGATACAGGAGTAAACTGTCCCTTTCTTAACTGTCCAATAAAGAAATACAGAAATTATGAAAGAGGCTGGAATTTCAATATCGCCACTTTGCTTTTAACTCTTCAGATACCTGCATAATTTCTCCCAGACAATGACCTTGTGTTTCAGAGACTCATGTTAGCATCAGTTGACTCTCAAAGATTTTCAGATGCAGGGACAGTTTGCCTACTGAAGGACCACTCTCTAGTTTCCGCATATTCTCTCCCTTTGCCTTCCAAGAGGCTACCGACAGCATTCTGACTGTAACAGGTTTCCCATGGTGACACACAAGGAAATTTCTACCTTTGGGTAATGATGATAGGGCCAATGAAATATTAAGGTCAATACGTTTAACTCCAAGGAACTATGAAATCATGTACTGTTCCTAAATGAAACATATTTTCATTCAAATTACAGATTGCCCCAAATCATGCCAGATATTCAAGTCCATGATAACCAAATCTGTATCCTTCATCCACTTTCACTGATGGCTCAGTTACATTTTTGGCAAAGGTCATGGTGTTTGGGATAAAATGAATGGGTTCGAACCTTACGCATGAACCTTTGAAGAAGTCCCTTGTTATCTTCATTTTCTCCCCTATAAAAATGGGAAATGATAGCTGATTCCGAGGATTGTGGTGAAGATTGAAGGAGACAGTGGTTTCACAGTGCTTTGCACCATGCCCGACACATGGGAGATTCAAACAACTGGTGCTTAATTTCTTCTTTCTTCCACAGCATTGAATTAGATGGTGTTCATATAATGCTGGGTTTTGCTGGTGGCTCAGTGGTAAAGAATCTGCCTACCAACGCAGGAAACATGGGTTCAATCCCTGAGTCAGGAATATCCTCTGAAGAATGAAATTGCAACTGACTCCAGTATTTTGGCCTGGAGAATTCCATGGACAGTGGAACCTGGTGGACTACAGACCATAGGGTAGCAAAGAGGTGGACACAACTTAGTGACTAAACAACAACAACAACAACAAAAATCATATAATGCCAAAGGGACCTGTTACTCCAGTTTGTAAACATTCCAATAACTTATTTCTAACAAGTAATAAAAGGAAAGATTATGGCTTACTGGTATCTCATCCAGCATATTCAGAACACAATCAATCCTGAATTTTTGCATGTGAAAAGAGGTTTCCTCAATGCCCAGTGCTGGCCCAGTGGAATGAACAAATTATGGCGATTGTATCAGGAAGCCGTAATTGGTGAAGAGGCGAGAGAGATCACTAAACAAAAAATAGAAGCTTTGCATCCAGTCTCTTTCATCATTGGAGAAACTGGCATTTTCTAAATCGGTGTGCATATGTGTTTATTCACCATCCTTGTTTAATTTCATCACATCTGTCTTTCTCAATTGCTCAGCTGCAAACTACTCTCAAATATTTTATGGTATTTAATTTCAGGAAAATCATTTCACCATGGTAGCAAAATAACAGCAAATGTAATGGAAAATGTATTATATATAATTCCCTACTACACAGGACTTTGTCATTAATATCTATATAACCTGTAAGCGGAAAGTCAAAGATGACTGTGACTGAGGCAGGGGGCGTATACATACAGGGTCCCTTCCTGAGAGTGAGATTTTTTCTTAGATTAGAGGAAAATATTCTGAGTTGTTTCTCTAAAATAACATTTCTCCAACATATCTGAAAATTACTCTAATCCAAATGCACCTCATTTTCCCCATTAGATTAATTATTCTTACAAATTTTTTTAAAGAAATCCATTTTTTTAATGTTTGTTTTATTATTGTTATTGGCCATTCTGCATGGCATGCAGGAGCTTAGTTCTCTGACCAGAGATCCAACCCACATCCCTTGCAGTGGAAGTGTGGATTCTTAACCACTGGACCGCCAGAGAAGTCCCCTTATGTTTTATAAACAAGGTTATCTGCTCAGTGGTAAAGAATCCACCTGCCAATGGAGACCCAGGAGACATGGGTTCAATCCCTGGGTCAGGAAGAGCCCCTAGAGTAGGAAGTGGAAACCCACTCCAGCATTCTTGTGTAAAAATTGTTATGGATAGAGGAGTCTGGCAGGCTACAGTCCATGGTGTTGCAAAGAGTCAGACATGGCTGAGTGATTGAGCATGCACATACCTTGNGCATGAACCTTTGAAGAAGTCCCTTGTTCTCTTCATTTTCTCCCCTATAAAAATGGGAAATGATAGCTGATTCCGAGGATTGTGGTGAAGATTGAAGGAGACAGTGGTTTCACAGTGCTTTGCACCATGCCCGACACACGGGAGATTCAAACAACTGGTGCTTAATTTCTTCTTTCTTCCACAGCATTGAATTAGATGGTGTTCATATAATGCTGGGTTTTGCTGGTGGCTCAGTGGTAAAGAATCTGCCTACCAACGCAGGAAACATGGGTTCAATCCCTGAATCAGGAATATCCTCTGAAGAAGGAAATTGCAACTGACTCCAGTATTTTGGCCTGGAGAATTCCATGGACAGTGGAACCTGGTGGACTACAGACCATAGGGTAGCAAAGAGGTGGACACAACTTAGTGACTAAACAACAACAACAACAACAAAAATCATATAATGCCAAAGGGACCTGTTACTCCAGTTTGTAAACATTCCAATAACTTATTTCTAACAAGTAATAAAAGGAAAGATTATGGCTTACTGGTATCTCATCCAGCATATTCAGAACACAATCAATCCTGAATTTTTGCATGTGAAAAGAGGTTTCCTCAATGCCCAATGCTGGCCCAGTGGAATGAACAAATTATGGCGATTGTATCAGGAAGCCGTAATTAGTGAAGAGGCGAGAGAGATCACTAAACAAAAAATAGAAGCTTTGCATCCAGTCTCTTTCATCATTGGAAAAACTGGCATTTTCTAAATAGGTGTGCATATGTGTTTATTCACCATCCTTGTTTAATTTCATCACATCTGTCTTTCTCAATTGCTCAGCTGCAAACTACTCTCAAATATTTTATGGTATTTAATTTCAGGAAAATCATTTCACCATGGTAGCAAAATAACAGCAAATGTAATGGAAAATGTATTATATATAATTCCCTACTACACAGGACTTTGTCATTAATATCTATATAACCTGAAAGCGGAAAGTCAAAGATGACTGTGACTGAGGCAGGGGGCGTATACATACAGGGTCCCTTCCTGAGAGTGAGATTTTTTTCTTAGATTAGAGGAAAATATTCTGAGTTGTTTCTCTAAAAGAACATTTCTCCAACATATCTGAAAATTACTCTAATCCAAATGCACCTCATTTTCCCCATTAGATTAATTATTCTTACAAATTTTTTTAAAGAAATCCATTTTTTAAAATGTTTATTTTATTATTGTTATTGGCCATTCTGCATGGCATGCAGGAGCTTAGTTCTCTGACCAGAGATCCAACCCACATCCCTCGCAGTGGAAGTGTGGATTCTTAACCACTGGACCTCCAGAGAAGTCCCCTTATGTTTTATAAACAAGGTTATCTGCTCAGTGGTAAAGAATCCACCTGCCAATGGAGACCCAGGAGACATGGGTTCAATCCCTGGGTCAGGAAGAGCCCCTAGAGTAGGAAGTGGAAACCCACTCCAGCATTCTTGTGTAAAAATTGTTATGGATAGAGGAGTCTGGCAGGCTACAGTCCATGGTGTTGCAAAGAGTCAGACATGGCTGAGTGATTGAGCATGCACATACCTTGAGCTAAATTATCATGGTATAAAAAATATGACCACATCAAAGAAGAGCATGAAGGAAGAGTAGGTACCTTATACAGGTATTTACTTGTGATTCTAAAAGAGGAATCATTGAGTAAAAAAAGGAATTAAACTTTTGTTGAACCAGAGTGAGTTGGTAGGGCCATTTTCCATAACAGCTCTTGAGACTCTGGGCTTCCCAGGTGATGTTACTGGTAAAGAACCCACCTACCAGTGCAGAAGACCTAACAGACATGGGTTCAACCCCTGAGTTGGGAAGATCCCCTGGAGTAGGAAATGGCACTCCACTCCAGTATTCCTGCCTAGAGAATCCCATGGACCGAGGAGCCTGGTGGGTTACAGTCCATAGGGTCTCAGAGAATCAGACACAACTGAAGTGACTTAGCATGCCTTGAAACTCCAGAATCATTGTCATGAAGTAGTATCTTTGAAATCATCCACAATGGAGGAACATCTGCTATTTTGATAGTGTTATGTTAAACCACCATTGACACCTTGGGCAGAGCCTCAAGTTCTGGCCGATTTAAGTCACCTGCTTTGGACCTGCCACTGTTAACATTTGTTTTCTTCCAGTTAAGAAAGATAGGAAACACGGGTTCATCTCAGTTTCTAAATCACAGAGCATTCCATGAAACAAGTTTCTTCTTTATTGATATAATTAATGTAATGTACTGTAATTAATCACCAAAGATGTCAGAGATTCCGTACATCACACTTGAAACTAGTCCTAGCCTCCTGGAATTAAGGTAAAGAATGAAACTGAGGAGGTGCTAGTGATAAAGAACCCGCCTGCCAATGCAGGAGACATAAGAGACTGGGTTTGATCCCTCAGTCAGGAAGATCCCCTGGATCCACTCCAGTATTCTTGCCTGGAGAATCCCATGGACAGAGGAGCCTGGTAGGTTACAGTCCATGGGGTCACAAAGAGTTGGACATGACTGAAGCAACTCAGCACTCATGCACGCGTGCATGGGTGGATATGAATCAACCTCAGTGAATATGAATCAACCCCTCCACTTTGCAAAGCAGGAATGATGATCAGCATTTACCAAAGCAGCAAGTATGCTTGGCATTTTTCATGTGTCACTTTGCTTCCCTCTTGCAACAGCTGTTTGAGATATATATTACTGTATCATTTCACATCTTAAAAAGCTGAAGTTTAGCAATGTCATGGACCTTGTTAAATGTCACACAAGAAGTAGCAGAATCCCGGTTTAAGTAGAGGCGTATTCCACTGCAGACCTCTCATTTTTCCTCCTCCATCCTGCCGCCTCTCTCGGAATTATTACAGTGCGTTCATGTGGACAAAAGACTCCCCTGACAGCTGTTATGGTTTGTTTTCTCTGATGGCATTTCGGGGAATCTGCTCTAAAAATAGTCTTTTAAAGTAAGCACATATTTATAGCAAAGAGGTGTTTTAGGAAGTATTTTCATTTGGAGCATGAAGGCTACTTATGTTTATTTACTCTGCCATTCCAGTCTGCTCCTGCATTGTCTTATTTTCTCCACATAGGAAAATCAGGACTAGGCTGTGAACTCTGTTTCCTGAAGCTGCAACTCCTCAGAGAAGACGAATCACATTGAACATGGCTGACTGACAGCCTTTTACTCTCAGAACCAGTACCGCAGTGTCAGTAGTTGCCAAGACCAGAATGAAGAAAAAAGAAGAGTTTGGGGGAAAAGGTCATCCCCAGTGTCGCCAAGAGCTGAGTTAGCAAGCAGCGGCCATAAACAAGCTCAATTCTGTTTTGCCTCTTCTGCACAGCTGGGTCGTCCCACCCAGCGATGTTCCCATCACCAGATGTGTCAATTCCCCAATGCAATGAGCAGTTCACAGTTTATCTGACACACATGTATTTAGTTCTGAGGGTCACTGCTCTCCCGGGTCAGCATTCTTCTCACTTTTCAAGTAAATCAAGCTTGACAAACCAGTGTGTCATCCTGGGTTTTCTCTCTCCCAGACAGGCTGTTCAATCAATACCAATTCCCAATGGGTTACAACAAAAGGCGAATGATTTTGCTCCAGGCTGGTGTTCTCGCTGCCTGGAAGCTAATGATGGTTGAACAACACGGAATGGGTGTGTTAGAAGTAACACATCTCCCCAGTGGGATACACTGGGAAATGTTGATCTCCCTTGAAGAGATACAAGCTCAAGAAGAGGAGGATGGAGCCAACACTCTTGTAGAATATGTTCCCATCTAGCCTTTCATAGACCCTCTGGAATATTTCTGAACAATTAGGTTGTAAGATTTATAATTTTTGGAGTAGGTGGCACAATAGAATATTGACTGGCATCAAAATAAGAATCCCTTAATAATTGAGATTTACTCATAACTGACGCCAGAGATGTTGCTGGTATAAATGTCGATACCTATTAGCAACTGGCTTATTAAATCACCAAAAATATCATAGATTCTGTACATCACACTTGAAACTAGTTCTAGCCTCCTAGAATTGTAAATTATCATGTGTTCCTGTTCACAAAGTTTTTTTATGATTATATGTAACTGTCATGTATTGAATCTTTGCTTCTTCTTACAAATCCATATGTTGAAGGTCCAGCACCCAGGGTGATGGTATTTGGAGATGGGGGCTCTTAGGAGGTGATGAAGTTAGGCTTTAATAGCATTATAACTAAAGCTCCAATACTTTGACCACCTGATGTGAACAGCCGACTTATTGGAAAAGACCCTGATGCTGAGGAAGATTGAAGGCAAAAGGAGAAGAGGACAAGAGAAGATGAGATGGTTGGATAGCATCACCCATTCAATGGACATGAACTTGGGCAAACTCTGGGAAATGATGAGAGACATGGAAGTCTAGTGTGCTGCATCCATGGGGTCGCAAAGAGCTGGACATGACCTGGTGACTGAACAACGACAGAGGCTAGACTAGGTCATGAGAGTGAGACCCTCTTGGTGGGGTTATTGTCCCTAAGAGGAGGAAAAGAGATCTTTCTCTCTCATATGCACCTGCTGAAAAGATGACAAGTGAGGAATTAGAGAGAAGTCAGCCATGGGGTTGCAAAGAGTCAGCAAAACTGAACAACTGAGCATGCGTGCCTGGGCACACAGTCATTTGTAGGAAACAGGCTCTCGCCAGGAACCAAGCAGGTTAACACCTTGATCTTAAACTTCCAGCCTCCAGAACTGTGAGGAATAAATCTTTGTTTAAGCCATCTAGTGTATGGCATTTTGTTGTGGCAGCCTGAGCCAAGACAGTTATAATATCCCTCCTAATCAAATTCGACTATTTCCCACAAATAAATGGGGTGACGAGCTGTGAAGGTCATGGTCCAGGTGGGATCGAATTTCAAAAGCTCAGTTGTCTCTGGATGAAAGCAGAAGCCCTGAACATCTTCAGTTCCACAGAAAGAACAAATGTAGTAGGGTAGATTTGGAGGAGAAATCAGCATCAAGTGACTGTGACTGAGGAAATCAAACTGAGAAGACATGGCCAGACAGATGTACTTCTGGAAGTTGTAGAATAAAAAGATCAAATTCAGGACAAGGATACACAGCCATTGTAATTATGATGCATGGAAAATGTTTTTTCTTCCCTTTCTTCCCAAAATACGTGTGTGAGCATGATGTACTTAGCACTCTTTAATGTGTGAGTGTGTGTGAGTGTATGTGTGTGCTCAGCTGTGTCCAACTTTTTGTGACCCCATGGACAGTAGCATGCCAGGCTTCTCTGTCCGTGGGATTCTCCAGGCAAGAATACTGGAATGAGTTACCATTTCCTCCTCCAGGGGATCTTCCAGACACAGGGACTGAACCCTCATCTCTTGCCTCTCCTGCACTGGCAGGCAGGTCTTTTGCCACTAGCGCCACCTGGGAAGCCTGCAAGTGACCAAAACCCTTGCAACAGGTTAACATCGCCCCAAAAGCGAAGTGTCTGGTCTCAGGCCTGCCACTCCCAGATGCTGTCTCCATGTTCTGGGAGACTGTGCCCCGTCAGCCTTCAATTCCATCTCCCCTGTGTGTTTCACTATCAGGCAACCCCTCCTCCAGTGGATGCAGAGAAGGGCACCAGAAGCCATGGGCTTGCGACCCAGCCATAAGGGAGTGAGAGGTTACGGGCGGATGGTCATTGGCCAGGCTGGGTGACAGGCGCCCTGACCAAGCCTGAGAAAGCATGGACCAAATCTTGGGCCTGTTCCCACCCACTAGGCTGGGCTTGGAGGACAGCCACCCCCAAATCACAGCCTGAGAGTCTGGGAGAGGGGCAGTTCCCACCTGTCCCTGTGTGGAAGGAAAGCTGCGGCAACCACAGACCAGCAGACAGCGCTCACTTACCCGATTCTGTTTAAGGTGGTCTGTGTGACCGTAGTGCATGCATCTTATCCAAACTCTCTCTAGTCTTCTAGCATTGACTACCATGTAGAAGTGTACAATGTGCTACAAACTCCATTCAGAATACATCAAGTGAGGTCATGACGAAAACTCTAGAAACAGAGATACTGACATAGAGAACAAATACATGGATATCAAGGGGGAAGGGGAAGTAGGAGCAAATGGGAGATTGGATTGACACATATACATTATTAATACGATGTATCAAGTAGATAACTGATGAGAACTTCCTGTACAGCAGAGAAACTCTGCTTAATACACTGTGGTGATCAACTGGGGAGGAAGTCCAAAAGAGAGGGGACATATATATATATGAATATGGCTGATTCACCTTGCTATACAATAGAAATGAATACAATTTTGTAAAGAAACTACACCCCAATAAAACTAGTTAAAAATAAGCAAGACAAAATGAGAAAACAACAAAATTCTGTAAAGCAATTTCCCTTAATTAAAATATAAAGTGGTAACAAATTAAAAAATAAATAAATAAAATGAATCCATAGTTCAAATTGTAAATACCCAGTAAGTATATGATCCGAAAGGAATTTTAAAATAAATGCTTGCTTTTTTTTTTTGCATATATCTTTTTTACTGAGGAAAAAGAGAAACTCTAAAATACTTCCTGAAAATTGCTCTATTCTTTACTCATTAAGTTGCGTCCGACTCTTTTGTGNGTAGGTTACAGTCCATGGGGTCACAAAGAGTTGGACATGACTGAAGCAACTCAGCACTCATGCACGCGTGCATGGGTGGATATGAATCAACCTCAGTGAATATGAATCAACCCCTCCACTTTGCAAAGCAGGAATGATGATCAGCATTTACCAAAGCAGCAAGCATGCTTGGCATTTTTCATGTGTCACTTTGCTTCCCTCTTGCAACAGCTGTTTGAGATATATATTACTGTATCATTTCACATCTTAAAAAGCTGAAGTTTAGCAATGTCATGGACCTTGTTAAATGTCACACAAGAAGTAGCAGAATCCCGGTTTAAGTAGAGGCGTATTCCACTGCAGACCTCTCATTTTTCCTCCTCCATCCTGCCGCCTCTCTCGGAATTATTACAGTGCGTTCATGTGGACAGAAGACTCCCCTGACAGCTGTTATGGTTTGTTTTCTCTGATGGCATTTCGGGGAATCTGCTCTAAAAATAGTCTTTTAAAGTAAGCACATATTTATAGCAAAGAGGTGTTTTAGGAAGTATTTTCATTTGGAGCATGAAGGCTACTTATGTTTATTTACTCTGCCATTCCAGTCTGCTCCTGCATTGTCTTATTTTCTCCACATAGGAAAATCAGGACTAGGCTGTGAACTCTGTTTCCTGAAGCTGCAACTCCTCAGAGAAGACGAATCACATTGAACATGGCTGACTGACAGCCTTTTACTCTCAGAACCAGTACCACAGTGTCAGTAGTTGCCAAGACCAGAATGAAGAAAAAAGAAGAGTTTGGGGGAAAAGGTCATCCCCAGTGTCGCCAAGAGCTGAGTTAGCAAGCAGCGGCCATAAACAAGCTCAATTCTGTTTTGCCTCTTCTGCACAGCTGGGTCGTCCCACCCAGCGATGTACCCATCACCAGATGTGTCAATTCCCCAATGCAATGAGCAGTTCACAGTTTATCTGACACACATGTATTTAGTTCTGAGGGTCACTGCTCTCCCGGGTCAGCATTCTTCTCACTTTTCAAGTAAATCAAGCTTGACAAACCAGTGTGTCATCCTGGGTTTTCTCTCTCCCAGACAGGCTGTTCAATCAATACCAATTCCCAGTGGGTTACAACAAAAGGCGAATGATTTTGCTCCAGGCTGGTGTTCTCGCTGCCTGGAAGCTAATGATGGTTGAACAACACGGAATGGGTGTGTTAGAAGTAACACATCTCCCCAGTGGGATACACTGGGAAATGTTGATCTCCCTTGAAGAGATACAAGCTCAAGAAGAGGAGGATGGAGCCAACACTCTTGTAGAATATGTTCCCATCTAGCCTTTCATAGACCCTCTGGAATATTTCTGAACAATTAGGTTGTAAGGTTTATAATTTTTGGAGTAGGTGGCACAATAGAATATTGACTTGCATCAAAATAAGAATCCCTTAATAATTGAGATTCACTCATAACTGACGCCAGAGATGTTGCTGGTATAAATGTCGATACCTATTAGCAACTGGCTTATTAAATCACCAAAAATATCATAGATTCTGTACATCACACTTGAAACTAGTTCTAGCCTCCTAGAATTGTAAATTATCATGTGTTCCTGTTCACAAAGTTTTTTTATGATTATATGTAACTGTCATGTATTGAATCTTTGCTTCTTCTTACAAATCCATATGTTGAAGGTCCAGCACCCAGGGTGATGGTATTTGGAGATGGGGGCTCTTAGGAGGTGATGAAGTTAGGCTTTAATAGCATTATAACTAAAGCTCCAATACTTTGACCACCTGATGTGAACAGCCGACTTATTGGAAAAGACCCTGATGCTGAGGAAGATTGAAGGCAAAAGGAGAAGAGGACAAGAGAAGATGAGATGGTTGGATAGCATCACCCATTCAATGGACATGAACTTGGGCAAACTCTGGGAAATGATGAGAGACATGGAAGTCTAGTGTGCTGCATCCATGGGGTCGCAAAGAGCTGGACATGACCTGGTGACTGAACAACGACAGAGGCTAGACTAGGTCATGAGAGTGAGACCCTCTTGGTGGGGTTATTGTCCCTAAGAGGAGGAAAAGAGATCTTTCTCTCTCATATGCACCTGCTGAAAAGATGACAAGTGAGGAATTAGAGAGAAGTCAGCCATGGGGTTGCAAAGAGTCAGCAAAACTGAACCACTGAGCATGCGTGCCTGGGCACACAGTCATTTGTAGGAAACAGGCTCTCGCCAGGAACCAAGCAGGTTAACACCTTGATCTTAAACTTCCAGCCTCCAGAACTGTGAGGAATAAATCTTTGTTTAAGCCATCTAGTGTATGGCATTTTGTTGTGGCAGCCTGAGCCAAGACCGTTATAATATCCCTCCTAATCAAATTCGACTATTTCCCACAAATAAATGGGGTGACGAGCTGTGAAGGTCATGGTCCAGGTGGGGTCGAATTTCAAAAGCTCAGTTGTCTCTGGATGAAAGCAGAAGCCCTGAACATCTTCAGTTCCACAGAAAGAACAAATGTAGTAGGGTAGATTTGGAGGAGAAATCAGCATCAAGTGACTGTGACTGAGGAAATCAAACTGAGAAGACATGGCCAGACAGATGTACTTCTGGAAGTTGTAGAATAAAAAGATCAAATTCAGGACAAGGATACACAGCCATTGTAATTATGATGCATGGAAAATGTTTTTTCTTCCCTTTCTTCCCAAAATACGTGTGTGAGCATGATGTACTTAGCACTCTTTAATGTGTGAGTGTGTGTGAGTGTGTGTGTGTGCTCAGCTGTGTCCAACTCTTTGTGACCCCATGGACAGTAGCACGCCAGGCTTCTCTGTCCGTGGGATTCTCCAGGCAAGAATACTGGAATGAGTTACCATTTCCTCCTCCAGGGGATCTTCCAGACACAGGGACTGAACCCTCATCTCTTGCCTCTCCTGCACTGGCAGGCAGGTCTTTTGCCACTAGCGCCACCTGGGAAGCCTGCAAGTGACCAAAACCCTTGCAACAGGTTAACATCGCCCCAAAAGCGAAGTGTCTGGTCTCAGGCCTGCCACTCCCAGATGCTGTCTCCATGTCCTGGGAGACTGTGCCCCGTCAGCCTTCAATTCCATCTCCCCTGTGTGTTTCACTATCAGGCAACCCCTCCTCCAGTGGATGCAGAGAAGGGCACCAGAAGCCATGGGCTTGCGACCCAGCCATAAGGGAGTGAGAGGTTACGGGCGGATGGTCATTGGCCAGGCTGGGTGACAGGCGCCCTGACCAAGCCTGAGAAAGCATGGACCAAATCTTGGGCCTGTTCCCACCCACTAGGCTGGGCTTGGAGGACAGCCACCCCCAAATCACAGCCTGAGAGTCTGGGAGAGGGGCAGTTCCCACCTGTCCCTGTGTGGAAGGAAAGCTGCAGCAACCACAGACCAGCAGACAGCGCTCACTTACCCGATTCTGTTTAAGGTGGTCTGTGTGACCGTAGTGCATGCATCTTATCCAAACTCTCTCTAGTCTTCTAGCATTGACTACCATGTAGAAGTGTACAATGTGCTACAAACTCCATTCAGAATACATCAAGTGAGGTCATGACGAAAACTCTAGAAATAGAGATACTGACATAGAGAACAAATACATGGATATCAAGGGGGAAGGGGAAGTAGGAGCAAATGGGAGATTGGATTGACACATATACATTATTAATACGATGTATCAAGTAGATAACTGATGAGAACTTCCTGTACAGCAGAGAAACTCTGCTTAATACACTGTGGTGATCAACTGGGGAGGAAGTCCAAAAGAGAGGGGACATATATATATATGAATATGGCTGATTCACCTTGCTATACAATAGAAATGAATACAATTTTGTAAAGAAACTACACCCCAATAAAACTAGTTAAAAATAAGCAAGACAAAATGAGAAAACAACAAAATTCTGTAAAGCAATTTCCCTTAATTAAAATATAAAGTGGTAACAAATTAAAAAATGAATAAATAAAATGAATCCATAGTTCAAATTGTAAATACCCAGTAAGTATATGATCCGAAAGGAATTTTAAAATAAATGCTTGCTTTTTTTTTTTGCATATATCTTTTTTACTGAGGAAAAAGAGAAACTCTAAAATACTTCCTGAAAATTGCNAAAAAGATAATTCACTGATCTCTACACTTTAAAGAGATAAATTTTTCTGTATGTAAACTATAATTCAATAAGCCAGACTTAAAAAACACACAGATGAAAGTAGTGCAATGGAAATAAAATAATCTTAGGATTCAGAAATACTTGAGTGTGGTTTCCAGCCTCTCTGCTTATAACTCTGTCATTTAACCATTCAACTACTGATTCATCTATCCATCCATCTAGTCAATTGAAATGTTAAAAATCTTCTATGTGTTAGAGGTGACTAATTAGCTAGGACAGGGCAAATCATTACCCTCTAGATCAAGTGTATTTGACCTGATGTCTGAATAATGAGAAGGAACAGCTCAGGGGACCATCTGGCAGTGTATTCTAGCAAAGATAAAAGCAAACAGTGGAAAGAGGTGGGGACAAGCATAGCATATTTGAAAGTTATGTACATTACCCATGCAGCTGTAAGGAGTGAGCTAAGAACTGGAAGATGAGATCACAGAAACGGTAGCTACCAGACCAGACCAGAGATCCATCCATGGGCTCTGATAAACCAAGGTTTTATTCTGAGAGCAACAGTAAGCCACATAAAGAGTTTAAGCCAGACAGGTCACATGTTCAAATATATGTTTTAAAATGGACTATTCTAGCCAATATATGGAGAGTTACCAGTGGCATATGGGCAAATAATACATTTGGAGGTAGGGAGAGTGAAAATTGATGGACTGGATAAGATGAGTGAGAAAAACAAAGTATATCTTTAAGATTGTTTATTGAACCTACTTGAAGATTTTTTTATATATATAAATTTTGTTAAGTGGAACCAGTAATATGTATTTCACAATGTTATTGAGAGGATTACTCGAGACAATAAAAGTGAAATACTGATCACAGAATCTTTCAGAGATCAGTGCCCCAAATGATTTGCTAAGCTTTTCTGAACCAACGTTTTATCAATATGAATATCGATAGATATCTTTGTCCTTTAGAAAATATTCGTGGACCTAATGTTCCATTTACTGCCAAATCTCAGGTTCTGTTGCCTTAGCTCTATAAGTCTCAATTATCCCATTTGAAATAAGCAAATATAGCTAAATAGAATTGAAGAATTGAGTTCTGGGCAGTGGGGGTGGGGGACAGATATTCCTTATGTTGACTTAGAAAGGGAGGTCTTGTTTCTCAAAGACAGGTACTATTTCATACAATCCCACTTCTCACTTAGCACTTTTGAAAATATAAATACTGCTCTTGTGTCTCTTCCATTTACAAAAAAAGTGGTGAATTAAACTATATATGGAGAAAATGATAAAAATAACTATCAATGTCTTATATACTAGATTTTTCTCAAAAGAATATTATATGTACAATATATACATATGTGTATATATATACATATATAATTTTACTAAAAAGTAACTATATATATATATTAATTCTAAGAATCATAACCAGGTTCTAATAATTTGATTTTCTGTGTAATAGCCTCATGAGTATGATGAAAAGTGAAAGTGAAAGTTGCTCAGTTGTGGCTGACTCTTTGTGATCCCATGGACTGTACATTTTGTGGAATTCTCTAGGCCAGAATACTGGAGT